>CAJFCP010000049.1:664481-774369 GCA_904066005.1 Synergus itoensis | reverse complement strand
GTGTAGAAAAATTTCATGGCGCTGGCCAGACCGTCTAGTTCCGTTCATAATCTGAACGGAACTAGACGGTCTGGCCAGCGCCATGAAATTTTTCTACACGGGTTCTTGCAGTACGAGTAGAATTATTTTGAAGGATTATTGGGTCGAAGTTTAGATGTAACTGCCATTTGCAACGTTTATAAACGAAAAGACCTAATTTGTTTTCAATTATGATTATTTCTTTTGAAATTATTGACTGATTAATATTTTTATTATCATTTTGAACAATTATAAACGAAAATATAAACTTGGGTAAATTCTTTTTATTTTTATTTGTAGATGATGGAGTTTACTTTTGTATTTTCGTTTATAAACGTTGTAAACGGCAGTCACGTAAGTTTAGAGCCACGAAAATGATTCTTTTTAATGATCCAGAAGTATCTTCCTGAGATTTTAGATTATAGGGAGATTATAGGGATGAGGAACTGATTTAGATTGTAGGGACAATTGAGTTACTAAGCATTCCTAACCGACTCTAATGAGGCAGAACGCGTGTAAAAAAGGTGTTTTAACCTGGATTGGACACTAAGTAAGACACTAACTATGTTATGTCAGTGACATTACGCCACCCGACAGCGATATACGTTCGGTGCTCTCGTGTGTGGTGCTTGTCTCTCGAGTGACTGCAAAATAAAGCGCAGGCAGGACGCACTATTTGCATTAGATGGGAGATACTGAAGTCGGTATGCGTGCACTCAGCGGTAAGATCTGGCTTCGGAAATCGCAGCCTTTCTTGGGCGAAGAGGTAGCAGGAAGAGGAAGGATGTGCATAAAGAGAAACGGCTGGCTAGGCAAGGACTTGTTAGTTTCTACATAACTATCGTCTCCCCTTTGTAAAACCTGGTAAAGCCTTGAATTTAATTGGTCCTTCCTTCAGCAGACGTTATTCTGCACTATATAGACCATCTAGCTGCATAACAAAAGAGAAAATCAAATTCTTTAACATATCAAACATGCTAATTCTTATACATGTCATTCTTTAACATGTTATTGAAATGAGTTTGCATATAGTGAGAATGATTTGATTGACAAACGAATGATGCACGCTCAGTTGGATCGATTTACTTTCTTGTTATGTAACTTGCGCTGGATATATGTTGAATGTTCATTCTGGCCAAATTACAAGGGTAATTGGCGGGTTAAAAGCACAGCGCCCTTGGCCCTTTAATTATCTCTCGCAACGTTGATCGAAGCAATCTTCGTGATGTGGTTATCGAGAGTGCAACCGTACATACAGGTATGTACACAAGGGGGCCATTAATGCCCCATATAACGAACCACACGACAAGCAACTCTCCCCCGTATAAGACTTTACTGTACAGCTCGCTGTACAGTGTACAATGTTCATGGAGACTGACACTCCTGAGTGTGCATGAATATTGCACAGCCTACAGCTTACAGGTAGTCTTTCAAGGTACACGTCATCACGAGAGGCTAGGTCAGGTCTGTATTTAAGGGCCGGCTTTTCTTCCCTCGAAGAAACTGCTAAATTCCTATCCCAGATTATAATAACAAGATTCCAGAAAAGGACGAATTCTTCACAGTTAAAGAATCGGACAGACTTAAAATGTAAATTGTGAGATGAACAAATATGTTTAAGTCAAGCTGAGACATGCTCGTGGTTTCCCCGCCTCGGGTTAATATTGCCAAACGTAGGACGTAGAACCTCGTTTGTGCAATTTATTACCTGTGCCAAATTATCCTGCTAATTCAGAGTTCTGAGAATTAGATTGAGATTCGATATGATTTTTGGAATACTAAGATTGGGAATAAGATTCTAATTTGATGATAAGAAATGTGGTATAAAAAGTGAGTCAACTAGATTCGGATCTTCTTTACGAATGAGAGTCGCGTTTTATGTTATGTGGTTTTCTGAGAATCGTCACGGTGTCTCGTGCAGTTGTCGTTTGCGATGCTCAGCCGACGAAAAAGGGAAACCGACGTTGATGCTTAATAGGTTGCAATCCGCTTCTCGAGCCCTCGAACTTTTAGACAAAGAGGAGACCCAGGGACTCTCAACCTGGCCGTTTTGCCCCGGTCGTCTTTGTCCGAACGTTTGAAACGCCGCCGTGGCGACCCGCTCGCCTTGAGACAAAGCGCTCCCTTGCTTCTTCTCCCGATGCTCTCAGCGATACTCTCTATTATTAAGTTTTTGCAATTTATTTGTGTCTGCCAAGCCGGTCCCTTCCATCGGCGAACACGCGCACTGCAGAATTCTACAGTCAGCGAGGGAGTCGTCGGCCTCTGGACCATCAAACCCGAATTCGATCCGCCAAATACACCTTGCACAGGTGCCAAGAACATTTCGCATCGATTCTTCCCTTTCAATAGTCTTGTCGCTTATATCGACTGAGATTATCTCCAACTGATCCCAATGGAAGAATTTCACTGCTGTGAAGTCTACCTGGAGTCACTGGTCACTGTTACACATTTTTTAAAATGAGTTAGACACCCCTTAGAAGAAATATTAGAGGAAATATCACTTGACAACCACAGAAGTAGTCAAATATGGTACAATTTTTGGTTGTTACAACCATGGTTTTGGTTTCCGCAACCACAAATTGTAGTTGTACCATAGTGTTTATCCGTCCTTTTATGGAGGTTCAGAAAAGTCGATTGTTAATGTTTTTATAGTTATAATTATAGTTATAGTTACGTTATAGTTATAACGCGAGGTTTAAATAGGTGCTATATTAAAAACAACATATACTTAAAGATCTTTCAGTCAAATGGAATTAGCGATGATCAGCGAATAATGAAATAACGTGAGCAAGACGCTAACAAGTGCCGTTGGTAAATTGGCGATAAATGAAACTCGTGTGCAATGTTTTTCTCGCTAATAAGTTAACATTACTATCAATAAAGAAAGTAATACATCTAGGAACTTAATATAATTTGTCCCAGCTCTTACTTGGAAAGTGTCTTAAATTTTTATATACAAAACATCGCTCGAAGAACCTTGCTTTGACTTAGGAGGTATATTGCTTGCGAAGCAGGAAGGTCATGTGAGATTAAATCGCACAGTACACGCCATTACTTTTTGTATGCATCGTAAAAAAGTGTTTGCTATTTCGCAATGCGTTTAATGCATACTACATTTTTATCATGTCAAACTTGGAGATGATATAGTGCCTAAGTTTGAAATTGCTTCTTGTGTCTAGGAGACCTCGTATTTCATTTGGTATAATAATTTCATTATCCTCCTTTATAATGTTGTCATCTATAAATAATATTACAATTGTTCATCCTATAGGATAAACAGTTTAATTTGGAATTCAGATTAGAGTGAGACCCTGAACTTAGCCAATGATAAAATGGTTCTTTCCTAAACTAATACGTCGTTGGACTTTGAGGTGTGCACCCGATAATATCAGAAGCAAGGGGACAGTATTTCCTGTCGATGTCTCGTCATCGAGTGAGAGATCGAGAAAGAAAGAATTGGGTGCTACTCTCTTGGCATGGCTCCCGAGGAGAGGCGCGAGAGGAAGAACGGAAGACGCCTCGACGTGCCTCGAATCCAAAAGTTCCATCCGTTGTTCAACGCGTATTTAAGAGAACGAACCAGCAGAGGTCCTTCGACCCTCCTCGTCACCGAGGTCGTCGTATCCGACCCCATTTCTACGAATTTCTTCATCTCCGCTGTCTTCAGCTCCTTGGGAGCTTTACTTCGAATGGAGTCGCGATTTCGATTCGATTTTTAAAAAACCGCAGGTCCCAACTACTCAAGTCTACGTTTTTTTTTCGAAGCATGGTAATTAGAACCCCAGTCGGTTCCTTCGAACCTGCTGCGACCCTGAAAGGCCACTGGCGGGGTCTAGTAAGTCAGATAAACGGGAAAACAGTTGGTCTTTAACTAGGAACAATAGAATCAGACCTGGGGTTTTAAATTCTTCGAAGCAGAGCAATTTGCAATCCTGAAGATGTTGATAAAACTATTATTGAAGCTATTTAAAAATATTTATGAAGATATTCAATTCATCGTTCTTGAACGTATTAATTAGCACATTACTTTCTCTGGCCCAGTGATAAAACTGATAAATTTCGAGATTCACATAGGCGTAGTCACTTATTAAGTTGATGAAAATTGTCCTCTCGTTTTCTATTGCAGGCTTTTTTTTTGTCTTCATTAAGATTCTGAATGAAAGACGTATCTACCAAAAAGCATAAAAAATGAAAGAACAGTGTTAGGGAATTAGATGGTCGGCCCTCTCATGTTCTTTTGGTTGGTATCTTTAACAAACAGACTTATCTCATCTCGTCTCACCGCCTATCACCTGCCGCGAAGATCCTTTTTTTCTCTCTCGAATCCCACCTTCTGTAATATTTTATCAGAGCCTTGAATTGAGAACCTCTGTTCCATCGAATCGTTGAACCACAGAGTGGTTCAGTGGCTCCAAGGCCGGCGGAAACCACGGGTGGGATGCGCCGAGTGGCACACAGGCCCTTCTGCGACTGGAAGTTTCTCGTGCCTTCCGTCGTCCAGGGCGAAATGCAAGTCTAAGACGAAGAAGAAGAGACGAAGCACCCCGGATTGGCTCGTGGAAGACAAAAATGTCCGCTTGCAAGCTGCAACAAAACTCATTTCGTCGACTCCGAAACTCTGCGGATGCATGCAGCATGGGCCTCAGGATGGCTCCTACGCCTATGCACGTTGCATCGCGTGGTTCTCGACGTCTCCCTTCCACACGCCTGACGAGTCTTTTCGTCCATTGTCGTCATTCTCACTTTGTCAAAAAAGAACGAAAATAAACTTTTTCCTGAAATTTCAGATTTTATCTGATTGAAATATCCTTTTCTTTGAAGATTCGTGGATAATGTTTACAATAAGGGTTCTGAGGATTTCTTTACTTGCTAGGATTGAAGGAATCCTTATTGGACATTGAAGAGTCTCAACGACTACTGTATAGATTTGTGAAGACAGTGTTTGGTCAATTTTGGAGTAAACTCTTGAACTGGAAATCCAAAAGTAAAAGAAATACATAACTTGAAATTTTGCCACTTGTGAAAACAATTGTATTAAATTTATCTCTAATTGTGATATTAAAATATTAAACAATTATTAATGTTATCCTTTTCTGTTACAGGTGGGTTTATCTCGATTACGTAATCAAAAATAATCTTTGCTTGCCTGAGTGTAAGTGAAGCCAGTAACTGGTGAGTTAATGACACATTAAAAGCGAAAATTTGAAAATTATTTTTAAGAATAAGCTCAGCCTTTGAATGACGAGCCTCCAATATTTTTTATGTATTCGTCTTGAAGTAGATGTGCCAAAAGTTTTGAACTTTCAAATGAACGGAATATTTTTTTACAATTCTCTTTTATCCAATTTTTTTTTCTATTGTCCCAAATAAAAATAACAATAGACATTACAAGTTTATTTCATACATAATTATTTTCAATGCAAATGAATCAATATTTTACAACTTAAAGTTGTAAATAGTTCCTAGTTTGAATGGTTTAAAATACAATAAATACAAAAATTCGTTCATTTGAGCGTTCAGAACTTTTCAGTCATGAAGTAGTCAAATCACATGGGAGTGATATTTTATTTATATTGAAACTCGTATGGAATTTTCTATTATTAGGGAAAAAATGGCCTATACGCCAATGGGTCTAGAGAAACGCAGGTATATTTTACGTGGATGGTACAGTGTTCGATCTCGTTTTCCCCCGTGTCTTGCTTATTGGCCGTCGGTGAATTCCAGTTCGTTCTTGTTTCACTCGCATCTCGCATCTTCGCTGAGTTGCCATTTTAGGAATGAAATTTGCGAGATAATGCTACGCCTGCAACAGATTCTCCCCACGCAATGTTCGCGCGTGCAGCTAGTGCATAACGCTACGCATGTAGCTGCATAACACCTGCGATTTATACTGGAATTCGAGTTTCGCGGGACGCATTTTTCGGAAGGTCGTAGCTCGCAACACTCCTCGAAATAAAGATCGTGATCAAAAGAATCCTTCAAAAATATTTTCAAAATTTTTGCGACACAATCTGGAAAACCTAGAAAAGTCGGGACCACGCATCATAAAAATAAAAAATAATATTACCGACTATGTTTATTAAGGAAATTTCAAGGTCCTGAAATTTCAATATTCCGAAAATTTATAACATTAAGAAAAACTTTTATTTTCGAGAATTTAAAGACAGTTTATATTTTCGGGAAATTGAGATTTCGTTTAGTTATAAATAAATTTCGTTGATAAGTATTTTCGGTAATATTATTTTTATTTGGAAATTTGAAGATGTCCCGAAAAATCATGAAATTAGTGGCTTATTTTCACTAACTAAGACACAAAGTATTCATAGAATGTCTTCTAGATTTAAGTCTGGTTCTAAGAAGCCGAATCTATTTTGTCAGGATAGCCCTTCCGGTTGTTTGAAGAATCGTTAGGGAAACATGGGAAACACCTCGAAATGTGAAACTTTCCAGCTGCTGCCACTTGTAACTGAAAAGTTTTCCATGACAAAAATATCACGTTTTACTTGAAATATCTGATTTCTGATTTTTAAACCAAATATTTATTGTCCAATTTCCTTGACCTTGGAAATCTCGGTCAAATGCGTAATAATGCGAATAACGATCGGTAATCACAGTTCTCAAATTGCCAGCAACTTTTTTCAAGTCATATCGAGTAAGGTGCTTATTTTTCAATCATTTTTATAGCTTTTAAATTTGTTTGCGGCTAAGTTCTTTCTTCATAAAGACTGAGGATTCGTTGTTTTTGCGTTCTTCTTAAAGTAGTTCTTTATTCTCATCTGAAAATCTCATTTCGTTCGCAAATTGTTCGGCCAGACTTCACAAGTCAGATGTGTGTAGGTTCATATCCACTCTCAGGTTTGCGAGTTAGTCGAGGTCCGCCAGGTATTTCACAAGTTATTCAAGGTGAATCCAACGATCATCAAGGTTTCCCCACGAGGCTCTTTGACCATAATCATTCGATGACCGCACCTCCTCGCTTTGATTATTTATTATCCGTTGTCGTTTAGTGGCTAAGGAGCCACTTATTTACCTCAAATATGTTGTAAATTTATCGCTTCTTTACTTTCTTTCCTCGTGTCTTCATTAATTCGACGAAGATATTAAATCTGGATCGCGAAGGTATGGAGGATTAATTAAATATGTCTGACTAGGGATGAATCAGTTTTTTTTTCTCCTTTTATGGATAAAGCAGAAGTAGATTCTACTTTTTCTTTAGCTTTTAGAATCTTTTCGAGACTAGTTGAGCGTACGGGCTTATAACTTGCTCTCATTCAGACCTCATTGGAAGCCAGGTAAAAGAAATTCAATTGTGAAGAAGCGAATCGGTCGACTGGATTCTCTGTGGAGGATTCGAGGTCTCTTTCAAGTATTCAGCTTCTTTCATACATCCAGAGCTTTACCTTTATTGTTAGAAAGAGACTCCCAACATTGCAATTGAATCCTTATTCGCTCCGACAAACTCTCTCTGGTTTAACACTGTAAAAATATCACGCATTTTATTACCAACCTTTTTATTCTTCAGCTGTATACAATTGTTCACTCGGCAAGCGTAAAAAATTGTGAAATCTTCATTGCTACTTATTTTTACTTATTTTACTTATTTTTTCTTATTTTACTTATTTTTAGAAAAACTTGATACTTTATGTCCATTTAGACTACTCCCAACTCCTGATTTCTGTATTGACTCCAAGGGTTACCGTGATTAATATCAAAATTTCCAGATCGTATTTAATATATTTCAACTTGCTTTCTTGGCGAATGAATATAAATCACTGAGATACTGAATAGTACTGAATTGGGTCAAAGCTTGCTGACGAATCTTTTCATTCCCTTCCAATTTGAACAGATGGATGTGTTTTTCTGCTGTATTTAATTCTCTCTGGCTAGGATTTTCGTGACTGGCCAATGTCGGTCCTCACTCCTTATTCTGAGAGACTTTTTATTTGAGGAAATGATAAAAGTGACGTTATTTAGTATAATGCCCTTTAAATGTAAGGAAAACCGGTTTTATGACACATTCATATTACTGCATCGAATTTTAATATACATAGTCATAACATTCTTTAATAAGAAGAAATTAATTTCTTCAAGAAGAAGAAAAACTAGTATTTAAATACGATATATCACGAATCTTTCCAAGTATCAAAAAACGAAAGACTCATTTTCGTCTCACAACTCTCACATATTCGTTTCAAAAGATCTCTCGAGTGTTTCCGATGTTTTCCGAAGTCTCTCAGTGTAGACAGTCCACCGGCTTCACCACAGGATTCAGTCTTCGCAGGAGTTCCCATGGAAACCATTGGAGCACTCAAATAATCTTTTTGCCTCCTTTTCCCCTTCTTGGAATATCGATTCAAGGGTAGCCCCTCTTGGTTTTTTGATAAAAGCACGTCTCACCAGCGGATCGATTCCAGAGTCGTAACTTTGAATGCGAGGGTATCTTCCATAATCAGCTGTTTCGTTGATGTTTGTACAGAAAATTACATTCCATTTCGATCGATATGCTTTCAAAAGGGTCTTTCTAAATATGAACTTATGACTTTATTCTCTGTTCTATTTTATTAGCAAGCTTTTTTTTCCCCATTTTAAGTCTCTTTGGGAATCACAATTTCAATTCTACAAACTCGAAAGTCTCAATAAAAACTGCAGTTTGGCATGCTTTCTCTCTATGGTCTTCTCGTCATTCTTTTCTGCAGTCCTCGCGTCGCAATGGCGCGCCACGTTTCCACGAAGCTAACCCAGAATATGAAAAAGAAAAAAGACAAACGAACAAAAACAAAAAACACAAAAAAAAGGTCTGTCATAAAAGAAGAAAGCCTGGGCAGAGCCGGCGGGCTTTTTGGCATTGGTTCACCACGAACGATCAGATCCAGAGTTATTATCGTTCCTCACACTATGGAGATATGGTGCCCGTATAATTTCGCACAACTCTGACTGAAGACGAGCGTAACAGGCTCGAACATTCGTAATTAATTGATGGGAGAGGCGACGAAGACAGATTAATTGGCAAACTGTAATTAATGATAAACGCGAGCATTCTGCGATAAACCAGGTGCACAGAAACATAGATCTGGATGATTCACTGTTGGGTCAATAATGTCATGGGGGGAGCGTGCGAAGGGTCTTTTCTATCTAAGTACGTGATCGATAACACCCCTTGTCGATTGTACGTGTATGTCGTTGCAGAGATCATTTTGAATTTAGATCCCTGGGTGTATGTCAGGGGTGGAGTTTAGGATCACGATTTTCTCCCTTCTCCCTTTGAGGATAATTAATGGTGCTTCCAAATCCGTTGCGTGATGTTCATCAGAAGCCTCAATGACATCATGAATATGGGGGTGGTAAAATGTTCTGATACTTAATCAAGTTTGCTTAGAATAACAACCTTCAGTGACATTGAGTTTTAAATTTTCAATTTTGTTTCCTTTTCTGAAATAGACAAAATAAAAGTTGGGATTAGAGCATCAGGGTGGAGATTTGAGTGGGAAACCGGGAAATCACCGGAAATTTAGTTAAAAAGCCGGAAATTTACTTTTGATCCCAGTATTTAAGTTTTCATTCTTTTAATAATTTTGGTCAACTTAGAAAAGTGATATGACCGGAAATTTAATTAAAAACCGGGAGTTTACTTCTAATCGTAGTAAAATTGAAGGTTTCATTCTTTTATTAATTATCTATATTTAAAAAGATTTTTAAAAGAGTTGAAAAGAGTTATCAAAATGTTTTTTCAGAGATTTTCGGATTTCAAGATATTTTAAGAGATTTTAATGAACTTGAAGGGATTTTGAAATATTTTAAACGATTTTAAGACATTTACAGAAGATTTGAAACGTTTTAAAGAATTTCAAGTACACTGAAAGAATTAGCGACTTTCCTTGGCTGTTATTGACTTCAGGTTACCTAAAAAGTTTTCAAATATTTCATTAACTTTTTTTAAAATATAAAGTACTTTTCGTGTAGAATTTTAAAACAGTTTATGAAATTTTTAACATCTCGACCAAGTCAGGAAAAGATTCAACAACTATTTTAGAATTATTCATGAAAAGTACTTCAGATTTAAAAAAAAAAAAAAAGTTTATGAATTATTTGAAAACATTTGACGTATCCCAAAGTCCTTGAAATTTCTTAAAATTTAAAATCACTTAAAATGTCGTTAAATCCCCTGAAAATCCTTAAACTCTCTTGAATTCTTTAGAAATCTATTGAAAATATGATAAATATATATTTCTTTTAGTTGACCTGAAAAATAGAAAAACTTGGTCGGAAAAAATCGTTAAATGGCCGGAAATTTGAAATCGTCCACCGAATCGCCACCCTGATCCTATTCGACATGTATCGAACGTAAAAATGAGTTCGGAACGCTTGGTTGCCCTACCCCACCCTCCTTATTTCTCTCTTGAGCCTTCAGGATGAGTCACGATGAGAATGCTGAAAAAAGGAGGAGCAGGAGGTGGCCGGGTGAATATTGTCGTTGAACTTTCTCGACGCACGGCACGAGGTCGTAAACCACCTCGTTATCAAAATGTAAAAATTACGTCAAAGTACCGACTTGAGAAAACACTTCCCTTCCTGTTGACATTCAAGAAAAACTCCCATGATCAACGATTAAAGAAATGTCTTTTGACTCTTGAATTTTTACAAGAGACTAGGAATAAACTAACACGCGCGCTATGCGCGCGATTATTTTTTATTCCTTCTTACAACTTCAAGTCATTTAAAGCCCAATCAGATTTGCAACCATGTTTGCAACAATAATTATCACAGATTTTCAAGACATTTTGCGACACCATTTTTTTAAAGAGGAATTTCAAAAGGTTTCTAAGAATTTTAAGGGATTTTGATGATTTTCAAATAATTTTCCCTAAATACAAAAGAATTTTAGAATTTCTAAATGATTTTGTAGAATTTTAAGAGATTTCAGAATATTTCGTGGAATTTTAAAGGAATTCATGCAATATTAAGAGATTTTTTAAAGAATTTTAATGGATTTTGAATGTTGTAAAATTTGGAGGAATTTTAAGATACTTCAACGAATTTTAAGAGATTTTGAAGGTTTTGTGTGAAATTTTAAGAGATTTCAAACAGTTTCTAGGGTTTTAAGGAATTAAAAAATTTTTCGTGGAATTTCGAGGAATTTTCAGAGATTTTTTTAGGAATTTTTAGAGAGTTTTGCGAATTTTAATTTGGATTTTAAGAGATTTATGAGTTTAATGTTTTTGTTGATTTTTAATTTTTATGTTTTTTAATGGATTTTAAGAGACTCCTTGGAGATTTAAGAAATCTTAACGAATTTTAAAGGATTTCGAAGGTTTTCGTGAAATTTTGTTGCGCCATTAGTTTGTTTTTCTTCTTTCAACTTCAAGTTATTCAAAAGTCAATCAGGTTTGCAACAACAATGTATACAAGATATTCGAGACATTTCGTGACACCACACCGAGAAAAATATTTTCTTCGTTTAAGAGGAAAATTCCTTTTACGGAATCCTCTCAAAAATGAGCATATTCCTCTATGAATTAGATTATTTTCCTCTACTTTTAAGAGGATTCCTCTTTATTTGAGAGGAATCCTTTCTAGAAGAGAATAATCCTCCAAAATTAAGAGGAAAACTTTATATACCATATTGTAGAGGAAAAATTGCATCAGAATAAGAAGAATCCTCTTAAACGAAGAAAAAATTTTTCTCGGTGCACTTTTTTAAGATAGGATTGAATTTTTACAAGAAGTTTGTGGGATATCTGCTTGTAAAATTTAAATTTTGCACGGAAAAAACCCTAAAAGAGTGATAAATTTCGTGAATAAAAAAATTGGACGTTTCTATTTCTGCTCTTTCGTTAATAATTCATTGCGAATCGATCGGTGTTATATTTGTTGCGCCGCGTTTTGCGACATAGTTCTCGAAACGTGAATGGACGCGGCTTGTTGCTGAGAGGCAGGTGTCATGAGAATTTTTGCCGTAACAGTTATTTGTAGAGTTCAAGTTAGTTCAATTCGTATTTAGAGAGGCTTATCTTTTATTGACGCGAAAAATCGGGAGCAAAAGCTCGTTTGGACCGACGATATGCGACTTATGTTTTATTGGCTGAAATCAGGTTTGACAGAAAGTCCTGGGTCTTTTTTCATCGGTTCACTGCTCGATGAATGAACACCTCGTGTTATTAGTCGTTATTCTACTCTTTATGCGTATCGTGCGTAAATTGTGCGCAACGACGAGACCTCACTATAATTCGCCCTTCCCTCATTTTACCATATCTATTTTCGTTTCAGTTCCCATCTTACACTTTCTACGCAGTTTCATCGGTTTCATACTGTTCTGTAACAAATTGCAATCATGTCGAGGATTTTACCATTAATAAACCTTAAATTTTGCATAAAATGTATTAAATTCACACATTTTTTATGTAACAAGTTTTGAACGTTCAAATAAATGAAATAGTTTTTGCCAATTGTATTTTATCTAGAAATATATTGTTCAATGTAAAAACAGGTAAAAATAATAGTAAACATTACAAGTTTCTTGAATACTGAATTATTTTCAATGCGTATCTATTATTATTTTCAGTTGGGAAAAAATATTACGTTCAAAACTTGTGGTATATCTATATTTTGCGAAAATTGATCTAATTTCCATTTTTAGATTAGAAATTTTATCCAACACCCTTATTAAGTCAGTTTGAGTTTTTTGGCACACAAACTACACAAGACAACTTTATTTTACTCTCATTTTTTTACGAATTCAATTTGAAAGTTAATTTCGAGATCAGTGAGGAGCGCCTACATTGTTTTGCGTAATATGAAGATTGCGTTCACAAGTTTGATTTGCAACTGCCGTAAAAAAGTCACGTGTCATTAGCGAATTAATTTTCGCGTCTCGTAAGAGTTTGAAGGAGATTAGAAAAATGTGATCACGTCTCGATATGGCGAAAGTTACGTAACATTGTGTGACCTTGCGTGTGGAGGCAATGTTAGAAAGCAAAAAAAAATTTAATGAAGAGGAAATAGATATCAGTGAGGCGCGAACTAGCGTGCTTTGTATATGGTTGGCTCTAAATTTGAGCAAGGCTCCCCTTTCGTGCAATGTGATAATTGTGATAATTAATATCGTGTCGTGTCGTACGATGACTTCGCTGTACGCTTATACAACTTATGTGTATACATATATGTGTTTAAATAAATAAAGGTCGCGATTCGGTCCACGAGACCAACCTTGTGAAAATATCTCTTTCTCTCTTCGAATTCACCGTCTATAGGGATAGGCCTGACCACCGCGAATTTCGTGGAATCTGGGTCCGATCGACAAAGAGATCGGCAAAGTTCCCCCAGACAGCGTTTTGTTTGACCTTTTGTCTTTTAATTTATTCTGCGCGATGTAGGTCATTTTGAAAAACGAAGAATTAGCAGAAAAAAAGTGGAATTAGGTTTCATTGAGGGTGTTAGGCTCAAGTTATATCCTACTAATTCAATCTCCTTGCTTTGTTTAACAAATATTACAGCGGAGGGAAATGGGGGAAATTTGCCCCTCGATTTCAGGAAAAACCCCCCAAGAATTGTTTCTGGATCCGCCCATGAATATTAGAATTATATACTTTCTTGCTCTATGTGAAAAAATATTTTCTGCTAATACTTTTTGCACAAGACGAAGAATTCGAAATTAGAACTTGGTAATGATGCATAACGAGAAAAAATACGAGATAAAAATTAATTTGCATGAAACATGAGTAAAGAGTAAAAACTTGATGGCAAACGAGAATCTCGTTTTTAGCGAGACAAAGAGAGATGAGAATTCTCGATCGATTTTTTAAAATGTGGATTTTTGATTTACTTATAATGGTTTTAATATATCTAATTTATATTCTTAATTTTTACTCGGAAGTGAATTTTAATGACTTCAACTCAAATTCAAATTCATACCCTAACGTCGTTTAGGGAATTTCGGTATTCATTATTAATTCTTCACTTGAAATTGTTCACTTTAAGTTTTAGCTTTCCCGTCACGTTGACGTTTAAACGAATATATCCGCGCTATCTGGGTTACGTCGAGCGCAATTTAGAAAATTGTTATACATATAGAAAAAGATAAATCCCAATATCCTTGAATAAATAAATATCTTGAATAAAATAAAATACCACTTTATTATTTTTTAATTGAAAAATAAATAAATAAATAAAAATAATATGAGAGAATCAACTAAATGAGTCTGGAGGTCGTCTGCCAAGCGTCGAAAAGCATTATCTGAATCTCTCTTGGAAGAAATTAAGAGTTCTGAAGTAGCAGCCTCGGTAGCAACCCAAGTGAAATTCATCCATGTGTTAAACACATTTTCTGGGACTGGCCACTTGAACTTTATTTCCTTGTGCACATATGTGTCTCCGAGCATTCTTAAACTGAGAGGAAAATTTGGAAAGTCTCAAATTATAGGTTTAAATTATGGTCCTCGAAGTTTAAAAGAAATCGTAAATTTCAAGTAACTCTGCGTTGAAATTCGGGGACGAAAGCTCTTTCAATTCGACGCAAGATGCAGTAAATAATTGCTAAGCCACTTTGAATTCCACGATAGTGCATTCGCAATTTTCACACGATTAATATGCACTCGCCTCGTGAGTCAACGTCGGAGAGTCTAGCCGGTTCGTTCACACGTGTTGTCCATTCTTACATAGACAGAACCCATGGCGCAGCTGCAACTGCAAAACGCCGATTATAGTTCAAGTAACGAGTCTGACAAAAATTGTGGTTCATAAGGAGGTTCGTAATTTAAAGAGGTGGACTAATTCTTTTATCGATATGTTGATGTAGTCGTGAAAATTATGATATACGTCACTTGTCAGGGAAGTCAGGGAAGTCAGGGAAGTCAGGGAAATATCAGGGAAAAAAAAATTGTCAGGGAAATCAGGGAAATGTCAGGGAAACGCGAGTAGTTGTCGGGGAAAATAGAAATTGAAATTTATGCTAATTATGTTGTTTTTGTCGTATTGCGTATAATTTTATAGTTTATTTAACAGATTTTCCAAGGAATTTAAGAAAACTTTCCAAGGATTTCGAAGGATTATAAAGAATTTCCAGGCATTCTTTGAGATTCTTTGGGTTTCTAATGATTTCAAGAGATTTTCCATAATTTTAAAAGATTTTCAGAGGTTTCTAGGAATTTAAAGGAATTACAAGAGATTTGTATAATATTAAAAAAAAATTAAGTGGAATTTTAAAAGACTTCACGAAATTTTAAGAGATTTTTAAGAAAGTTTAGCGAATTCAATGAATTTTAAGGAATTTTAAAGTTCCTTGCAGAAGTTTAAAGGATTTTAAAAAGCTTTTAAGAATTTTAACAAATTTTGATTTTTTAAAGTAATTTTAGGAGATTTTAATGTTCCTCGTGGAATTTTAAGAGATCTTTACATATTTTAAGAGATTTTAAAGTTTTTCGTGGAATTATAAAGAATTTTAAGAAGCTTGTAAAAATTTAAAGAAATTTTGACATTTTTAAACTGATTTTAAAGATATTAAATATTCCTCGTAGAATTAAAAAAAATTTCAAAAATTATTTTTTATTTTTAAAGGATTTCACAAGATTTTTATAATTCGTAAGAGATTTTGTGAAATTGTAAACGATTTCGTGGAATTTTAATAGATTTTAAAGAATTTATGAAATTTTATAGGATTTTAAAAATTATATAGTTAAATTTTAAGAAATTTAAAGATATTTCTAAAAATTTCAAAAGATTTCAGCGAATTTTAAAATAATTTCTTAAATTAAAAAGTTAGAAGGATTTCAATAACTTTCCAATAATTTTAAGAGATTTCGACGCATTCTAAGAGATGTAAAAGTTCCTCGTGGAATTTAGAAATATTTCAAGAGATTTTTAAAAGATTTTTTGGATTTTTGAAGGATTGTAGGAAATTTTAAGAGATTTTTTAGGAATTTTAAAAGATTTTGAAGTTTTTTTGAGGAATTTGAAGGATTTGAAATGATTTTGAGGAATTTTAAAGCAATTAGTGAAAGTTTAAGGGTTTTCATAAAATACTAACGAAGAAGGGATTTTGTCAAATTTTTAAATGTTTCTAGGAATTTCAAGAAATTTCAATGAATTTTAAGAGATTTCCAAGGTTGTCATAAATTTGAGAGATTTTTAAGAATTTCAAGTCGTTTGAAGTGATTTTAAATTTCAATCGATTTAAAGTGATATTATACGAAATTTTTGAAAAATTTCAATAGTATTTTTACTGAAAATTTGTTCTCATTTTGATACTCTTATGGCAGGGAAATTCATCTGAAAGTCAGGGAAAAGTCGGGGAAATGTCAGGGAAATGAAAAAATTGAATCCTGTGGCCACCCTGATATAGTCGTGATGATGATGATATTGTCGTGATGATGATGATGTAGACTTGGATGATGAAATCGAGAAGGCCTGGGAACTTTGGAGGTGCACAAAGAGTTTAAATAAAAGAAGCGAGAATAAAATGCAGTGGCACATGAGGCCCTTTTAACAACAAAGAGGCGTCTGGAAGCGAATAATCCACGGGGCCTCGGGTACTCTATACGTTCATATGTCCACACGACCTCGAATTTCATCCACGGTCGCTTCTCGGTTTCCAAAGCGAGTGAGAGAGAAAGAGAGAACTCATACCAATTGACCAATGACCATAGTGAAATAGGGGAGTATAGTGTGATGCGGGCCTGAGAGAGAGAAAGAGAGAAAGAATGAAAAAGAGAGAAAAAGATGGATCGCACGATCAGGCTCAAACCCAAGGGGTGGTGGATATTCGCCATTTTATTTATTCTCTGGGGATCAACGTGGTATGTGCTCCATTAGGGGAAAATCGCCAGACTGGCACAAATCGATATAAACGTAATACTTTTACATCTAATTTGGTCTCTTTTATAGAGGAATCTACCCTCAAACAGAAGACAATCTGATTTTTAGATGCAGGAAGATTCTTATTATTAAGAATTAAGATCACAGGCCCTCCCCCTACCCTTCATATCTCTTTTTTGCATTTGGTGCCTCAATTAATGTTCATGAGTATAGATAGAGAAGTTTTTATTAGGGAGTTTCATGTGGTTAATTGGGGTAGGTCAGTTAAGTACATTTATGAGTCACTTACAGACACTTTCGAGTATAATATTACAGGGGGACCTTAGGACATCAGAATTGCAGTCAGCTGTGGGGCGACACGTTCTATTATTTTTTTCATTCGATTCTCGATTAGTCAGATTTATGCATGTGTTTGTTTTCTGGTGTCGATTAACGACCTTTTCATTGCAAACTGTTATCTGGCAAAGAGCCAAAGTGGCCGAAAAAATGCAAGTATTCTTGCATTTTCACGCTAAAAATACTCGGAATGTATTATAATTATCTGTGGAGTTTTATTAGGATTGTGAGCTTTAGTTAATATTAGTAAGTTGAGAATTCTTTTGTTTAATTGTGATATTTTTGTATTATTTGTAAGCATTGTGTATTTGTGAAGGAACTTGACTAAAGCTTTTGTTCTTGGTTCTACGCAATCGGAAAAATGGTTTATATGTACATCTGAAACAATTATTTGTAGTCGGTATAACCGCCATTGATTATATGTCTAGAGAATCCATAACGGAACGGCTATTTCAGAAGTAGTGTCAATCCGAATGGAGAAACTGTCACGACCATTCTGTTTAGTCGAAGGTCTCACGACAGTCACATGCACACATGCTATTTGTAATTGGTTAAAAGCGATCTCGTTTCTGACGAAGCTTATCGCTTCCTTTACATCCCGAGAAATAAAAACATAATCGCGCAGACAGAATTAATTTGATCAACAGTGGGTTTTGTTTCTACTGTATATATTATTCGCAGAAATACTCAGAAATATCAAATCAGGAATATCAGATATATCAAGTCAAAAATCGCCAAATTTATAAACAGAATAAAATGAATAAGCTAACAATCGATTTCGTCCGATTAACATTTTTAAGGTGTACACAAATTTTAAGTGATTTTAAGGTATTTTAAAGGAATTTCAAAAAAATTCAAAGTAGTTTCAAGATTTTTAAGTAGTTTGAAAATTTAAGTATTTCAAGGGATTTTAAATGATATTTAAACATTTTAAAGGATTTTAAAAGAGGATTTTCGCCTAAAAACTGACTTAAACTGTAAACACTTTCAGTCTTTGTTTTTTCTGTATTTATTTTCGTTTTCTTTATTTATATCGGATTAAGGATAAGTTTTTGAAAAAAAAAGAAAATTAAAAATTTTTTTCGCACTCGCATTGGTGGGGGCCCCTAATTGGTGGGGGCCAAGGCCCCAATGGCCCCTATAGTAAATGCGGCCCTGAATACCATTATTATTGAATATTTATTCACATTTTTAATACTTGTCAGGGAAATTTGTCTGAAAGTTAGGAAATGTCAGGAAAACTGAAAAATTGAATAATCTGCCACCCTGAAATTTTGAGTCGGCATTTATGCATTACTCACCCCCCAGAAATCAATGTGCTCGCTACGCCCCTGCACAAGATGTTAAATATATGAAGACATTAAAGGATTTCAAGAGATTTAAAGCGAAATTGTAATAGAAAAAAAAGAATATTGGGATATTTTTGTCTGAAAAATTGAGTTGGTTATATCGTCGAAGTGGTCGACCACCGCTAGGAGGTAATGGGAAGGCTAGTAGGTACTCGGTGCGGTGTCAGTGGAGTTCAATCTTAATATAGTGTGACCCCCACTGCCATTCGCGACAGTGTCGGCGACTCACGTTGCGATGCAGAGAGGCAACGTGCGTGCATTGCACCTTATCCCGCGCGCAGTTTATTTCAGAGACATTCGCGTGCGCGCACGCAAGCAAGTCGAGATTGCTTGGGCGAGTGTCATCGATCTATTTTGAGAGAGTTGGAATTTCTGGCCTTCGGAGCTCTTCTTCGTGGCCCACAGAAAAGATCGAGCTCCTCCAGCTCAATCAGGGAAGAAACACTAGCAAATTATCTTACCCCGAAGCTTTAATCACTTTTTATAAACAAATTTGTAAAATACACGGAGAAAACTGGATATTAAACCGTAATATCTAGCTATTTAACTATGGGACGACTATCTAGATATCTTGATATAATATCTTGATATTAAAACTTAATATCCAAATATTAAAATATTGGATGTTAGAATATTTGGATTATATATTTTAATACCTGGATATTATGTTTTAGTATCAAGATATTATATCTAAATATCTAGATAGTCGTCCCATAGTTAAATAGCTAGATATTACGGTTTAATATCCAGTTTTCTCCGTGTATCAAAATTTATTACAATTTACTGGATCTGACTACAATCGGGGTTTTGACTAGGCTATAGAATCCTATCTTAAAAAAGTGATGTCACGAAATGTCTCGAAAATCTCGCATACATTGTTGTTGCAAACCTGATTGGCTTTTGAATGACTTGAAGTTGAAAGAAAAAGAAAAACAAACTAATGGCGCAACAAAATTTCACAAAAACCTTCGAAATCCCCTTAAATTTCGATAAGATTTCTTCAAATTCCCAGAAACCTCTTAAAATCCCTTGAAAATCAACAAAAACCATTAAAATCATGAATCCCTTGAAATCCAAGTTAAAATTCGCATAAATCTCTAAAAATTTCTAAAAAAAAACCTCTTAGAATTTCTTAACATTTAAAATCTCTTAAAATCTTTAGAAGTCTTTTCAAATTCTATGAAATCCTTCAAAATTCTTTAACATTTTACGACAACCTTCAAAATCCTTTTAAATTCTAATCGCTTAAAATTCGTTGAAATCTCTTAAAGTTCTTTCAAAACATTTCAAATCCCTTAAAATTCCCTACCTTTAAAAAATCTCTTAAAATTTCATGAATTCCGTTCAAATTCCGCGAAATATTCCTCGAAATTTCTTAAAATTCCATGAAATCCTTTACAAATCCTAAAAATCTTTAGAACTTCGTAAAAATCCCTTGAAAATTGTCAAAATCCATTGAAATTCCCAGAAACCTTATTTTGAAGCTCTCTGAAAAAGATGATTAACGAAATATCTGGTGTTGGTTTGCTGGTTATTTAAATTAACGAGGGGCCGTTCACAGGAGGAATCAATGATTTTTCATGTTTATAATCAGTAGAATTAGAAAACTGGATTTTTAATTAGAAGAATGGATTTTTGAGTTAACGGCCACTTGATTTTTGTTTTTTAATTTGAAGGTTTGGGAAGGCTTGCATTTTAAATCGTATATTAATTTTAGACACTTATTTTGATTATATTTTGATTATATTTGGGATTTAAACATTTGGGCTGTTTATAAAGATGTCTGTAGTGTAATTTAATTTAATGTCGAGTGACTTCTATCTCCTGATTCGCTGGGCGTGGAGCCAATCTCTACATGTTTTTCGTAGAATCAGTAGACAAACTTGACGCTTCCACTTAGAGAGATCACGGTTGTCCATTTGTACTTATAAATTTACGTAATTTACTCGAGAGAATTTATATTCTTCAATTAAAGACGAATATAAATGTTGAATTGTCTTTTTATCTTGTATTATTTTAATTGAATTGTATTGTCTTTTTGTATCCAATTTAAATACGATTCAGTGGTTTGACAATACTTTTCAATTGAGTCAGTATATATTCAGACTTCAGAGTCAGATTTTCTCAATTTTACAAGAGTCGAAACATTTCAATTTCTAAATATATTAGAAGAATTATTAATAATTCTATTCTATTATTATTATTATTATTATTCTACCTTAGAAGAATTTCTGATGTTTAAGAAACTAAAGGTATTCTCTCTCGGTGGGAAGATTCGATCTAAAGATAAATTTACATCGTCGTTAAACCAGTAGTGCTATATTAATACCAGCCATTCTATGGTTAAAACAGCTAGATGACGTTCAGTGCACTACAAATTATTTTAGCAGTTTACGATGAAGATCTTCAGTTACCTTATCCTCCAACTTTTATTGCACTCAGTTTATTATCATTGTACAATGTACATTCTACATTCTACATCACTGTAGTCAGAATTAGTTTCAGTTTACACCTCGCTTTAAAAAAAAAAAAAAAAAAAACAAATAAAAATAAAAAAACATGAATTCTGCCTTCTTGAAATTCTTTTTTCTTCCAAGAAAAAATTGACTAGTTATGTTACTTATTCGCCTTTGCCGGATAAGTACATCTAAGGGTCGTACATTTCAGTTAGCTTGAGACTAAATTTATCAATGAGCTGCACCGGGAAGTCAAGCCATAAAATGTCAACGAACCGAAAATGATAAAACTCGAAAAAAGGAGTGTCACACGTGGGTGGAAGGTATTGCGGAAGGATTTTTTTTCACCCTCGACTTCGACCTCGAGAGCAATGATCCGGGCGAGTTGGCGAAAGAGAGAGATAGAGAGAGGGAGAGAGTGAGAGAGAAAGGGAGAGTACATAGCCATAAAGCACTGTGTCTCTACACTCGAAGGCACCGACGTTATCGGTCTTATTGGAGTTTCCTCGGATGTTCAACAGCAACGGGTGGGGCGAGTGGAAGTCAACCAGCAGGGGAAGGGTTTCCGTACGTGGTGGGGGAATCGGTGCCTGTCCGATGCATTGTGGGGGTGTTGGCCTTCAACTTGACGGCGCAGTTTCACTGACCTGCCTGAGAAACTCGTATACACGCGCGACTCGTGCGCACAGACATTACCAACGGACAGACGGATACAATCGAGCGATCCCGGACATCTAGAGGGGATGCAAAGGTACCGCTATTTAGGGAGCGAGCCTAAACAAATTTTCAACTTTCTCCCTTCCTCCCCCGAGTTTAGTCTAATAAAACAAACCAGGAAGAAACGTCCTTCTGACGACTGCAATGTTAGCTAAGAGCCCTAAATTATGGTTCCCTCTCCACCTCCAGGTGCATCGGAATTTTACCTCGAATTTTACCTTACATGCCTTACAAGAATAGGTAGGGTGTTGCAGAGTAAATATAAATATATTTTTCTTTGCTTTAGTCGGTTTGCTCTAGATTTCCGTTTTTAGAAAAAAAAAAAAAAGGAGTCGAGAGAGGAAAAAAACAAGTTAAAGTTTTTCTCTTGGCTCCTCTTTCCCTTATCACGATAGGACATATTTATTAGACTCCCTTTGAAAAATATGTGATAAGTTTTGGACTCTTTTTTTCGACTTGAAAAAAATACTGAGAACATCAATTTGCTTTATAATTAATGTGAATTAATCAGGGCCGCGCAGCCTAAATTTTTGAGGTATGGAATTTTATTTTCCGCGGCAAGGAGGGGGAGAGATAAAAACATTTTTTAAAAAATATTTTTATTTAAAATAAAAATGAAATGGGTTATAAGAAATATATTTTTTGCTATCTTTAATATATATAAAAGGTTTTTCTTCGTAAATCGTTTCTAGAGATGAACTCATTTAATATTTTATCAATAATTCGTGGTTTTTCCAGACAGTTTTCGAGGTATGGATTTCCATACCTGGATTTTTTCCGCAGGTATGGAATTCTCCATGGCATCCCTACTGTTTACGCCGCCCTTGGAATTAATTATGTATGAAGTTAATTGTTCCATGAATTGTTCAGATAGCTTTCGATTTTTATAATTGGAGCGTTTTCTGTCATTTTTGAAGATTTTCAAGGTCAAAAAGATGTTCATCAGCCATTCCGCTTTTTTTCTTGATTTTCGTGTTTTATAATTAATAACAGGTTCAAAATTTATAAATGAAGTAGAGATACATTTTTTAACAGAAAGATTTGTTTAAAGAAAAACTACAACACGTGATAAAGGGTTTTGACCCCCCCCCCCCATCTGCGTGATAACCCATGATATTTTACTGATGGACCCAGATGAAATACTTTCTAAAATTGAATCAGTGGAGGTTCACTGATTTTTAGTGACTTTGTTTTTGAGATTTCATTCAGTAAAAATCCACTGTGAATCAGTAGAAGTCACTTTTCATTAGATTTTCAGTAGATTTTTCACTTATTAAAATCGTGAGAAAAGAGTCACTGAGAATCAGTGGAATTAGGGAAATTTCAGTGATTTTTCACTGATTCAAGTTTTGAGAGTCACTTTTTCTAATGCGATAGGATTATTCAATATTCAAGTTGGAAATCAATCAATGTAGAATCAATTCCAATGTTGGAATCAATGTAATTCAAGTTCTGAACGTTCAAATGAATACAATTTTTTGTTGATTGTCTTTCAATCTAAAAAGAATGAGAAAGTATTGGTTCACCGACATTGAACATAATATCAAAGAAACTAAGAATGTCTATTTTTCTCTGTAGTTGGAACATTATTTCTACATAAAATGAATTTGATTCAAAAAAACTTTTTTCTGGGTGTACATTTGTTATCATTGAACAATTAAAATTGATAACTGTCAATGTTCAGATGTAACTGCCATTGACAACTTTTATAAACGAAAATACAAAAGTAAGTTCCATCATCTACAAATAAAAATAAGAATACACCAAAAGTTTATATTTTCGTTAATAAATTTTTAAAATTATAATAAAAACATTAATCAGTCAATTAAAAGAAACAATCATAATTGAAAACAAATTACATCTGTTCAGATTGTCGACTATATTATAGTGACAAGTTCAAGTACAAACAAAACTAAAACAAGACCCATATCACATATCATCATTCCTATTGATTAACCTTGATCGTTTTCTCACATGATTCGTTGTTCAGACACACAATAGTGTGGCACACGTTTCTTAACAAAACGGCTGCCTCTATTCCCACGATACGTCACACCTACGAGTGACGTTGCTAAAAACCACAGGAGGCATTAGAGCTAGCCGGATCGATTCGATATTATGTACTAGTTATGTGTTATATGCTTGTTTTGCCATGCCTCTACACATGGCGGTATATGCTTAGAGAAATAGGTTCGCAGATACTCCAAGTACGAGCACATATGGCTTCAGTGACCCCTCCAGTGATCGATCGATTCGAGAGATCGTGTTACAAGTTTTAAATAGAACCGAAGTTCAAGTCACTCTACTTTTCGGGGAAAATCTGTTAAAGAAAAGAAGCCGAAACATCCTGCAGTAATTACCATTCTTTGAAAGAACACCGCCCATTTGCTTTTGACCATGGACGAACAACATCGCCTCAGGCTCGTCTGCTTTAAGTTTCCTCTGTCTTTTTTCTCTATAATTTTTGGATAAAGAGAGGAATACATAAACAAAATAAAAATATAGAAAAAAGTACAGAAAGAACAAAATAAAAGTACAGACAGAGCTGGGTAACTATTTCAAATGAATTCATTTCAAATAGGTATTTGAAATGCAAAATGCCATTTTCTATTTTGTATTTTTAATAGGAAGTGGAAACCCATTTTGCATTTTCCATCTTAAATAGATTTTCAACCTATTTTCCACTTAAAATACCATTTTCCATTTTTTTTTTGGTTCTGCCCTGGACAAGTTAGATAATCACAGGTCAAAAAAAAATTTTGGGGGGGTTTCTGCTTTAATGCATAAATTCTGGTACATCAAAAAGAACAAAAATATTCATTATAATGCACTGCATAAACGTGTTGATAATGTTTTCACGGAAACGATTCAAGGTGTAGTGTTTCACGTAAAACCGGAGGTTTTCTGCTTTGCAGTTTCTCTGGAACTCGTGATAATTTAATTGGGATGTGACAACATGATGCTCTTTGAAATTTTAATTGCCTAGCTGCACGGGAATATCTGCAGTAACTGGTAGATTTCTTTAGCTTTAGGTCTTAGGATATTCCACGTAAGAAGCAAAAGATAGTGGAACTTAAATCCAATAAGACACGACAGAAATTTCGTTTCGAGCACTGCAGGCTGACAAGCAAACAGGATCATGCTCTGATAACGTAAAAATGTTGTAAAGCTTTCTGTGAAGAGCCTTGTGTCCGGTTCTTCTTTTATACCCCGTGTCGAGACTGCTGACGTCTTTCAGTCGCGAGTGCTGAATATGTATAAATTGCAGCATCTTAAAGCTGTCAGAAAACAGGATAGTGTACGTTTTGCAAAAAATGTTTATGCGATTCGAGTTCTGGAGAGGGTAAATGTGATCGTAAAATTATCGTAAAGTGAGAGGAGAGTTAGAGAAAGATCTCTTTTTATATTATAATCCAGAAATCCCTGAGTATCCTTTTAATTGCAAAATTCAAATATTAAAAGGTAGTTTGGAATTTGGACAGTGTAACAAAATTAGATATTTAGTCATTATAGATTAGCCAGGTCAGACTCAAGCACAAATCCCTGGGAAATCTTTATAATCAAGAAATATGATTGTTACAATCCCACCGCTGCCACCAAGTTCTTGCCAATTCTGGGTCCATACCTGAATTGGACACCCAGCCTCTGATTTCTCAGCTATACTTACCTAACAAGCTGAGACAAAGACTCAGATTCCTGATGTGCAACCAAAGACACTTTCTTTTAGTTGAAACGATTCTAGTTAACCTTCATCATGAAACTTTTTCTCCATAGTGGGGCCTCTATCCACCCTGGACTTGAAAACTAAGGAATTTAGCAATAAAAATAATGAGACTCAGGCGCGGTCAGTGTCGTTCAGTGGGCAGAAGGTATATAGTAGGCAGGTGAACGAGGATCGCACGTACTTGCATGTAGGGACAGGGGTGTTGGGGGGGTGAGAAAAGATGGAGAAGGTTGCCTCGTGGTCGGCAGATATGGAGAGGGGAGGGTGACCGGTGGCGGAGGAAGGTGTAGGTCGTGGAACGAAGAAGGGGAGCAGGGGGCGTGGGTCGTAGACAGTTGAAGGGCCGCGGCCAAGGTGAGGTGAGACCGTGGAGCCACGAGAGAAAACAGAGAGAAAGAGTGAGAGGATCAACTGAAGGAGAAAGACCTCTGTTGGAGAACGCGAAGCGCTTTTGCCTTTGTTCGCCACCAGGAGCTCCGCCTCGAGAGAGGAAAGTGGTTCCGAAAAAGAGCTGGGTCTTCTTCTGTTACGCACTGCGAAACCGTAGACGACGAACCAGATATAGAATTCGCCCGCATGACTATCAAAGCCGATTAGACCACGCTTCGATTGATTGATTTGCGATTGATTCCATGGCTCGAGTTGGGAGGTCGAGAGACAGGTTGGTCTGCCCCCTTTGGTTGCACTCAATATTATGCTCTGCGAACACCATGTTCCGATGAACAACGCTATGTAATTCCAGTCGTTAGTTACACTGGAGAGAATTTTCATATTATCAGGATAGGTTTAGGATATGGGATTTTGGAAAGGGTTTTTGATTACTATCCACCGACCTTGTTTCGGTAAACCTTTTCTTTTTAAAACTCGAAATGGCTGAAAATTGTTAACCTTAGGAGTTAGGAGATGATGCTAAAGTGGTTTTGAAGGCGGTGGTTGCTCGTTACGAGGGTCTTGTAGTTAACTTACGGTCGAGTACCTTCTGCATCTTGAACATCCTGCTGAAAACTAAACGACTTGAGGCTGGGTCATAATTATGTATACAATTTGACGAGGACACAACTTTGTGATCTTACAACGGATGTAAAGTGTCTCTGACTTGTGCTTTCTAATAAGGAAGCTGGAATACATTTTCTAAAAGAGGACTTTTCTAATGGGTGCGTTCTAAGTTGGAAAAATACCAGACCGAAGTTTTGTTCATGGATTTTGAATTTTTCGATATGGAGCAAATTACAGGGAGTGGAGTCGACCTTGTCTACGGCTGGCGACTCTGGAAGAACAGAGCAATGAGCGACTTTCTCGTAGGTGGCGCAATGGCAGTCGGCAAATTACATTCTTAAAGGCCGTATCGATGTCAAGATTACGACGTCGACATTCGTCCCTGAAGGAATACGAACGTCCCTGACATTGTCGCCTCATACAAGGATCGCGACTATGAAGGAGTGCATTCAGTTCAACGATACGTTTATAGCTGCTCTTTCCGGCGAATGGATTCCTTTCTCCACTGATTCCCGTCCTTTTTATTGGCTTGATAAAGTCGGTTTTGTCAATTTTGAATTTGGCGCAATGATTATACGAATATACGCAATGTTATAATACGAATATTGTTTTTGTACAGTATTGCGCCAAATTTTCATTTCATGATCCCGTCTCGAATCACCGCAAATGCAACAATGAAGAGCGTGTCGATTCCTAATCACGGCGTTGAAATTGTTGGAAATTAAGCGTGAATCCGAGAAGTCAAGCATATCAATCGTGGAGAGTGAACATTAGTTGGAAAGACGTCTCAATAATTCGTGAGACATGAAAATAAGGATAACAAAATGAGGATTGCATTCTCATTGAACCTGATTTGAAATTATCGTTAAAACCATGTCAGTGCTCGTCTCTCGCGACAAATAGGTTCGTTAAAATAATTATATCGGGCGTCGATATAAGGCGCGAGGTTCGTCTATCGCGGATCGTTAAGTCATGATCGTGAGGAAGAAGAGCAAAGAAAGTACTAATGAGATTGTGTGTGGAGAGGACATATAGAGAGAGAAGTGATGAGGGAGGTTTTAGGGAGTGAGAGAGATAGAAGAGTGGTATGTGAATCTTCGAGTTCTCTGCTCTCGCGACATGAGCGAAGGAGAGAGTGAACTGAACGCGAAAGGGAGCCGGAGTGCAAGGAAGATAGAGCAGGGATAGTGGAAGGAGAGGGCGAGGAGTGGTTCACCTGCATTGCTAGCATTGCGCCGACTCAAGGCCAGAGAGTCTGCGAGAATGAGAGGACCAGACCGGGTCGGGACCTCTTTCCTTCCAGTTTCCTGCACCCTGCTCTCCTTCTCTCTCCTGAATCGTTCCTCTCTTGTTCTTCGTTCTCCACATCTTTCCGGCAAGACTGTTACAAACTAGGGAGTTCGATGCAAGTTCCTTAGAATTCCCGATATCGAATGCTGCTAGTCTTCAATTCTTCCTTTGGTTCAATCCGATAGTTAAAATGAATAGGAACTTTCAAGGTCTGCAAAGACCTATTCTTGTCATCGGTCTAGAAAGCCTGTAATTTCCTCTGAAGGCGTGTTAGGATGAAATAGTTATCTGAAAATAATGAAACATGCTTAAATAAATAAATACTTTTAAATAAATTCTTTACCTTAAAGAATAATGTTTCTAACTTGTATATTTTTCTGATTCCAGGTTGCAAGATTAAAGCACTGCGTGCTAAGACCAACACGTATATCAAAACACCAGTCCGCGGAGAGGAGCCAGTGTTCGTGGTGACTGGAAGAAAGGAAGATGTGGCGAAGGCTAAGCGTGAGATTCTTTCGGCAGCAGAGCACTTCTCGCAAATCCGCGCCTCGCGGAAGAGTTCCCTTGGCGCTTTACTTGGAGCACCACCAGGTCCACCAGCATCTGTACCCGGTCATGTAACCATTCAGGTGCGAGTACCCTACAGAGTCGTCGGATTGGTAGTAGGACCAAAAGGTGCTACTATCAAGAGGATCCAACACCAGACACATACTTACATTGTTACTCCAAGTCGCGATAAGGAGCCAGTCTTCGAGGTAACCGGACTTCCGGAGAGTGTTGAAGCAGCCAAGCGTGAAATTGAAGCACACATTGCTTTGAGAACTGGAACAGGACCCGGTATTGAAGAAGCAGATCTCTTAGGAGCTCTCTGTCGTGGAGGATTTGGATCTATCCTTGGATGTCTAGATCCTTCAGGTTCTAATGGATCCAACGGTTCCAGCGGTGCTTTCTCTAGTAGTGGAAGCTGCTCCAGTTCATCAAGCAGCTCCGGGGCACCCGGTCTCAATGATCTTGTTGCCATCTGGGGAGCTGGCCTCGAAAGAGATGAGGGTCTTGGCGAGTCACCTTCGTTTGAATCTCAGGCTGTTTCATCATCATCTATCTGGTCTTTTCCTGGAGTAGCACTCCCGTCGAGACCTTCTCCTCCAGCATCAACGAGCCCTGCATCTCCAACTGATTCTCTCCTCGGTGGTGGAAGCACAGTTCGACGAGAATGTGTCATATGTAATGAAAAGGAAATCAACGCAGCTCTCGTTCCCTGTGGACACAATCTTTTCTGTCTCGACTGCGGAAATCGGGTTTGCGAAAGCGCACATCCCTGCTGCCCGGTTTGCTCGAGGACTGTGCTTCAGGCACTGCGTATACTCTCTTAAAAAAACGCGCTCTCCGGAAACGGAGAACGAGGGGGGGTGAGGGAACAAGGAGAAAATAGAGGACTGATCTTGTCGACGAATTGAGAGCGAAGATGGCCAAGGACGTGTGTCCGTGACGATCGTCTCGTTCGTGTTCCAGCGCGAGGAAGAGGCTGGGACTGACCGTCACGGACAACGAGGATCGTCGAGGGACGACGACAACTTCTAGACTTTAGAAAGAGACGCGCACAAGTTTAAATTCCACTGCTGCTGCTGCCAATATTTACCTTTTACCCGGGAATAACTATACGATTCTTCGCATCGCTCATGTTCCCGCCAACTGGATACAACGAATCGATTTAAAAGTTTTAGTCGCCGTACGTAGGTGTCATTCGCTGGTATGTCGCTTCCCCAATTAGAGTATCCGTGGCTTTTTCATTCGAGACCTAAAATGCGAACAAAGTCGTGTTTCGTTGGCTGTAAAAGTTTTGGGCTAGAGTCCGGAAATTCGATAAAAGTCGCGGCTCTCTTGCACTTTAGATCTCGAAGATTCCACGTGATCAGGATGGTCGTCGCGATCACCGCGACAGGTGAACAAGGTGAATAAACCCCTTTCTTTAGCCAAATTGTCGAGTGATTAAATTATTCACGAATGTGGCGTTGGTCGCGAAGCGACAGCGAAGGGTAATTAGAAGGGTATTTAGACTGGCGAAGAAGTAAGTGTAACAGGGAGCATCGTGATTCGCCATCGAGTTTAAGCCAGTAGAACGCGGCACTCGTTCCACCCGCCATCCCTCGCATAGAGTATTATCTTACCTTTATATAAGCGACACAGCAATTGAAATAATAATAATAATATATATTCTATAAATATAAACATAAATATATTATATATATATAAATATATGATGATGATATTTTATCGAGGAGATTTAGATTTTGTATTTTTCGCGCGTACGCCGACGGGACGACGGGCGGATGACGAGTTGCCAGATTTAGCGCGTATTCGCGCGAAGAGTCAACAAATTTTTGCGAGAACATTGAAATAATATGGGGATTGGTGCGATCTGGGAGAAATGGCGAATCACGAAGCGGCGGCCCCGCAATTGTATTCTTGAACTAGTAATAATCGAGTAATAACTAATTCTTAACTAACGATATACCTTTCGAGTAGGGATCGTCGACGCATGTAGCTTTTATTTCGAGAGACGTATTATATTATATTACATATGCTATATTATATATTATATATATTATATATAAATATCACATATTAATATCGCAACTCAGCCGCGTGCGGGATTTGCGGAGGGTGGAGATCCCGCTCGAACCTCTTTCTCCTCGCGAATTCCGCGGACCTGGCTCGCGAACCGCGAGGCTCGTCGGCTTATTTCCAAAAGTATTATCCGCCCGAGCAAGCCGATTGGCTCGTGAGCCCCGTCCCATTACGGCGGCGCGTTTTTTTAAATTGTGTTATCGCTGTAAAAAAAACTGGGCTACCATAAAGGCTGAAAAGATAAAGAAAAACGGGAGATGAGAGAACCAGTCAGCATTAGCGGACTTGACTTTCTCACGTTTTATTTTTATTTTATTTTATTTTTTTTTCAATTTCTTGTGTTCGCTTTTCGTTTCGTTGATTCAGTTCTCCATTTGAAATTTTTGGTCTCGTAAATCGTTGCCATTACGAAGATATGCTCAAATCATTGCAGCTACGACATTCGTTTTGTAGAACGGCCACTAGAAGGAACAAGGAGAACGACTCCGTTTCGTGGTTTCGTTCCTTTCCTACGTGGCGTCCTCTAAGTTCTTCTTGACTCTTCCTTCTGTCGCGTTCTCAAGCATTTACTCAAATTCGAAAAAACAAACATAATACACACACACACATAAAAACACACACATACACTCATCAAATAAAATCACTCGCGATTTTTAGGTTTGCGATTTCGCGCCGGTCATGTATAAGATGATGCACTGCACTTACATTATACATATAAATATATATATAAATAATATTATAAAACGATGCTCGAGAGAGGTTTATTATATTTAAGTTCGAGGCAAAATGAATTCTATATTTTTTCTATGTTAAGTATAAACAAAAAAAAACATGAAAACGGTGATGACATACATATATATTATATATTTATAGGTATTCTCTTTAGCATTCACGTTCTGACTTTAAAACTAAAGAAACGCACCGTATAATACGGCAGAATATAATAAAAATACATATATATGTAGATCAAGCGGATAATATGTCCTTCACTTCAATATAAGTCTGATCGAAATCACTGGGGATGTAAAAATGAAATGAAAAAAAGGTATGAAAAAATGGCTGAGAGATGTAAAGAAAAAAGACGATGAAATTATACTTCGGGGTGGGGGCGGGGGGGTCATGGGAATTTAAAGGATAGAGGACAGTTTTTAGCGAAAAAAAAAGATTTAGACGATCGTGGAAGATTCTTAAATACGTAGATATATAAGGATTATAATAATATATAAATATATTAAAATAAATATTATAGCAACACGGAGGGAAAAGAGAAAATGCTAGTAATCTATTCTATGGCGATTTGCGCTCGAGAGTTTTTACCCGTAAAAGTAAATTAATAATATGAAAAAAAAAGACGACTTTGAGGCGTATAGGGCGATTGTCAACTCCTAAGGGTTCACGAAATAAAGTTCTTCGAATCATTCGAGACACTTGGAGAGATTGTGAGCCTGAATGTGAAAGCTTTTACCCACCAATCGAGACCCCAGCTTCGAATTCAGCTGTTTCGAGCCGTTAGAAATCTTTTCATCGTAAAATCAGGGGCGATGCTCCCTTTCCATAAAAGTAACCGTCATTTCTCATCTCAATGAATATTTCTTCCAATATGAACGCTAATATCTAAATAAGTAAAGACATTGAGAATCAGAAATCAGCCGTTCGTCAAGCGTCATCAATCATTCATCGCATTAATATTTTTTTTTTCAATCTTTTTGAAACAATTTCCAAGGGGTAGATTCTTCAAATTGTAAAACTTCAAATTGTAAAATCAGTTAAATGTTTGAAATTATTTTTCGAAGGTGGAAAGCTTCATTAATCAGTCTTATTTTCTGTTCCTATTGCAAGGGTCGCTACCCTGCTTCTGAAGTTTATCCCTTAATCTTGAAGCGAGGGGTGAAAATAGGGGTAGGATATTCTTGGAAAATACACCCTAGATTGCTCACAGTTTTTACTCACGCAAAACCATAGAAATGAGTATTTATTAACGTAATGTGTCTAAGGTTTTAAAAATACAGTTACGATAATTCTTATAATTATAATAGCTACAATTAAATATTATAGACTAATGTATTAAGTAAAGCGTACATGAACATAATAGCCATTGGCTGTGACCGATAACTGCCATTTTCGTAGAAAAAAAAAAAAAAGGAAAACGAGTCTTAAAGAATTCACACGTGAGCTTTAACACTGACGCGATTTGACGGACGGATGAAAGAATGCGATTTTTAAAAAGAAGAAAGGAAATCGCGTGAATTCGTTGCAATGAGGGTCTTGAGAGACTTTGAGAGTGAACAAAAATAACAGGCCCTCTTTTCCACCCATTTCCGAAAAACCCCTCCTTGCGAGATGTGTGACGAATAGAGGTTTAGGATGTGAACACACGACGATACATATCTCAAAGAATAATAATTAAACATAAGGAAATCATAGAGAGTTATGGAAAACAGAAGAATAGAGATAAACTATAGGTTAACGTGAGCTATAAAGGAATCATAGAGACGATCGTTGTTGCTTAATTTAACTGTATTACTATGTTATTATATTCTATTGTATAGGTATATATATAAATATCATTATCATTTGATAGCATATGGTTATTATAATTGTGTTATGCTCCTAGGATTTTTGCTTGTTCTATGAATAGATTTGGACGTCTTGATCGCAAGATAGATCCACGGATTCTCTGTTGGGCACAATAATTTTAAGACGAAAAATATAAAGCCTTTCTTTCTCTTTTTAGATTCATATTCGATTCCTGAATTTTGCATTCGCGTATTTAAGCTAGACCGAGTAGTGATTGATGAGTGAGAACGTTTCGAGATATATCTAATATATATTATATATTCTATACGTTTGTACATTGTAACGATATATTATATATATATACACGAATATAATTATGCGAGCGTAATCGATACTGGAACTCTATGTAGACGCGTAATGCTTTGAACGACTTTTTCGATATAATCCCACTTGGATTAATTACTTACTTACTTAATTAATTACTTACCTACTGGATTACTTAAAAACAAAACCCGTAGCTGTCCGTAATCAAGTTTAACGAGACGGTATATGGTAGCCATCTAAATAGATGTACTTCTATATATCTTCTCCAGTCAGAGTCGTAGTGGAAACCGGATCGGTATTGTCGTTACTACCTAATCGATGTAATAATTGTATCGATAACCGCTCTATATTATGACCAGTACTATTGTTAGGCCGTTTCGCGAGGTTCAGCGCGGCTACGAGCAGCTCTCAGCCCACAAACTCGATCTCAGATGCGAATGAATGCCACTAACGATATTTGTCCTCTTCAACTTTGGTTCCTTGCAATCACACTTAAACTTTTCTCTTTTCAAACAAAAACAATAATAATGAGAAATTCTTATCGTGCAAATTTTCTATCTGCTCGATTCGCAGTTGATAAAATTTCTCCAAATTTAATCCGAATTAAAGTATAGAATCGATTTGGAATATATAGTGACTTATTCCAAAGGCTTTGACTAATTGTTCAGCTTCTTAGAGCGAATGGGGAAATCTTGTAATTTTGATTGGATGAATTGATCAGGGAAAGGGGAATTTTTCTGTCTTGCTCTTCGAAAAAGCTGGACGAATAAGCACTGCGTATTCCAAAAACTTGTGAAATTCCATCATATCCAGTGAACTTAGAAATAAATGTTTCGAGTTAATAAAAGCAGGAAAAGTATCTTTTTCGGAATTAATCATGAAAAGGAAAAAGTGAAGTGTTTGCACTTTTTGTTCCTTTGTGAGGTTTTTTCGGCATATTTCTTAGTTTCGCTAAAGTTTAGATTTAGCCATTAGTCATATTTGGGTCTAGGATTTTAAAACGGAGAGTATTCCTGCTCTGAAAGTGCGAATGAGTGTGAAATCAAGTTTGAGAACCCTAGAGAGAGACAATCGCCCGAACAACTAGAGAATCAGTATTTCAAGATATAATTATTATCGTAATATTAAATACGAAAGGGATGTGTATTTTGATTTGACAAGAGGGAAAACCGAAAAAAAGGTAACATGCGCGACAAAAGTAAAACATAGGGAAGGTCGTGAAATAGTGAGACAAAGGACATGGATATAAATGACTCCAAGGGGGGAGAGAGATTTTGAAAAAATATAGTGCGAGATAGCTGTTGCCCCGACTGATAAAATAGAGAAATTGAAAGGTATCCATTTGTGAGTTTTTAAAAGTAACGTGCTAATATTTTTTGGGGGGATGAGCCACACAAAATACGGAGCTACTCAAATTCTTCTTTTGACAAAATAAGAAAAAAAAGGAGACAGGAACACTTAGCAATTATAATTAAAAAAAATATATATATTATGTGACGCATTATTATAGTTATTATTATTATGATTATTATGATTATTATTATATTGAATGTTGTGCGTAGTGTTTTTTTCGAGAGCCCCGGCTGCGGTTCAAAGAAGAGCGCAGACTCGACATTTTATCACATTTATTATTAATATTATTATTGCTATTGTCGACGTCGATATTATTGATATTCATTATGAGTAATGATTATTATTATTATAATTGTAATTAAAATTACTATTATTGTAGCGTGACAACCAGCGAGCAGTAGTAGACCTCGCGTCATTGCCAGTGATTCTCAATTTTCCTAATCATACTCAGTGATCCTCAATCGCGAAGACAAAGATACATGGGAATAACGATAAAAAAAAAACGCTGCTCGCATGATACGTGTTTTTTTTTTCTCCACGTGTATATAATTTATTGCTACGCCCTCGCAGCTCTCGCTACTACGTTTTCCCGACTGACTGAAGGAAATCGGAGAAACTTAAAAAAATTTGATATTAAAAACAACCACACTCTCCTGGGACACTTAAATTTATAAGAGCTTAGCCCAAGGACCAACGGTTGATATTTACAATGTTTATTAGCTGAACAAATTTTATTAATTTAAAATTAATTTAAAGTAGCCAATTTGTTTTAGATTTCAGAGAGAAAAGTATACTTTCTAATTTTTATTAAAGAATTTGTCCCAGACGAGGTTCTAAAAAAAAAAAAAAAGAATTCAAGTTTGAAAATAATCGCGCATTGTCTCTCCCGTTAAAACGGGATTATTTTTGTGAGGCCTCTTTTTGTTTTCTTTTTGTGATTTCCAAGCGCAACGCAACGCACGTCCCTTGGACGGACCGACTGACCTATTGCATTTATACGATACGCACTCTCTTAAAAATGGAAGAAAGATATGAAAAATATGAAAGCGATATTATCGTGATTGTCGTCGAGCAAATGAGTGTTTGGGCATTAACGCGCAGATAAAATATTGATAAATAGTATAAAGACGCGGGAGAGACGCCACATATGTCTGACGTGACGAATGAATACCGATTTTTTGACCGATCTGACATAAAACGTTAACATCATAATATATTATGATACCTCAGTATCTGTACTCATACCTGTTTATGTTATTTTGCTCTTGAATTGACCAAGAAAAAAAAAGATAATAAAGGAAAAAAAAATATACACATGACTCGACGGCATACAGCACACGCAGCATCGTTTGCTATTTACGATTATTACGATTATCACACTTTTAGCTGTAGCGAACGCCATGACCGAGAGAGAAAGAGAGAATGCGTGTTGCGAGAGATATAATAACTATATTATTCGTGCGTGAGAGTATGAAGAATAAGAAAGTTAAAAAATTGCGAGGTTATTATTTTCTATATTTTTTTATGTAATTTTACGGACATGCGATAATATATTACGACTATTATTAATATTATTATTATGAATATTTTAATATATAATATGATTTTAATATAATGTGCACTTATATTTTTCTTCCCTATGTTTTGTGTCTGGTTGTGTAAGCTTTGTGTTTGATTTGTTGTGTTGTTGCTGCTACTGCCGATGCCACGGACTTTAGTTTCGAAGGACTTCCGCTTTTTTCGTTCAGTTTTTCTTATTACAACTTTTTTTTTTAATTTAATTTAATTTTCTTTACCTTGATAAGTTTAAGTAACGCACGAGTAAGATGTCGCGTTAAACGACAAAATCAAACACGCAAGACATGACAACCCGACTGCCCTATGTTAAATACGCTATATGCTATTTCTTTACGAGTATACTGCTATAATTATATCGCTATTATTACTGCTACTACTTATTCGCTACTTTTACTATGGCTGAAATTCAGTGTGGCATATATATTATATTCAGGCATATAATATATAAAACACATACCTGTCCAAAAATCAAAATGCATGTATGACGTGCGTTCTCGTTCGATAGTGTTGGACGAATTATTTTTTTACATATCGTTTTTTATTTGTCATTCTGAGAAAGTTTAAAAGGACTGATAGATTCCAATTTATGAGGTTCTGATTCATTAAATTCAATTTCATTAGATTTAAATGCATTTGATTTAGATTCGTTGGATTGATTGAGTTTATTATAAACAATTTTTCTGCACACGTGAACGTGAACGTTTCATTTATTATTACATATGATTATGATTATTATTATTAACGTCATCCGCATCGTCATTAAATACGACTATGTTCATTATCAATAATATTCTATTTTAATTGTTTATTTTTGTACGAAACGAGTCTTATTTTATTGTAACAAACTCCGAGCTTTCTTCTTTTGTATGTAGTACCGATAACTGATCCGACTGCGATGAAAGACACGTGCTCTGCCGATTAATTCCTGAAATTACTACGGTAGGGATGGAGGTTCAGAAACGAAAAAAGAATGTTGGTTGGTTTATTATGATATAAGTATTTCTACGAAATGGTACCAAATATTTTATTAAAAAGAAAAGAGAAACGCCAAGATACAATACACACACTGAGAAAAATTGTAATAAAATGTTACGTAATTTTTATACATGATTCTTAATTTCTCTTCTCATCTTTTTTTTTTTAACACACTTACTGCTACTTCCCTTATTTTTGCGAAATTTCATATTTGAATTATATTATTTTTTATGATACTTTATATTATCTTTATGATACTTTGGTGCTCAATTTATATTTTAATCTATAAATTTCAATCTTAAGATCTAGCTTAATTCATTTAGTAAGTTATTTTAGTTTTTAAGTTAGTTTATTAAGTTGAGTGACTTGCTGTCTAAATTTATCGCAGTGCAATTGAGCTGGTAAGTTTATTATTTATATTTCTTTTTTTTTAAATATTTTAGTCATTCAATTTAATTATTTCAATTAATTCAATCAGTTTTCAATCAGTTTTAATCTCAATTTTAAGTAAAAATCCTTTGCTTTATATGGATTTCTTTTATCATGCGTTCTTTAAAAAGATTTTGAATTCTATTCTGATATAAGTGAGACAAATTCTAATTGACTTACGAGTATCAAATTTGGACGCCGCTTTACAAGCATGCATTAGCTACTTTATAATTATATTATTTATACATAATCATTTCAAAACACTGACACATAACTAATTTAGCAGGTATAATGAATATTGAATATTCAATTATTTTGCAATTAGATTTTCAATCATTGGGGATAATTTTGGTCTCTTGTTGCCTGGCGGATGAATTATCGGTTTCATGCATTTGTAATATTCAAGCTTTTCTCGCATAAGTGTTTATTAACAAAGTAGAAAAGTGACTTTTTCAATTTTCGGATTAAAAATTCGGATTGACTGGATTTATTCGGATTGACCGGATTTATTCAGATTGACAGGATTCATTCCGATTAAAGGTTCAGATGATTTTGAATAGGCTTTGGACTAAAAACTTCCTTCGAATTAGATCGGAATGAAACTGTTTGGTTCGCATACAAATTTCGGAATTATTCGAAAAATTTCGGATTGATTCAGAATGAATTTCAATCCGAATAATTCGGAACTAATGCAAACTTTCCACTTTCAACTTTCAATTTCAATAAATTCGGTCAATCTGAATGAATCTGAATATTTTGAATTGATTCGGATAAACCGGCTTAATTCGGATTGAAAGTTCTGATTGACCGGATTCATTAGGATTGACCGAATTCATTCAGATTAAAAGTTCTGATTGATTTTGAATAAGCTTCGGATTAAAAACTTCCTTCGGATTAGATCGGAATGAAAGTGTTTGATTTGGATACAAATTTTGGAAACTTTTTGATTAGAATTAATCCGAACTTTCAATCTGAATAAATCAGGTCAATCCGAATTTTTGAATTAATTCCGATAGACCGACTTAATTCGGATCCATTCAGATTGGAATGAAACTGTTTGATTCGGATACAAATTTCGGATTGATTTGGAATGAATTATAATCCGAATTAATCAGAATTAATCCGAACTTGAATAAATCAGAATTATTCCAAACTTTCAATTTGAATAAATCCGGTCAGTCCGAATGAATCCGAATTTTTCGGACTGATTCAGATAGACCGGCTTAATTCGGATTGAAAGTTCTATGATTGACCGGATTCATTCAGATTAAAGCTTCTGACTGATCTTGAATAGGCTTCGGATTAATTCAGATTGAAAACTTCCTTCGGATTAGATCGGAATGAAACTGCTTGGTTCGCATACAAACTTCGGATTGATTCGGAATGAATTTCAATCCGAAGCTTTCGTAATTGAAGTTTAATTCGTTTTAAACATAAAACCGTTAAAATTTCAATCATCTTTCAATTTCAACGAATTGTAATCTCTCAATTTTAAAAGCTTTTAAAGTTTAAAAGTTTTTTCTTAAAGTCCAGTAGTAATATAATATTTTCTACACCGAGAGCAGTGAAATTAACGATTTCCTTGAGGTTGGTTCAGGTTTGAGGCAAATAGAGTGAAAACCTCAAATTGGAGTAGATTGGGGGTAGTTTTCGAGCCCGCCCCTGGATGAGTGGGTTCATCGGTTGCCGATCGACCAGTGAGCGTTGCCGCGAAGCGATCATGTGACCCGCTCGGTGAACGCACGGATGAGCGCGAGCAAGCGAGCCGCTGCAAGGGCTGTTGCCCGTTGGGATGGCAACGTCGCATTGCAGCGTTGGGGTTGCGGTCGATGCCGTTGGGGTGGTGATGGGAGCCGTGGGGGAGTTGCGGGGGTGGTTGGGTGCCAGTCGTTGTCCGAGGTGCTTTCCAACAGTGCCGGCTTCGAGACTAGAACCAAGTCCTTAAAATCTTCTCAAATTACTCATTTCTTCAATGAAAAACTCAAAAAACCATAATTAAAACGTCACCATTTTCAGCTCGGTAACCAATTTTCAGTTGAAGTTTCAAATTTCACTCGTTTCTTAACGTAATAAAAATTACGTTAATTTTTTCAGAGCTGAATTTTCAGTTGAAAAATCAGTTACTGAAATTTCATGAAATTACGTAAAATTGATGCTTATAATTGATTTTTATAACTGAATTTTGAGTTGCGATAACTGGATAAAACTAGTGTTTCTGAAAATTCAGGGAGAGATTTTCAGCAGTCTACTTTCTTTTACCCTCATTGGTTGCTTCACCAGCCTCCTTCTCTCTTTCTCTCTCATTCTGTCTTCTGCACTAAATCGATACGTTCCTCGTACGAGTCGTATATAGATACGCATAGGCATGTTGGCCGTTGAAAAGTTGGGGGCAAATCTAAATCGTGATAGGAAGGGTGAGGGGGTGAAATAATTCCTTTTCGCTGACAGAGTCTGGAGAGTTCAATTTCTACCCCTCGCTTCACTCTGACCGTTTCTTCACATTAGGGGATGTTATTTTCACTGGGGTCGTTAAAACCTTTCGTACATTGCGCGAGATCAGGGTTGCCAACCTGAACCAAGAGACAATTCTCTTGGTTTCTCGATTCTCCCAAACTTTTTAAACTTATTCAAGGATTTTGCATTTCGAAATTCCTATTAAAAGAAATACTTTTATTTATTATTAGCAAGAAAGTATAGAAATCTCTTTATAATTAAATCCAGGGAAAATTTGTAAATATTTATCGCGGATTAAGTCTTTCCAAAAACTATTTTCTGAGAAAACAAACTTTCTCATCACATTTCTCCTTTTCCTTGATATTGCAAACCATCTTCATTCCCGAGGGGAGAGTTCTTGAGCGGATCGATTATCACAACTTCCTCTCAGATTTTCTCTTGTTTTTTCTTTATCCTGAAAAGTTTGAAGGTCAAGTCAACAATAATGGCTTTGTTATAGGGCTGTGTGTCGATAAGTCGATAATAGAGTAGATCTTTGACGGCGTTTCCGGTTAATCGGATTTTTTTTGCAAAAACCAGACGCTGAAAAACTCGAGGGTCAAGAAAGAAATGATCATGTTTTACCTCGAACTGATCTGATATACCTAGGTACATTTCTCAAAGACCCATAGTTTTCCGGCTGATTGATAGGGGCCAAAGGGTAACGGCCAAGACGTCTCGTTTCATTCGTTTCACCCTTCGAATGTCAATGCCAGAAAGTAACGGCTAACGATCGTTAGGACTTTCCACACGACATTCGATCGAGTGTCATGTGGAAACTTGGATCGGTATAATGGCATCGAAACTTCCTTCAGAGGACATTTTGTGTCGAAACAAGTCGGAGACTTGTCCCTTCCCTCAAACAAAGTTTCTCGTACCTATAGAACGTTAAATTATACGTGTAAGTTCGACAAATTCACGGCAAAAACATCAATATACATAAGTTCTGATCTTCAAATTTTTAGGGGTAGAAAATATACTTTTTATTTATTTATGCTTTTTTTATTCTTAAATTACATTGAGAGAATATAAATAAGTTGAGTGAATTAATCGTTTCTACAAGCCAAGAGGGTTGCTAAGGTCTGACGAGCCAGAAGGAGCTGTTTCTACTGAAACGTGGTTCGTCCCGGGTGGAAACAAGAGGTGGCAAAACGCTTCAGTAGAAACAGCCATTTACACTGACTCACTGTCAAGCAATATCACACCCAAGTCAGTGGCGTAGTCAGCATTTATTCTTGAGGTTTACTTAAGTATTCAGAAGAGTAGCATAACTTTGAATAAAATGTCCATAAAAGGACACTTATTTGCATATTATGGCAGTTACTGTTGTGCTGCACTTCATACTTAGAACTGATAGCTGTAATCTGAATAAGTGCTGACTTTGGATCATTATTTTGCAGTATTACATCATTAAATCTTATTTTCAAATTGTTTCCTGTCATCACTTCAAAATCACGTTCAATTTCTTCCATTAAGTCTTTAACATCTTTTTTTAGTTCATGGTAATATTTTCAATTTCAGTTTCCTTATATATTATTATTTTTGTATTTTTAATCATGACGTGAGCAAAAGTATTGATTTACTCTTTACGGTAAAAAAAATGTATAAAAGCTTCATTTCGAATTGACATTTCCCTATTGGCCTTTCTCGTTCCTTTGGGGAATTTGGGTTTCGTTTCCTCACTCTCTTTTGAAATGAAAGAATGTCTTTCCTAGACTAGGGTAGGAAAACAATACAGGGTGCAACTGTTTTGTACGAATCTTGAACGTTTTCGGCTCCCTTTTCTTTTTCTATTCTCTCTAGTCTTTACTCTCTCTTCCTCTTTTATCATTTTCTCCCTTTTTCTTGTATTCTGTCTCTATCATTCACTTACTCACTCTCTCTCTACTCTCTCGGTCGATAGTTCGTGGGGGTCGAGGCAGAGACGCGGCGACGCCCTGCTCAACCACCCCCTTGCTATATCAGGGGTGCTCAACCCCATTTCATCATTTTATGTGTATAAAATCCTACTAATTAGCAAAAAGGAAAAAAAACGCTCGCCCGTTGAAGAGAAAAAGTACTTTGAGTTAATGGGGAATGCAGATTTGAAACTAATTAGCGTAATTGAAAGTCTTTAAATTGTAAGGAAATTAATTTTTAGTCCACATTGGCTTAAATTCAGCATAAATGATTTTCAAAAAATGTACTATCGTTTTTCACGACTATTTTTATGTTTTTTTCCATCGTATTATTCCGCTAAGACAGTTTTTCCGGGCAAAACTCTCTTAAACTTAAATCACGCCCGGTCGTGTGGAAATTGCAGATAATGGCAGGAAAAATAAGAGCAGAATTTCCCACTACTTGGTCTTAAACTCGGTTTTAAAAGCTTTTAAAATTGAACGTCGCGAGAAATTGTATGAAGCTAGAGAGATAACAATTTTCCATTAAATAAAATTATAGTTCTAATCCGTGTTTCGCGAAGAAAAAATATCTTTTATCTGAACCTTCAATCTCAAAAAAATCTTGAAGCATGATGCATGATACATGAATGTTGAAATAAATATTGCATTTAAGATCAGAACTCATCGACTTTTACATTTACGTTTTATTTTGACGAAGGACCATTTACTTATAGGGGCAAAGCGAAAATGAGAGGACATAAGAAGAGGATATTTTGATACTGATAAAGAACTAGACTTAGCAAAATCGAGTGGACTAAAGGCCGGTATTAGTTTATAAAAAAAGAAAAAGAATCTCTAGAATTCTCAGACTCAAAGCTTTTTGAAGAAGGGAAACATAAGGTTCCATTATATAAGAGTTGACCCTCGACTCCTGGAGTGTGCGAATACAGAGGGTGAATCTCTGAACTTTTGTCGATGAAAAAAAGATGCACAAAATCCATGGGTGGAAAATTTATTTGCTAAATTTCTATTTTTATAATTTTTTATTATTAGATAATAAAAGTGTGCCTATCACTGCCAAGCAGATAATTTATTAAAAATAATTAGCCTAATTTATTTCTCTCCTGTTTTATTTTATTCTAAACATTATAATTATCGATTTTCCGTTTGTCAGGCTTTAAAATCAAAAGAAAATGTAATGGAAGTGTAGTCATTGTGACATTTATCCCTCTCTGTGGAATTCTCAACACAGTTGGTCTAATCGAGGTTGAAATCGTGATATTTCGAGGCAGGTCCAGGGCACAAACAGGGAACAGTGAAATATAATATTCCTCCACAGAAGAGCTCAAAAATTTAATCATTTCCGCGAGATTCACTCGGTATAATTATTATACATTAGTCGCAGTTCGCCCACGGCCCTCGTGGATTAAAAAAATATATTCGTCTAACTTTTTGTCACCTAATGTAACGCGATTGAAATCGCGAGTGACAATGCTAGAGCTTCTTCTTTTCTGAAGGTTCCAAGATGACTAATCTAGATATATATTATATATTATTACATATATATAGTAAACGTACATACATATATTATATTATATTCTGTCTGTCGAGATGTATTGCATACACACATATATTTATACATAGTACATGACATAAACATTACGTGTAAATACAGCTAGTCGATCGAAGAGATCGATGACTTCTGCGAATTCTGTTTATCGCTTCGCTCCACTTGTAGAAGTTCCACAATTTCTAAACAAATTTCTAAATCAATTGCATAGAAATACGATCCTGACATCAACATTTTTTATATTGCATTATTATGAATAATAATGAACATCAAAAATTGTCGAATTGACATTTAGAGAGAAGCGATAGACGAGTCACAATGCGTGCTGATATGGTGCGAAAGGTTTTCAGCCAAAATCGCCGAGGGAAAAGATCGAGAAACACTTTTTTGACATTTCTTTTTTCTGTTTTTTATTCACAAAGCCAGATTAATTTTTCTCTCGGCAACAAAGGCGACACGGAGGTGAATATTAAAAAAAAAGGTGTAAGTACGTTTTTTCCGAATGACAGAAATAAATCAAGGGGGTATGAGGAGTAATAATTAATTTTGTACTTTTTCGTGTATGTTGCGAAATGCTCAACAGATAAGAAGATTAAAAAAAAATTGTATCGAGGGAAATTTTCGGGGGAGGAAGTTGCGCGAAGTCTTAGGCTTTCCGTTTTAAGAGAAAATTAACAAAAGGCTGATTAACGCGATATGTCGATAGGGTCGTATCGGATCGAAAAAGAGGTCTTCGATTGACGATTGCGCGATTCCAGTCTTCCCGTGACGATGCTTAAGGATAATTCAAAAAAGGTGTGCAGATTTGTCTTAAAAAAAAAAAAATATGAAAAAATGCAAAAGAAAGAAGGCTCACGAAGTACATATAGTATAACATATTATATCATCGTCGATCGCTTTTAAAAACGATTTAAAATAATGACAATGAGGAGGGAAAAAGCCGGACGTTGCGCGAGGTTCAAAGAATTAAAGCGAACGCGAAGAGAAGGAAAAGATAAGAACTTTATTGATACAAAATATTAATACCTAAATGCCCGGTTTATTTTTATATTTATTTTTCGATCTATGAAACGTTACAAAAGTTTAAAAGTAATATTAAATTTAAATATATGATGAATATTAATATACTTATATACCTACGAATCAGGTGTATTATTATACATATAAATATATGACGTATGGTAATATTGACGATAATGGATTATATAAAAACATACATAATTATAATGATTATTATCAAATAACTATCTGCGACACAATTCATGTGATTAAAAGGTCGACACCCGTATTAATCGTATGACCCAGCCCGATCCAGGCCCAAAAATCATAGGCTACCCTGTTCCTTGTGAAATTTTCGACTATCGATTATTTAGATTAAAGTATATTGTATATCTAATAATCTATACTTTGCTGTAGTGTTAGTCTTTAAGGGTACACGTTAAAGATCACGAAATCTCGTCAGCGATTTGGGGAATCGTGAGAAAATGGTTTGGGAAAATCGAGATAATTCATTTCGATAATATTTTAAATTAATATTGAAAAAATATTCATCTTTATTTAAAAATATTCAATATTATAATCCTATGTTTAAAAATATCTTAGAAAACAAATTGCGTTTTCCGAGTGGAAAATGCGAAGTAATTATGACTAATTACGGTTCAATTGCTTTTCATAAAAACGCTAATTCAGTGGAATTTTTCCTCGATGAATTCACGGCACTTTTTCTCACGGAGACGCGTTTAAAAATTGACGAGGGTGCGATGACGGGAGAAAAAAAATTGGACACTCGCGAGTTTCATGAATAATGAAAAATCTGTTTAGTTCGCGATTTCGAGAGTTATTCCCAATTCCAAAGCTGCCACACGTGTAGAGTTTATCGATCCTCGGGCGCTTTAACATAATAACCGGAAGTGCTTACGGCCATTGCGATGCTGGCGTGCTGATTTAACGCGTCTTAAGACCGCATCGTTTAAAACCCTTACTGCCCAATGCTTTCGTTACTCAACCGAAATAACGTGACAAACAGTCAAAATACAACTAGAATGAAACCAAAGTCCTACTACTTAACACACAATAATTTCTAATTTAAAAGACTTTTTATTTTGATTCTTGAATTTGGAAATTGGGATCTGGCAGCCTTTGAAATTTTAAAACTCGCAAATTGGAACAGAATTGGAAGCATTCAAATATTTGGCTGAAGTTTCAGACGTTTGACGATTTTTTTTAGATTTATTGGAAAAAATATCTATAACAAAAATTTTCCAAAATTTCCAAAACCGTTTTGTATTTATTTAATAGCAGAAATTTATCTGGGGTTGTCTGGAATTTTAAGAGATTTCATAGAATTTCAAGGTATATCAAGAGATTTCAAGAGATTTCATTAGATTTCAAAAATTAATTAAAGGATTTTAAGAGATTTATAGTGATTTTAAGAAATTTCAAGGGATAAAAGAACTAAAGGATTTTTAAAAAATTCAAGAGATGCTGAGAGATTTCGATTGATTTTCGGGATTCACAAGGATTTTTAAAAGAGTTGAAAATAGTTATCGAAAGGTTTTTTCAGAGATTTCACAAGATTTCAAGACATTTTAACTGATTTAAATGAATTTGAAGCGATTTCAAGAAAGTTTAAGAGAATTAGAAGATTTTCGTAAAATTTTAAAGGTTTTCAAGAGATTTTCAGGATTTTTAAGAGAATTCCTGAAATTTTAAAAGATTTTAAAAATATATTTTGAAAGTATTTTCGAACTTTTTAAATTAAATTTTATATTAAATTTTTAATCTCATTTTTTTAACTCTTTTAAAAACATTTTAAATAACTAGAAAGTTTGTGTAAATCCCTTGAAATCTTTTTTGTAAATTCTCTAGAATCCTTCCTAAATCCTTCAAATCATTTAAAATATTTTGAAATTGTTTTAAACATTTCGAAATCCTTTAAAATTCATTAAAATTACTTGAAAGATATTGAAATGCTCAAATTCCTTGAGCTTCCTTAAAATCACTCTAAATGGCTTGAAATCTGTTGAAAATCTTGAACGTCTTTTGAAATCTTTTGAATTCTTTTGAAATTCATTAAAATTCTCTATAAAAACTTGAAATCTAGTGAAAGCGATAAAAATATCTGAAAAGTCTTTTCGATAACTTTTTTGAACTGTTTTAAAAATCCATAAAAGTCTCGAAAATCAAATAAAACCTCTTAGAATCCTTTAACAATTTTTTAAATTCATGAATTTTCCTGAAATCCTTTAAAACCTTTATATTATAATACGAATTTTCCTGATATCCTTTAAAGCTTCTATAATCTCTTGAAATCTCTTAAAATCCCGAGCAGCGTCAGGTAAATGTCTGCTAGTAAATAAAAATAAAATAAAATGGTTTCCAGAACTTTTTTTGATATTCTTAATAATCCAGTAAATGTAAAAAAAATAAAATAAAAAAAATTCGTCACACTAGACGTCTGAAACTCAACCCACTCCTTTAAATATCGAAGTTTTTCATTTAAATTCCCGTTTTTACGCTCATCAACTCAAAAAATTGAGAGATTAATTAAAAAAATGATTTTTAAGCGGAAAATATTGAGAGATTTAGCATTGGCACACGGAGAGACGTAGTAATAATAATCGATCTCGATCGACACATCCTGCTTGCTCACTCATTTTGCATGTAACCCCTAAAAGTAATGGCTAACGTGATAATTGATATACTCGTAAGAAATAATTACTATGCTGTAATAACGGTTCACATACATATATATACATATACATACGTGTACGTGAAATGTTGCAATGTGTGTGTGAAGGTACATATGTTTATATATATATGTATGCGCATGACTTTTCGACTGATTATCATAATAAATTTAAAAAAAAAAACATTAGAAGGGAATAAAAATGAAATAAAATTGATAAGGACACACCAGATCACTCTAGGGTCGGACGAGCCTTTAATTAAAAGCTGCAGGAGTTTAAGTAATAAAAAAGCAATATGAAAGATAAAAGAAGGGAAAAGGAATGAAGAAATATGAAAAGGGGATGGAAATTTGGATAAAAGCTCAAACGACCAGTCGATGTCTAATAATAAAATTAGTTTTTAAATTAGGTGATCCTCGTGCTTTTGCTGTCCAACGAATGTCGTCGCTGCCTTCGTTAACGCCTCGCGCTCGTATTTTAAGTGGACATGATTTCCGGTTTATATCGACTAAACCGACAATCAAGCTTGTCAAAGATCGCCGGAAAAGGCTGATTTGGATTTTCTTATCGGAGTGTGTGGCGTGATATTATATTTAATAGACAAATTATATTTCGCTAGAGCGAGACGAAATAAGACTGGAGTTGGCACCCTTTTTTGAGAGAAACAAATATGGACAAAGTATTTTTGATAAATTGAATAAATAAAAGTGAATTAATTAAAGGAGCGGATGAATAATTAACGATATACGTATACCGAAGAGGCGCCCGTCTGACGGGAGAGCTGCAAGGCAGGGAGCTTCGATTGGACAGCGAAATATCTAATGAAAATTGGCATTGAATGCGTAATAATTAAATAGACGAGAAACAAGTTAATTCAAAAATATTAATTCAAAGAATTTAATTCCGAGCACTCGTTTTGCGAACATTATCTATACATTATATATATTCTTACGATCGTTATCGTTAAGGCCTAAAAATGCGTCACAGGAAGATGCGTCGAAAAAAAAGTGACATTGATTAGAATTTTCTTTTGCATGCCCTAAAAGAAAAAAAAGTCAAGTGGCCCGCACATATACACCCTCAAATACATGCGTAGGTGTGTGTATTTGTACGAGTATATTCTGTAGGTAGATTTGTAACGCTAATTTTGAAGCATATAGAATTTTGGGGGGGTCGGGCCTCAATATATTTTTTTCAATTTTCTACCCTTTCCCTGCAATCGACAGAAAAGAAAATCCAAGTAAAGAAAAATTATGTAGACGTTTATACACAAGTGAGGTGATAACAAAAAAATATTAAGAATTAAAAATACATAAATATAAGAAGCTGGAAGACTTTCCACAGACATCATATAGACGTCACATATGCCATTAAAAATGGAGCCTATAAGACGTTTACACGAGACTGTGTTAGAATAATGTTGAAAATCTATATTTAACAATTTTTTACGATCTCGTATAATATCTAATTAACGTCTATAATGTCTGCGTCAATATCAAACTTTTTTGGAATTTTTACACTCGCATTTTGATGGCAAGATACTAAAAAAATAGTTGAATGGATAAAACTTGTACAACAAGTTTTTTAAGATACTGCATTTTTCAGAAAAATGAAAAATTTGCTGGATATTTGTGAGTGTAATTTTTTTGTCGGTTGCATCGTCCGCACTATATACTTTTCATTTAGATTTTTCACGATTTATCCGATCGAGTTTCCAATTTGACGCGATAATTATTCTGTCTTTTAAAGACACGTCTACAATATGGAATTTCTAAGCAATAAATAAGGGAAAATATTTAATATTAGTAGGGTGTATAAATGGATGTGAAAACTTAGTGAACCGTTTCTGAGTGAATTGATTGCGTAGGTGGGAAGAATGGATAAGGGCTTTCGCCTTGAGGCATCGAAAAGATGTATTCCTTTCGTTTATAAATTTTGACCTTGAAAAAAGTGGCTCTCTTTTACGCTTAGTTTTTTTTCTTTACTTTTTTTTATGTTACTATAATTGGAAATTGATCTAATATCGAAATTACGAAATGAAAGAAATGGAATTTTTTAATATCCAGATGCGAAGCTCTCAAAATTGAAAAATTTTAGTTTTGTATAAAATTAATGGAAGCATAAAATTTATTCCCATAAACTTTATTATTTAAATTGCAAAGGAGAAAAGTCAGCTTCTGGAGAATCAAGCTTCTTTAATTTGCGAATCCTCGTCAACCGCTTTCCTTTGGCCGGGAAATTTTTTTTATCCAACTCGATTGACGAAGCAAACTCGTTGATTTTGAATAAGTGGATTTTAATCATCAGAGCATTTTATTATCGGGTTCAGAGGAGATGGAACTATTTATAGTCTTTGCTTTCATATTTTTTTGCTTTCGCATTTTTCACTTTTAGAAAAAATTCACCTTACAGATATCAAAAGAATAATTTTTCTTTCAATGTCTCTTAACGCTGGATAAGTTCAAGAATCAATTATTATTTTTAATAAATTAATAAATTCGCAGAAAACACTGAAAATGTAAATTCGCGAAATAAATTGAAGTATCGTTTATTTTTAAATAATAATTCCTGATCTAAACGCTGACAAGTGATAGAAAATCGAAGTGACAGAATAAGTAGTAAGAGTCAACATTAGTCAGACATGCGAGTCAGACATTCTTTCTCTACTTATGTTAGGGCGGCATTTGAATCAGAAATGGCTAACTGAATCAAATCAGACCTAATTACTATAGTTATTATTATTAGTTATAAGTAATTAATAACAATTTTCGGTCAGCACTCGTTTCCTTTTTCCTACATCTCACTTCTCACTATATTATTTTGATGCAGAAAAATGTAGGTTGAATTGAGATAGGCTTCGTATCTCTAGAATTTTTTTTCTGAGGGAAGTTGTACTCTCAAGAGGAAAAAAGTAAGAAGAAAAAAAAGAAAAGAAGAAAGAGAAAAGGTGAAAGAGAGCTATACTAAGAAAAAAGGCACCTCGCAGCCATTCTTCTCAAAACTGCGACAACTCCTAGTTCTATCGTGAATCGTGACGACTCACCTCATCCCTGTTGACCCGTTTCGACAGTCATCGTCATCCGCGTACAAGTCATCTCATCACACTCTAGATATATATAGCAGAACCCTTGGTATTGGTTGGGATTCGCGTCAAACGTATTTGATTCCTAAAATACTCTTACACAGTTATTTATAGAAAACGATAATAAAAATAAAATATAAAAGAAAATACTGGGAGAGACATTCACAATCACTGACTAAAATTTCTTTAAAAAATTCAATTGATAAATGCTTTATCCTCGAGGAAAATCCGGGACGCCATTATGAAGATGCAAATATTCAAATGATTTATTCTAGTAATACTTAAAGAAGAATCTATAAAAAGAAGCATTATTTATTGTACATTAAGAACCTGGGAGTCTCGAATTTTCCAGTGCAAGCGGAATTTCTTTCACCAAAACTGACTTTGCATTCGTCCAAAATACGTTTAGGAAATGTATTACTATTTTATCTAAAGGTTCACTCGAGTCTCTTATCTTCAAAATCAGATATTCTCAACTCTTAGGGAATTTGATCTCGATGTAGACTCAATTATTGAGAGATTATATAACAAGTTCACTACTCGATATTTGATTAGATGAGAATAGAGAGTTCTTTGTATTAAAGTACGCTAACCATTTTTTGCCTGTTGGCAGAAATATTTAAATGACATAAAATCGGAAAAATCCCCGTTTCAAACTTCTTATGATTTTTTAATCTCTGGATCTTGAAATAATGGGGAAGATTGAAATTTCTAGAATCGGAGGACTATTTTGTGCGACTAGTAGTATAACAACACTTCAATCTTACCTTGTTAAAAAGACATTCATTAAAAAAAATACAACACGATCAAGAGAATGGTGCCAAACTCTTTTTATAACAGAAAAATATCCTAGCCTAACGTTTATTATCGAGTACTGGTCTTTTAGAGAGACGCTTCGATTACACCGGAAGAAAAATGCTATTAAATCAATGGGCCGCCGGTCCATAGATTCAATAGTATTTTTTTTCGGTGTATAAGTGTGAAAAACGAGTGAATGTTTTATTGGTAATCGAAATTTATTTATAATAATATGCTTCAATTATATTTGTTATAGTAAAATATGTGAGCCCTACGAATCTTCTAATTTAGCTATTATTTCATTATCACCAATAAGGAAGGTCGTCTAACCTTTTTGCTCATTATTTTCGCAAAGATCATTTCAGATAGAATAAAAAAATGTCAGATTTTATAAAATAATGTGAGAAAATTATTTTTTTACGAAATTATATTTCGCAATAATTTATGGACACGGAAGATCGCAAAATCAGATAAATGTAAAGAGATTCACATTCCTTTGAAAAGGTTAGACAATCAAAATGAAAAAAAATGTTTTCCCAACTGAAACGAAAATAGGGAATCAAACTTGTGTTCAGGTTTCTTTTGAGGTCTTCGATCAAAGACTGATATTTATTTTTGGGTACTTAATACTTAATCATAAATGTCAGAATAAGTTTGTTTTTACGAAATTGAGTTTGTAAGTGTGGATGTTTAAGAACGAGAGAGAACGAGAGTAAGAGAGTGTATTTGTTCGAAATAGTCGGCATTAACAGTGGGTGTACCCTATAATAAAAAAAAAAGAAAATTAAAAAAAAAAGAGAGACATAAGGAGAGAAGAGGAAACAGCTAATCCCAATCTATCAGGGTTTCATATATGTTTAACAATACGAAGAAATATATATGAATAAATAAATAAATTTATATATATACATACATACACACATACTTATATATGTATATATATATTACGAAATACATTATATTAATAAATAATATCATATCTAACAAATGTGTTTTATTCCTTGCAAAAATCCTATTTTGGTTTTCTTTTAATTATGATCTTTTTATGGTGTTAAATTTAAAGTGAAGTTATTCCATGCAGTTCCTGACAATCAATTTAATTTTAAAACTTGAAAAATTTCAAATTTAAAAATTTAAATTGTATTTTTTCTTTTCAGTCTTTGAACTAGAAACAAATTTTATTTGGAATCAATTTTGTACCTATCATTTTTTAAGTAAAATTAAATGATTAATCTATTAAAATCTATTTAATTACAATCTGAGGGACGATTGAAAATTCCTGAAAAAATAAAATTCCCGACAATATAAAACTCCCGACACTTTAAAATTCCCGAAAAGAATTTTCTAGTGTCAAGAAATTTTAATTTTTGGAATTTTATAAACTGTCGTAAACTTACTAATGTCAGGAATTTTCAAGTGTCGGGAATTTTATATTTTCGAAAATTTTTAGTCGTTCAAAATTTGAAAAATAAGAAACTTCTTAGTCCTGACTTTAACTTGCAAAACATTTTAGTGGGATTTGATTTGAAATTCCTAATACTCAATTTTTATCACCCCTAATCTTCTTTATTCTACGATTATTAACCCTTTAAACTCCAACTTGATTCTGAAACTTTTTTTAAAAATTGTCGACAGTACGAGGTAAATTTATATTAAAAGGACTAGTTTATAGGATAAGTTGCACTGAGAAGATGGAATGGTTCCTTTGAGAACCCCTGCGAGAGCGACGGATTTGGCTGCGGTGCAACAAACGCCCAGACGACGGGAGGGTTGAACTTCGAGTTCGAGGGGGTGGTTTTGTGTGTGCGACGTCGGTCCGTCGGTCTGTCGGTGGTGCGAATCTCTGTCTGGTCTGGAAGTGGAGGTTCTATCGCCATAGCAACCTATCCAGGGAACCAGCTTCTCTCTCTCCCTCTCTCTCTCTGAATTTCTCTCTTCATCGTGCTATCATTCTTGCTATATTCCATCCCCTTTACTTCCATTTTGGATCTCTCCCTGTCTCCCTCCCTGCGTACCTCCAACCCTCTGTATATGTACCTCTGCGACTGCTGCCCGGTTCATCCACCTCCTCCATCCTGTCCCAGGCTGCTGCATCCCCAAAGAGAAGGGAACGCGAGGGTGCACGACCGAGCCTTGCTCTGCTCTGCTTTACGGATTCCCCTCGTGCAATGTACGAAAAGGCGAACGAGTTTTTTTCCCCTTCTTGTAAATCGACTATCCAGACAGTGCATATCGATCCCCTTTGAATTAAATCTGCGTTCTATACTTTTTGAGCCTTTCAAGGATTTTTAATCTTGGATTCGTCTGTTTAGAAAGAAGTTTCAGACGTCTTTTTCGACGAATTTTTTTCAATATTTTAACTTTATAATGTCCTAAAAATAGAAACAAAAATCTATTTTTTTATTTACTAATGATGTTTTATGATTTTAAAAAAATTGAAAACCTCCGTAACCAACAATTTTGCGGAAGAATTATTTTTTGTTAAAAAATTGTTTCTTGCGGCAGATTGGAATGTAGATCTAAATTAAAATCCTGCAAATTTTCTGAAATCCCTTAAAATCTCTTAAAAATTCTTAAAATTTTGAATTTTTTTTTAATCTCTTTAAATCCCTTCAAATTAATTCAAATATTTTTAATTGACTTTTGAATTGACATTGAATTGACGCTTGAAATTCTTTAAAATCGCTAAAAATGCCTTAAAAGCTTATGACATCCCTTGCAAATCCTAAAACCTTTTTGAATTCTATAAAAATTCCTCGAAATTCTTTAAAAATTCCCTTGAAATTCGTTAAAAGCATGTAAAATATCTTGAAATGCTCTCAAGTTTTTTAAAATCATTAAGAATCTCTTAAAATCCATTAAATTGTTTGAAATCCCTTAAAATCCCTCAGAAATCTCTTGAAATGTTGTGAAAATTCTGAAACTCTTTTGAAACCTATTTCTCACCTATTTTTATTTAAAAAATTACTTTTTTTATTGATAGTAGACAATAGATACTGTGTTTTTTAATTTTAATTAACAAAAAGGTTTCTGTACATTGGTTTCTATTTTTTGGACATTATAAAGAAAAAAATCGAAACAAAATTCGTCAGAATAGACATCTGAAACTTCAGTTCAATAGAAAATGCAAGAAAATTTTCGGTATTCAATAAGCGAAATTTATAAATTACTTTATAAATTTTATTACTTTATCTTTTTGATTTATTTACTTCGGACGCGGAAAATTGATATATTAGATAAAAGGCTGTTAGCTTGGTAACATTAATGTAACAAGAAAAAAAATACCATTTTTTTAAGTCGTGCTAGCATTAATCAAAATTAGTCATAAAATTGAATGGAACATAGTGAAGAGCAGCTCAAAGTATAATAAAGATACTTTATTGCAGCGTAAGAGACTTGTCATGTTTTACGACCATCATAAAGAGAATTATGATAGTGATTGCTATACAGGAAGATATACTCTCCTCCTATAAAAAGACTTTATTCTCAAATTACTATTTTGTTCCTACAACATTTATACGCAAATAAGTATAAGAGTATGAAAGTTGAATAAAGAATTCCCTAGAATGAAGAAAATAATGTTGAAAAATCGTGTGAGTTAGAGTAATATTATTGGCTTGTTGACTATCAATGTAGACATCTTAGGGGCTCAGCAATGATTGAGGGTAGATCCGGCGAAATTCTGAGCTCCAGATCTTGTATCGTTTCTCGGATTTTCGACGCGATAAGCGAGATACCTATTTGCTTTTTGGGGAAGATGAGATTCTCTCCCTTTTTTTGATCTGGAGTGTAAATTATTGCAGATGCTATGAAGAAACAAGATACATTCTAAGTTGGCTGTAACAAATTTTTTTTATACTTGTGGAAAATTAAAAGCTTATTCCAAAATAACTCCTGATCAAAATAAGACAAATAAATTCTTACTATTCGGTTGAAGTTTCCGACATTTATTTTGAGGAACTTTTTTATTTTCTTTTTATTTTTTTAAACATTTATTGGATTAAGAATATCAAAAGTTCCCAAAAATATTTTATTTTTATTTATTAAGGAACAGAAATTCAACTAGAATTGCTCGGAATTTTTAGATATTTCAAGTGACTTTAGGGAATTTCAAGGGAAGTAAAGAGACTTTAAGAGAGACTTTAAACGGTTTTAGGGAATTTCAAGATATTTTAAGGAATTTTATTTGATTTTAAGGAACTTCAAGGAATTTTAATGGATTTCAAGAAATTTTTGGGAATTTCAAGACATTTTAGGGAACCTCAAAGGATTTTTAAAAGAGTTTGAAAGAGTTCTTTTCATAAGAGTTATGAAAAGTATGTTCAAGAGATTTCTAAAGATTTCACACGATTTCAAGACATTTTAGAGGATTTCAAAGGGATTTTAAGTTTCAAACGATTTCAAGTAAGGAATTTCAATAGATTTCTAAAGAATTCAAGAGAGTTTAAGGATTTTCAGGAGATTTCAAAATCTCTCGAAGTTCATTAAAATCTCTTGAAATCTCTTAAAATTCCTTCAAATTCGTTTAAATCTGTTAAAATATTTCGAAATGTTGTGAAATCTCTGAAAGCACCTTCTGATAATTTTTCAACTCTTTTAAAAATCTCTTGAAATTCCTAAAATCAATCAAAATCTTTTAGCATTCCTAGAAATTTTTTAAAATCCTTTCAGTCGTTTTATACCTCAAAATTCCTTAAAATCACTATATAAATCTTTTAAAACCTTTGTATTATTTTTGAAATTTTATGAAATCTCTTGAAATTCCTTAAAATCACTTTATTTTACAATCTTTTCAAGTCACTTTAAAATCCCTTTAAATTCCATAAAATATCTTAAAATAAACGCCTAGTATATAAATTTCTGGAAGTAAATAAATAAAAATTTTGAATTTTGAGAACTTTGGAAACTTTATTTTTATATTTTTATTTTTTATTTTTATTATTGATAGTAAAAAACTGAAAAACTAAATTCTCAAATCAAAAAAAAAATCCTCAAATTATTTGAATCTTTTTAGGGCGTGTCGAATGAGCAAATTTGAAACTGTAAATATTCGTAATAATTTTATCTACAACATTTAAAATTTGATTGCAATTTATAGATTTTTTTCAGGTAAAATTGTGTTAGAAACGAGAAACTCTTTTAAGGCGTAACTGTCCTAGGACACTGTCTGTCCTATGACCTCCCCCCAACTTGCTATCTCTTTTCCGGTCGCACCCTCGTCTGGTACGACTGCCACCCCTTTGTACGCTACCCGGTTCATCCACCTCCACTGCTAGGCAGCCAGCAGCCAGCAGCCAGCAGCCAGCGTCCCAGTCTACCAGTGCGATTTCAAATAGGGGCTACACACCACTGTATGGCTCCATTTTGCGGATTCGCCCTGAAACCAATGTGGCCCGACATCGAGGAAAGGGGAGACTTATGCTTTTTATTCCTCTTTTGACAATCGCTCGCTCGGCTTATCGATTTTTCTTCGAGGTTTGGATATCCATTAGCAGCACTACCAGTAATTTCCATAGGAACGACTGGGGGGGCTTGTTGGAAAATATTGAAGTGAGCCTCTTCTTTGAAACAATGAGCCAAGTTTCTATTCGACTTTACTCGTAAACTACCTTTCTTAAAAGTTATCCTGATAGACACGTTTGAGGTAATCCAATGAAAATCGAAAAAATCACTGAAAGCACTATCTCGTGTTGCAGCTTTATTCAATTTCATGGCAAAGAGAGAAGCGGAAACTTTACGATCTGAGAATTCAAATTTCAATCAGGAGGTATTGAAGTTTTCCATTTAGATTTAAAATCCTATATTCAATGTCTGTTTAGTTCGTCTAAATTATTCTTCGAATCTTATTTTTATATTTCAATTTTATATCCTCGTCAAATTTTTTTTCCTTCGAACTTTTTGATTTTTGAAAGTCAACGTTTACATGGAAATAGAAATTTTTACATAATATAAAAAGTGGAAAGAAAAGTAAAAAAAAAGCAGAAAAATTATTTTAAAAAGTAGAAAAACGTCGATTTTTCGAAGAAATACAAAAAATTCCCGGGTTTTCCCCGATCAAATAAAATTTCCGGGTTTCTCCAGGTTTCCCGGTCTGATAGACAATTTGACAGTTGCCCGAAAGTATTTATAAAAAAGAAGGCATTTAACCCTTTCAGTCACAGAAAAAAAGGCATTTTTTTATGTTTGATTATTTATATATTCAATATTATAAAGAATTTTATTAATTAAACTATATTTTTATGTTCTTTCAATACTAAAATAACTCAAAATGCAAAAGATTTCAGGAATTTTAATAAAATATAAAAAAATGACGAGAAAAATAAATAAAATCAGGTAGCCTATATATAGGCTTCTGTGACTGAAAGGGTTAAAATCTAAGATTGAGTGGTCCAAAAATAATTTTATAAAAAGTTAATGAACAAAAAAGACAAAATGTAGTAAAGTTTAATTAACACTATTTATTCTTGATCTATTTTTAATAGAAAAAAAGCACAAAAACTATTTGATTCAATAAAAATCGAAAAATTCAATAAATCTGACAAGATATCTTACGAACTTCAACCCTTAATTCAGATCGACCAAAATAAAATTTTTTATGATTACATGAAAAGTTTTTACGATCTCTCGACAAGTTAAGTTTCTCTTCTTAATATAAAATTCCAAATTACGAGCTAGTTACGATCATTTTGAAAATGGAAATACGTATATGTTCTTGATTATTAGCAGAATTTTTTTATTGTTTCTATACATCTCGGAAAAACCTAAGTTGTGAATTAAAAAGAGTAAATAAAAAGCAACAGTTATGAAATACGACAGAAATAAATGCAAAATTGACCTTTGTGTTGGTGCTAATTAAGAAACGAGAGGTTTTTTATGGGACAGAGAGAGTATTAACATTAATGTTGTGATTCTGAAGATAAGGGTACTTTTAATAGTCGATGACCTTCGAGTTTTCAGGTGAAACGTTTGCCAAGTTAACAGGTGTGACGCACCTGCCTCACGGACTCGTTCAGTGAATGTCTCGACTCTCTTAACAACATGTGCAAATTATACAAACTCGATTTTTTTTCCAATTTCATTTAAGATTCTTTTAGTGTCTTTACCAATAAAGATCTGCCGTCCCAACTAAGAAATTATGTAAATGCTGTCTGGGTTGAACGGAGATATTTAAGAAAACCAAGAATTCCTTTTTAGTAATTGCTCTTTCTAATTTTGCAATAAACAATCTATTTTAAATAAAAAAAAAGAAATTTATTTATTTAAGGTTCTATCGACCTTAATAAGAAACACATTCTCATCAGGGACTCGCGTTTCTCGAGACTTATTAAAAAATTAAAATCTTATTAAAACTTATTTAATTTAAAAATTATTTAAACCTCGCGTTCGGCTTTGTTGTATAATAGATTCAAATAAATAGTTAAAAAAACGATTAAAAGAATTATCTTGACGATTTACTGGTCCTATAAAATTTCTGAAAATTCTATAAAATCCTGTAAAATCCTAATAACTTTGATAAAATCTCTATAAATTTCTAAAAATTTGCAAAACGTGGTGTAATCAAAATATACTTGTCTTAAAATTGTAAAAATCTTTATTTGGAGGGACTAAAATTTTTGAATTTCTAATTGGAATCAATAATAATAATAATAATAATAATAATAATAATAATAATAATAATAATATTGGATAATATTGGCACATAAATGGCACATAAGACAAAAAGAAAAGCAGCTTCTCGCAGAAAAATAGAGAGCATATCATTAGTGCAGTAGTGATTTTCAGCAAGTGCAAGGGGATCAATACTGCATCTAGAAAAAGTGGAAAAAGTGGATTCGTTGATGCTCGGCACTGTCATGGGCATAAGCAGCAGCAGCGCTCATAGGCCGTTGGGCCGTAAACCCAACGATAGCCGCCCGTAAAGTCACCCTTCCGTAAACCTCTCTCGATGGGCAAAGCATGCTGGTTGTAAAATGGGTGGCAGGGGGTGGTGCGAGTAGCGTACCAAACGAAGGGAGGCCCGACAAGGCAAGGGGTGATTGTGAGAGTGCCTGGATGCTGATACTGTGCTCCGGTACAACCCCATGTCCTGCGCCAAGTCGAAACTCTGCTACTACAATATCGATGACCAGCTTCGCAAACCAAGCTGTAAACAGTCGAAACTGAAGCGATACAACAATTTCATGCTTGGAAAATCTAGAATGCATGTTATCGAGAGCAAGGCAAGCAGAGTCTCTAAAAAATGTAAAATAATAATTGTTGAAGGTTTTCGTTGCAAATTTTGAAAAAGCTAATACTTTTGGAGATAGATAGCGTCAAAAATTTCTAATAACAGAGAAACTATTATAATAAAAGACTTTTCTACTATAGAAGAAAAAAAATTAATTTAAATTTCTTAAGGGCCATTCGATTCTTCGGAAAAAGATTGGACTGAAGTTTCAGTCGTCTACTCAGACGAATTTTTTTTTTCATCAAATATTGTTTGCAAAAATAATTTATGTTTCAATAAATAAATTATTTTAAATAAAACAATTTGTTCAGTGAGAGAGAGACACGATTATGCCGCGACACGCTTCGATTGTTTATAATTAAAAACACTATAAAAGGCTAATCAAGGTGAAGTTTTAGCATATTAAATTCATAGATGCAATCTATAAATGAATTCATTTGAACTGAAGTTAAATTGAATATCCTTCCGACTTATTTATTTACTTATTTATTTATAAACAGGGTTAATGTCTCAAGTTTTGCCGATGGTGCCCTCGATACTACTAAACAAAAATACATAGGAAAGTTTTATTTCGCGCTGTGAGTTTTCAAGCCCTCGCATTAATTTTAGAGAACTTCCATAAAAAAAAGTTTGATGGGAACTCGTTTTAGTTTATTAAATTTGAAGCGGCGTTTGATGTACACTTAACGATTAAATGACCTGTATAAACTTCCTTTATACGATGTGGAAGACGTAAATTTTGAATTTTACTTTCAGAAATTGACTTAATGCAGTTTTTTTTTTACTTATAGATTTTTTTTTACTTCTGGATAAAAACCTTTCTCGAGGTAAATCGAGTTTAAAGTTTACACAAGAGTGCAAAGGAATGGCCCATTGCCAGGCAGTTTCGCTTACATCAGTGGAAACTGACGAATTTTTTGGTCTTCAAGGCACCAAACGACTCGTGTAAGATAACTATTAGAAAAAAAAATCCCTGAAAAAGAATAAAAAGAACTTTCGAAAGAAAATTTGACTCTATTTCTCTTTATCTATTTTTTAAGAAATGGAAATTCGTAGAAAAATTACAAATTTCCAGAAACAAGTTCTATAAAATACTTAAATATATTTGCATACAAAGAATCTCAGGGTGACCATAAAAATTCATTTCAAATTCAATTAAACTTTCCAGTCATTTTTCAAAGAAACGCTGACTGCAACATTAGAAAGCACATTTGCAGGAAATTTTGCCACGTCGCTCAGGTTGTTTTACTATAATACAAACCTAAGGGCTCCCTCCCATTAATTTCATTGTCTCCGTCGCGACTTGCGCCGAAGGGGTGATCGGGGAGGAAAATGGGTAGTAGGGGGTGGAAATGGTGGAAGAGAGACGACGAGGGTTGAAATTGCTCGGTAAAATATTCAGCAGACAAGCCTAGAGGGTTAGTGCCGATTTGTGTTTCATGCTTCTAAACGAAGAGTCTTGAAAATGGCATGGTGTCTGCTACCCTTAACTTTCTGGACCTACCCCTAAGAATCATTGTTATTACAGCATTAAAAAATTCCTATTATTGGGAGCTTCCGATTAATTCCTTAGAGTGCAAAGTCTTGCAGCCACTGTTCACCAAGCGGTAAAGTCGTATAAATAGGCGCCATGTCAGATCGAAGAAGATATAAAGTTACTTGAGGTAACTTAGTCACGATAGTCACGCACGCGTGACTCGTGGTAGAAAAGTATACATGTTTCACCCCTCAATCCAAGCTGTTATGTATCCAGGGGAAAATGTCTTTTTTTCTTCGACCTTTCCATTGACTTTAGCTGATAAAATTTATTTTATTATAAAACAATTGCGTCGTAATAATAGATCATAAAAAAAATGTTTTGCATATAATAAGTGTAAAAACTTCCAAAAATCTAAAGATTGAAATAAATTCTCGTTAAATGCCTTAAAATGTCTGAAAATCCAACGAAATTTCGTAAAATCTCTTAACAGTTTCTAAAATTATTTAAAATTACACAAAATATAGTTAAATACTTTAAAATGATTTAATATTCCATGAAATCCCATCAAATACTTTCAAATTTTGTAAAATTCCTCGAAATCCCTTAAATTACTTAAAATTCCATAGAATATCGTTAAATCCTTTAAAATTACTTAAAATCACTTGACATTCCTTAAAATTACTTAAAATCACATGAAATTTCTTAAAATTTTTGAAAATCCCAATAGATTCTGTAAAATCCTAGTAGGTACATTTCTTAACATTATGCGAAATCCAAAAAAATCTCATTAAATTCCTTAAAATATCTGACAACCCAATAAAATTTCGTAAAATATCTTTAAAGGTCTTTAAAATTACTTAATATGCCATAAAATATTGTAAAATCCCTCAAAACATTGTCAAATTCCTTAAAATTATTTAAAATCCCACGAAATTTCTTCAAATTTCTGTAAACCTCAAACAAATTTTTAAAAATCCTTTTAAATTTTTTAACATTATGAAAAACCACACAAAATATCGTTAAATCCCGTAAAATACCGGAAAATCCAATAAAATTTCGTAAAATCTCTTTAAAAGTGTTTAAAATTACTTAATATGCCATAAAATATTATAAAATCAATTAAAATTGCATAAAATCCCACAAAATATCGTTAAATCCCTTAAAATACATGAAAATCCAATGAAATTTCGTAATCTCTTTAAAAGTGCTGAAAATTACTTAATACGCCATAAAATATTGTAAAATTCCTTAGAATATTGTCAAATTCCTTAAAATTATTTAAAATCTCATGAAATTTCATAAAATCCCTTGAAATCCTTCAAAAGTTACTAAATGAACTAAAATTCCACAAAATGTCGTTGAATACTATAAAATTACTTAAAATCCCAAAAAAACAAATCCTAAATCCTAAAACCTCCTTAAATACTTCAAAATTCCTGAAAATCCACTGAAATCTCGCCAAATCTCTTAAAATTTCTGAAAATCACATTAAACTTCATAAAATCCGTATTTTCTATCTTAATATAAGCTTTTTGACAGCAACTGTTTTGACAGCGAAAATAATCTGAACATAGTTTTAAAATTCGGTACATTCCAGTGCTCTCAGATCGAGCCAGAAATTTACCCCCTTCACATCCATTATTTTATAGAAAAAAAACAATTTATCAAATATAATTTGGCAAACATTTGAAATTATTACTCTTCTTAAGTATTTTCTTGAATTATATAAGCAAATTTTCTCACATTATATTAAATTCGACATTTTCTCGATAAAATAGTAGGTAAATTTCTAGACAGGATTGAAAAAATGAGAAAATCGAAAAGTTACATGCTTGAAACTCAGTATTCTATTTCCACTCAAGTATAATGATATACAATGAATTATTTGGAACCCTACAACTGAAAGAAGAAATTTAAGAACTCTATAACATATAAAACGTCTCTATCCATTCTCTTTAGCACTTCAGTGTGCATCTGCAGCTGCGATCAATAACCTTACTCGTATAGTCAACACTCGATTTTGGTCTTCTTCTTTTATGTCTCTTTTTCTTATAGTTTGTGTCGTTATTTTTTTACGAGCTATGGTCCAGCTGGCAGGTGAGAAAGAGAAAGCAAGTGACACGTTGAAAAAAACATTAGTTGATAAGTAAATTTTGGATGAGAGGATGAAGAGAGGTTGGAGAGAGAAGAGGGTGCTGCCATGGGTGTTCCCAAACATTCTCAACTCAGTAGGGATAATAAGGAGCAGGTGCTGCTGGTACCATGAACGCCCGTGCCACGTGAATGAAAGAAGGGGTAGTGAGGTAGTTGGTAAAGTGCAAGACGAGATATAAACGAGAAAGAAGCATTAGGAGCAAGAACCTAAGCTCCTTATCCCAACGCATTGATCCTCGAACAATGCTCTGTCACTATCTACTTTTTTCCCTCTGAAATTGCATTTTCCTCCCTGCGAAATCTCCCGCACTAAACACTGAAATTAAACCGATATAGGTATAAATAATAACCGAAACAGGTAAATGATAATTAGGTTTCAGCTAATAAACTCAAAAGAGGGTAAAGTATGTATATTGAACTGGTTTATTAAGACCTAGTAAGACCTAGTGAAGATATGGTTCCATAAACTGATATTTGGAATGTAGGTCTATGTGTGCGATGCTATTCAAGCCTAACTATTCGGGGTTGTTCGCCCGTCAATCTTCTCAAGGACTCGTTTGTAGTTCTACTTTCATATCCGATTTTCTAAGAGAGGATTTCGCTTTGCAAAGAACCGCTCTCGTATATTATTACCTCCTAAGAAAGTATGTCTAGTCATCCTGGGAGGAAGGTTCGGCTTTTCTGATCCTTATTCGTACCTTTTTGTTGGTTTCCCCTTTCCTTTTTGGTATTATTCTGTCTCTTTTAGCTTCAGATCTTCGATAATATTTTTTAGATATTTCTTAAATCCTGAAACCTTAGGCTTCGAAAATAAAATTTTAATCTATTCAAAAGCAAAATATCACCAATTTATCTATACGTGTTCTAAAGATATTGCAGGATCGTTAAAAGTGTGACATACACACACATATCCGGACAATTTTTCAGGACATCATATTAGATATATTCCAATTAAAATATGTTCAAAAAAACCTTTTTTTAGAAACTGGATTTTTGTAACTACTACAAAGCTTCCTCTATGAGGAAGCAAAATACAAAATAAGAAATGAATTGTATGGTATTTTCTAATAATATAATTTATAGTAACGACACTGAGACAAAGTGAGGAAGAGAGGAGAGAATAAGAAAAAATTCTGCACCTGCCATGCACCCGCATGCTTCGAAGGAATATACTGGTGTCTTCTCTGGGATCGTGTAAGAGGATGATAAGTATGCCATCGAATTACAGGTACTTTCGTATTTTCAAGAAAGAAAACGGGTATTGCATTAAAGAACAAAGTGGCTTAATGTATGATGGACATGTGGCGAGTGGCCCTTATTTTGCTTTTATTCCACGGGTGTATTTCCCCCATGTATGCTTCATTGAAAATAAAATGTGGTTGGTGACAACAAAAACACTCTTTGTTGAATTATATGTATATGTAATTAAAAAGAATATAGGTATATAATAATAGTAGTAGATAATATATTAAAAGAATAATAATAATAATAAAGAAGCAATTTTGTGTTTATTTTAAGTCTTTGCTAAATTATACAGTTATTGTTACAAGAAACATGAAAGAGGCTTGATTGTAATATTTGTTAGATGTACATTGAGCTTGTATGAATGAATTGTATGTACTTTTATCTGCATTCAGCGCATTTCACGCACTTATCATTATTTGCGTCATTTCCGCCTTTCAAGATTGATTAAATTCATGCAAAATTTCATTTTTGTATCATATTTTAAGTAAAAGTAATTGTAATTGTATTTAATTGTATTTAATTGTATTTAATAGTAATTGTATTTATTATTACATTTTAGATTATTTTTCTTCAAATGGTGATTCACACAATTAGGGCTTCACAATGTCTTCTGAATTGTTCTTTAGTATAAACACTTGCCTCTTCATATTTTTTATCTCGCATAAGATCACGACACCAATCAGGAAGAAGAGTTTTACTTTTTAGTAACATAAATTGACTTAGAGGTGATCGACATCTCCAGAAGTTTTGTCCATTTTCTTCCTTCAGTTCGATACAAATTTCTGAAAATTTGCATCAGTTTAAAAAGATTGCTGAATATTCTATTGTTTCTATAAATTTCTTGGATTAAAAAGAAATATTTGTAAAAAAACACGTTCAAATTCTTACTTTCTGCTTTTTCCCAGAAGTATCTCCTGACGTACCCACCAAGTTTCCTGTAAAAGAAAGATAAATGAACATGATAAAATTTTGGATGAATTATAAATAGGTGGATTATTAAAAATGATTATTATTAAATATTATGAAAATTTTTTACTAACCATTTGCAATAGTACTGAGGCTCGCTCGAGCTAGGAATTTCTCTCATAAATTTTACACACTCAACTGCAAAAATGAAAATAAATAACAGTCAGGTAAACCAAATAGTCTTGAGTAATTTAAAAATTGTAAATACTTACGATTATGAGGTTGCCCCAATTTCCAAGCTTCGTCATCTAGAAGAAAAAGATCAACAAGTTTTTATCGAGGCTTTATATCTATAGTCTATGAATACTTTAAAATGTAACAAAAGTGAAGTTCTTACACATAACAGGTCTTCCAACTTTCGTAGCATTTCGAGATTTGTGGTCCTTAGATTTAATAAGAAAGTTTAATTGCAGAGGATCTTGAAAAATGAGAAAAAATTTTTTTTTTAATCTGCTGGAGGTAATTTAAATATTTCTCCTAAGCTCAGTTTTTTAGATCTTTCAAAATTATAATAATATAAATTTTATATACAAGAGAGGTATACTTACATTGCTCATTATTCTCTTCGAAGAAGGTTTCAGATGAACAATCCTTCAAAATAAGTGCGAAATAGAGTAGAAGTTGAAGTGAAAAGATTGTTCTGAATTTCATGTTGCTTATACTTTAGCCAGAACTGTTCTGATTTGCCTACAAACGTATTCTCTCGTTGAGAATATCTACAGCAGGAAGAAGACAACGGGAAATACAGCCACTGGTTGATGCAGAGCTTTTTTATAATGAGCGCTAAGATAGTACTCCTCTATCTACATTCAGTGAATCGTTTTGCATTTTTGACGCACTTCAAAATCAGAGGAAAATTCTACCTACATTTAGTACATCATTGTGCGATTTTGACGTATTTCAAGTTCCGAGGAAAATTCCACCAACATTCAGTATATACGTATATCATTTATGCGATTTTGACGCATTTCACAATCCGAGGGAAATTCCCAATTCCTATTCATGTATAGATGTAAAGGGTTTATAGAATTATTAATTCTATATTCTATATATTCTCTTGATGTAAACCATACATGCGGTGCACCGAATGTTCTTTAGAAATGTTTAATTTTATCATAATTTTAATTCATGTCAAAAGCACTTCAAAGCGAATTAACTCTGCGCTTTTAAAACATTTTCAGAATTGTAATATCAAATTGAAATCTCAAAAAGATACAAGAGAAAAATATTTACAAATCTCGCTGGATGAATATTATTTAAAAGAGAGATATTTACTTTTTCAGCAGAAAAATAAATATGCTACGGAGAAAATTTTTTAAAAAAAGCTCCTTTTGACTCTTACTCTATATTTTTATGGAACTTTTTTATCTAGGCTCTTAATATCTGGTTCTTCATTTACATTTTGGATATAAAGTCTCGTAAAATTGCCTAGAGTTTCTGAAAATCCTACTAAATATTATAAAATCCCTTAAAATCCTATAAAAGTCCTGAAAATATCATAAAATATCCAATACATTTTTATAGCCATTATTAGCATAAAGATATAAACATATTTTTCTAAAAAACTGTAATTTTGGAAATTTTTTGAATTTTTGAAAAATCTTGTGTCTAACCATAGCCAAGGGGATGCAAAAAAATAATTTCGATGGGAATTTTCTTTCAGATTACCTGAAAAGTCAAAACCATTTACCCGTGGGCTCTGAACTTTTTTGAGAAGGGCGTAGTCAAGGACAAATAGAAAACACGAATATGAATTTTATATAGAACCAAAAATAGTGTTAAAGGGTTAAGAATAAACGAGTAAATTAATCGAAACCGCGTCCAAAAATCATTCGTAGTTTTCTCATAATAAATTTTTTAAAATAGAGCTCGAAAATAAGGTATGAGAAGATCCCTTTAAAAGTACTTAAAATTACTTCATATCCCATAAAATATTCTTTAAAATCTTTAAAATCCCATGGAGTCTCATTCTTTGTTTTTTGAAAATCCAAATAAATATCACAAAACCTTATTTGTAATTACTGAAAATCCTGTGAAATCCCTTAAAATTTTGTAAAACCCCAATAAGTTTTAAAAAATCCCATTCAATTTCTTAAATATCCTATAAAATCTCATAAAGTTCTTTTAAATTTCATAAAATCACTTGATATTCCTGCAAATTATTTAAAAATCTTAAAATTCCATAAAAACCTAATTAATTCTCGCCAAATTCCTTGAAACTCCTTAGAATTCCATAAAACCTCATAAATTTGATAAAATCCCTTGGAATTTTTTAAAATTACTCAAAATTTCCTAAAATATTGTTAAATCCTTAAAAGTATCATTAAATTCCTTAAAATACCTATAAATTCCATAAAACCCCTTAAAATTATGGGAAATCCCTTAATATCTTTAAAATCTCAACAAATGTCGAAAATTCCCTTCAAATTCTTGAAAATTTTTCAAAATTTGATGTAATCAAATATATGTAATACGACAAAAATAACGTAGTTAGCATACATGTCAATTTCTATTTTCCCTGACATTTCCCTGACTTCCCTGACATGTGGCCATCCTGGTAACGTAATTTAAGTACGGTCTCTTTTTATGTCTATTGTTATTTTTAGTTGGGACAATATTTTTCGATAAAATAGAATTGGGAAAAAATAATTCGTTCATTTGAACGTACAAAAATTTCTGTTATATTAAAATTGTTGAATTTCAAATTTAACATTATTAATAATCACAAATAAAATAAATTCTCTCCAAGGATTTAAATTCGAAGATCGAGCAGACTTTCTAGCTACCAATGATCTTAAAAATCCCCTTTAAAGCATCAAAGCGGGCTGGGTCCATGTAGCGGAATTCGGCACTGGATCTCGGTTCACGAAACGGGTCCGAACCCAAGGTAAGGAAGAAAACAAGGAGGCCAGGGCAGGTGTTCCGGACAGTCGCGTCGGTACGCCTAGCAGCTGCCTCCCACCTGGGACGTATTGGTTGGTTGTCGATGTTGTTGTTGCTGTTGTTAGTTTTCTTGGTGTTCGAGACTTCGGGGCCACTGGCTCACTTTACCTTTACCTTCACGCGTGCACGCGTCTACCTCCACAACTACTTATATATACGTTATACACGAAGTCTAGATGGACACTGAGCATTGGGTTTTGGGCCCTATACCACCTGGCTGCCGTGCTGAGTAGAAGGCCCTTCATTTAATGTACCGCCTCGGCAGACGCCGTTAATGCACATTTAATGGTACCAGTTTTCCAAGAAGGCGCTGGTAATCGTACGTAAGAATGCATGGTACGTGGGTACGCGCTAGGGCCCAAGTATGCACGCGTGCGTGTGCCGCACAAGCTATACATGTGTTTTAAACAGGTTGAAAGTGCCACGCGCCAACGATAGTCTCTGCTTTTCTTAAAGGGTATTCCCTACTATTCCCTACTGAAACACCCACGTGGGGCCCTATATAAGTATGTAGGAACCCATATGGGATTCTAGAAAAGTTCCTATACAAATCGTATATAGTACTGATAAAATATGTTGTTTTTCAAAGGATTTTAGATGACACGTACACGGAAAAAAGAAAATGGCTGAATTTACCATTTGAAATAGTACAATGTACAATTGTACATGTGGATGTAGACATGTATGTTGTATGCACATATTAAGCTGATTGCATGCGCGCAATGCAGTATGGGAAATGGGGATGCATATTGCATACACTTATATATATACATACACAGTGTGTACACTATGTGCGTAAGTATTGATTGCAGAGAGAATAGTGAGGCCTGCAGCGAGACAGATATGTGGGTATCTATGGACTCTCGGTTTGCATGGAAAACGTTCAGTTCTTCATTCCATGGCTTCCCGGCAAAGATTCGGAGATGGATAGGCTTCACCTACGAAGGAAAGCTTTAAAATCTAGCTTTATATCATCAGCTGGCGCTGATTTATCTCGGCTTCGGCACCCTGTGAAGAATTTAGCCTCGGGTTTCTGAGATAAACGTTAGCAAACTCTGATGAATAAGAGGCCAACCACCAATATAAAGGAAATATTGTATTACAGATTGGGAAAATAACATTTGTGGTTTCTGCTTTTTATTCTATCTGTGAGATCACATCAAAACAAGCTTTTCATGCGATGTGAAATTCTAAACATGTGCGAACGAGTTAAAAATATTCCATTTTATTTACCCTTTTATGTAAATAAAACTACTGATTTCTGAGAGTTTTATAAATCGATCTCAACTTCAATTCTAGCCGGCAATATTATACTTTTTTTTCAGAAAAGTGTGTCACACTTTTTCCCTGGCATTACTCCCCTATTGATTCTATAATTTTTTTAGCCGATTAAGCATGAAAACTCTAAAAGGAAGTTTTATTCTAGAATCTACCGGAGAGAGAACTCACTGCAATGGATGCACAACAAGTCTATGAACTATTTTATTAGAATATATTTATTATTTATATTAGGTGAGGTGATGATATCCTGGTAAAATAATATATATTCTAATTTGTGTTTATTATGGCTGTTAGAATCATTTTTCTTGATTTTGCCTTCTCATGACGTGAAAAGCTGTTATGAACTTCATTGATTTGTGGTTGATAGGATGGAAGGGATCACGTGACAGATTAGGAGGGTGCAGTCTGGTCCCACTATAGAGGAATATTAGGTACGCCCTTCTAGCTTGACTCATGCAATATGATCAAAACCATTTACCCTTGAATTATCTAATATTTCTATGAGAAAATCTACTCATAAATTTCGAAATTATATTTTGAAGACTCCAATCTAAATCCATAAAGTCTTCTTTCTATATATTTCTAACTTCCAGTGTTGCTATGGAGATTGGGGAAGCTGCGCAAATAACTTCTTTCAATTATTTCCATTTATTTCTGTCAAAATCATTCCTATCTTAAAAAAGTGGTGTCACGAAATGTCTCGAAAATCTCGCATACATTGTTGTTGCAAACCTGATTGGCTTTTGATTGACTTGAAGTTGAAAGAAGAAAAACAAACTAATGTCGCAAAAAAATTTCACAAAAACCTTCGAAGTCCCTTAAATTTCGATAAGATTTCTTCAAATTCCTAGGCACCTCTTAAAATCCCTTGAAAATCCTCAAAAATCATTAAAATCATGAATCTCTTGAAATTCAAGTTAAAATTCGCAAAAATCTCTTAAAATCCTTAGAAAACTTATCAAATTCTATGAAATCCTTCAAAATTCCTCAACATTTCTTTAACATTTTACGACAACCTTCAAAATCCTTAAAATTCGTTGAAATCTCTTAAAATTGGTGAAAACCTCTTAAAATTCTCAGAAACTTCTTGAAACACTTTGAATTCTAGGATAAAATTTAAAGACCCTTTACATCGTTTAAAATTCATTAAAATCATTAGAAATCTCATTAAATTCCACAAAATCTTTAAAGAATCATCAAAATCTTTTGAATTCGCTTAATATTTCTCGAAATTTCACGAAAACATTAGAAATCGTTTAAAATTCGTTGACATCTTTTAAACTTCTTAGAAATCTCATATTTCCTCAAAATTTCAAAACATTTCAAATCCCTTAAAATTCCCTACCTTTAAAAAATCTCTTTAAATTTCATGAATTCCGTTCAAATTACGCGAAATATTCCTCGAAATTCCTTAAAATTCCTAGAAACCTTTTGAAACTCTCTGAAAAAGATGATGTAACGAAATGTCTCTAAAATCTAATTATTATTCTTTCAAATCTGCTCTCTACATTTGAATTAGCGACATTTTATTGATGGTTTTTGAATGACTTGAAGTTGTAAGAAGTAAAATAAATAATCACTCGCATAGCGCACGTGTTGGTTTGCTAGTAATGTAAAAATTCTCATGTTTATAAAAATTCTCATATTTACAATAATTCTTACAATTTATATTTCCCAAAGTTTTATTGACCGTGGCGCATGTCTTGCAGGTGAAACAATAAACCGCTAATACCCAGGCATCGAATGTGTTCCCACAGCAGAGATTTCAGCAAATTGTAGGATGTCACATGTAAATTTGCATAGTATTTAGCTGTGTGTGTGCATGTGTGTTAATATTATAGTTTAGAGACCTTAACACTGAAAACGTAGAGTATTCTCTGGAGGGAGGCATAGAACATCATTCCTCGTATTTAATTTACCTCTTGAATGTTCGTACATTCGCAGCCTCTATGCAAATGTGAGATGGGCAATGAATAATATTTAGTAGAGTCTAGCAAGATTAATATTCATGCGAATGCTGCATATCAGCAAGGAACGCACTCCTGTGCAGCTTTCCTTACGTAGAATTTGTATTTTCTGCATTCCGCGGATCTAACGTGTGGTTCGTTTAGTTGCCACTGCAACCAAAGGATAACAATAATCTATATTTTATTATTCCTATTAATAAAATAAAACTGGAAAACAGGATTATGTGAATTATTTCGTGGAAGATATTTTCAATTTGGATTCAGAAATTGATAAACATTTGCGATTTGAGGATATTCAGTTCTGAAGCTAACAATTAAATATATATTAAGTTTGCTTTAGGGTCTGGCGATCACCCTTCATATTGTTGTTCAAAGTAACAGCTGCAAGTTTACTCGCCGTCAACGTTTGTAATGCTAACATTAATTTACGGGAAACCAGATACACGCACATCATAGTGTAAAGCTATTGTTGATACAAAACAGTCTGAATTATTCAGTTCTATTTTTAACATTTTTACTTATGTACAAATCGCAAATAGAAATGTACAAACCAAATGCTAATTATCATTGATTAAGTATATTTTTAGAATTAGCGTGGACATGACTTTCTAATTATATCAAATTATTTTTATAGCTTCTTGAAAGATTTAATTATTCGAATTTTAATCATTTGTAGCTGTACGAAAGAGTACTAAAGGAAATTCTGGAAAATATTTTTGGTTTGTCCGAGGGATTTGAAACGCGAGTTTGGAGGTATTATCTTCTGACAGAGGTGGACGACGCCCTCGAAAATTGCTGGTTCTTCCTAAGGCCTAAGGAATCCTGTTCCCGCGTGCTGGGACTCAAAAATTTTCGGGGGCCTCTTTTACTCTCGCTTCTCATTCCCAGCTTCCTTTCTGCGAGCCTTTGTTCATCGCCAGGTGAATCAGGTATACGACCTGGCAAATCACCCAGGTAGGTCCAACCCAACCTCGAACGCCAAAGACTTCTCACTATTTCGTATTTCCTCGCAGCAGAAATCGCTTTCTTAAATCGGAAATACATTCGTTTAAGATTTATGGTCGTGAAAAACGCAAGTCATTCTAATGTTGAAAACAGATTTAATTCTAAATATAACATACTAAGAAAATATCTCCTGGTATTCAGTTTCAACTCCTTAAATGTACCTTAAACCTAACAAAATTATTATTAAAACTATAAAACTGAATGATAAATAAAACTGATCGACACTGATTAAGTTTTAAAACTTAATCATGACTAAAAATTAAGGCTGCTATTTAAAAAAAAAAATAATTTTGATGAGAATCATAGTTGATCAAAGTTCTCTGCCATTCGGTATGAAAAAATCGATTTTCACCACGAATCTTTTCCCACGCTTTTGTCTTCTTCAGGGATCCCCATGTGCGAATCCCCAACTAGTTCAGCCAACGAAAATTACAAACTTCTCACACATTACTGTTATCAGCCCCCTTCACAAGAAATTATTGATTAGCAGTCTTGGGGGAAAATATACTGCACTCCAAGTAGAACAACTAGTTTATGTGTTCCAAGTTTGGACAACTAAATCATATCTATATAATTTTCAATTCCAAAGCCTGAAATGAAAATTATCCTTGTTCAGTCTTATTTTTCAAATCGAAAGTTATCAAATATGAAAATATTAATATAAAATACATAATTTTCCTAAAAGTGGTTGACACTTATGATTAAACGATCAGCTCTGGAATGACTGCCAAACGATTTTTGAAAACCTCAGTCAAAATTTTTGCTCAGTCAAAATTTTTACTCAGTCTGCAATTTTGCACACTCAATTTAAAATTGGCTGATTGAGTTAGGTCGTTAAAGGCGAAACCCTTATTTTCCTGGGTCACTGTACGAAAGGCGAGTGACCCGCAAGCTTTAGAAGCCACCTGGGAGCGAGAAGAGGAAAACAACAAAGCATCGAAAACAAAAGGTGAAACGATCAGGAAGCTAATTAATGGATTGGAGCTAATTAACCGGAGCTTAAAAAAATAGAGTATAGTTGAAAAGCTCACTAGATGTTTCACCTATGTTTCAGGGATAAGCTTACTATATTTGCCCTTGAAATGTCGGAACGGTGAGTACGGCGGCTTCCCTTTTGCGTAAAAGCAACTCTTGCAAGTGCCTTCCAACATCTTCTCTCTTCTCTTCTATCTGTGTTATATGCTGGTGTATACGAGCGGAATAAATATTCTCGGAGCTCTCTAAACTATACTCTCAAGCCACATGACTATATATTCTCATTACATCTGATGTCGTCGACTTTCTAGGGGTCTAGTCACTTTTTGTCTCGCTTTTTGTAGTGTGATAATATATTTCAACATAATTTCGATAATTTGCATCCCATAATTTCGATATTTTACTTTTCCATATTTTCAGCTTTTCACAGTAAAACCACTTCATCAATTTTTCTTTGAAACTTCAAGTTGTCTGTGAAATTGTAATTAACATCTCGAGACGTGTCACCTCCCCCTTGAGTTCGAGTATAAATTGATGGAACAATAAACTGTTATCGAGATATTTTACATTCACTAGCAAACCAACACCGTGCGCTACACGCACGATTATTTACTTTGCTTCAAGTCATTCAAAAACCAATAAAATTTCGCTGATTCAAGTTTAGTGAGCAGCTTTGAAACAATAAGAAAATTTATGCGAGATTTTAGAGACGTTTCGTTACATTATCTTTTTTAGAGAGTTTCAAAAGGTTTCTAGGAATTTCAATGGATTTTAACAATTTTTAAGTGATTTTTACGAAGTTTTAAAGATTTTTAGGATTTCTAAAAGATTTCGTAGAAGTTTAAGGTATTTCAGGATATTTCGCGGATTTCTTATAATTTTAATGAATTTTTAACGATGTAAAGGGACTTTAAATTTTATCCTAGAATTCAATGAGTTTCTGAGAATTTTAAGAGGTTTTTACCAATTTTAAGAGATTCCAAAGAATTTTAAGCGATTTGGAAGGTTTTCGTGACACTTTTTTAAGATAGGAAAATGTCTTGACTGAAAAGTAGTTGAAAATCTTGTAACCTTGTAATCTTGTAAACCTTTATCAAACTGAAAACGTCATCAGGGATGTTTCCCATATAGGAATCCTCAACTAAATCAACAAAATTCATACTTTTCTGTCCACACCTCATTCATCAGAATTCCTCGCGTCAAAATGAGCCAACTTTCCCTGAAATCAATGTCTGTCCTCGGAAAAGCGATTCGTCATCCCTGGAATCAGCAAACTTGAATGTGCGTTTTCATGCGTGCTGCAAAGTGCATGGACCACGTAGACTTTCTGGCACACATGCAAACATCTACGTAGCGTGCCGAGAACGTTGGATCGTTTGCTGCCGGTAGCAACGACCCTGGATGCATCGACTCCTGGGGTAGTTCTGGGAAGGGTGGTGGAGAGCCAGAGAGGAGAGAAATAGGCAGCGAGAGAGTGAGAAAGCGAGAAGGAAATCGAACACGAGAGAGTGAGAGGGAAACATATAATCGGGGAAAAAGGGGAGGAAGATGAAGCGAGAGGGATGGAAGGGCCGGAGGAGGAAGGAGGGAGAGAAAAATAGAGGGCGAGAGGGAGTTATAGACGGGAGGTAGGGTTTCCGGGACTAGGGGAGTCACCCTTTGTTTACTGTCTCTCTCCCTCTTTTATCAACCCCTATTCGCTCCTCTGTGTCCTCTTCTTTCTTCACCCTCCCCTTCCCCTCTCACTCTCTCACACTTCCTCGCCCTATCTCTCTATATCCCTCTCTATTCCACCTTATCCATCCTTGTTTCTCTCGGTACTCGGTGCTACTGCTCTCTGGCTCTTCGGCTCTTCACGCTATTGATCCCACAGCATCCACCGCGAAATAACGACGTACGCCCCTGCCCGGTAGCGGAAGGACAGTTTGCGGGGCTGCTGCTGCAGCAGCCGACAGTTCACAGTATCCTAGCAATGTGAATTGTCAATTCTAGGGATGGAATTAATTAAGGGTGGAACTGTTAATTTTGAGCCCTTTACCACTCTAGGGACCTGTGGGATTTTATTTTTGCTTGCATTTTATCTTAAAAGGATGGGAGAGATTACTTTCTATTCCTATCTTAAAAAAATGGTGTCACGAAATGTCTCGAAAATCTCGTATACATTGTTGTTGCAAATCTCATTGGCTTTTGAATGACTTGAAGTTGAAGGAAGAAAAACAAACTAATGGCGCAAAAAAAATTTCACGAAAACCTTCGAAATCGCTTAAAATTCGTTGAAATCTCTTAAAATTGGTGAAAACCTCTTCAAATTCTCAGAAACTCTTTGAATTCTAAGATAAAATTTAAAGTCTCCTTCAAAATTCTACAAAACCGTTTAAAAATTAGAAACATCTCATAAAATCCTTTAACATTTTACGACAACCTTCAAGATCCTTTCAAATTTTACAAATTCTTTTAAAAATCGGAAAATCTCTTGCATTCTTTTAAAATTCCTGGAAACTTTTTAATGACATTTAAAATTCTCTTAAAAAGCTTTTAAAACACCCAGAAACCTTTTCAAATCACTTAAAATTTCACGAAAACCTTCCAAATCGCTTAAAATTCGTTGAAATCTCTTAAAATTGGTGAAAACCTCTTAAAATTCTCAAAAACTCTTTGAATTCTAGGATAAAATTTAAAGTCCCTTTACATCGTTGAAAATTCATTAAAATTATTAGAAATCTCATTAAATTTCACAAAATCTTTAAAGAATCATAAAAATCTTTTGAATTCGCTTAATATTCCTCGAAATTTCACGAGAACATTAGAAATAGCTTAAAATTCGTTAAAATCTCTTAAAGTTCTTAGAAACCTCATAATCTTCCTCAAAATTTCAAAACATTTCAAATCCCTTAAAATTCTCTACCCCTTAAAAAAATCTCTTAAAATTTCATGAATTCCGTTCAAATTCCGCGAAATATCCTGAAATACTTTAAAATTCTGCGAAATCTTTTAGAAATCCTAAAAATCTTTAAAACTGCGTAAAAATCACTTAAAAATTGTCAAAATCCATTGAAATTCCTAGAAACCTTTTGAAACTCTCTAAAAAAGATGACGTAACGAAATGTCTCTAAAATCTCGCATAAATTTTATTATTGTTTCAAGTCTGTTCTCTAAATTTGAATCAGTGAAATTTTATTGGTTTTTGAATGATTTGAAGTTGTAAGAAGGAAAATAAATAATCGTGTGCGTAGCGAACGTGTTGGTTTGCTAGTTGTGATAAATTAACATGATGTTCCAAGGACTTTTTTTATTTTTTTACAACTCAGGCATATATTGCATAATTCAAGTATATTATGCATAATAGATCTTCACAGTATTCTTCAAAACTTTTTTCTTTGAGGAGTTTTAGGATGTTTGAGTAAGGTAGAGAATTTGTTTTTCTCAATTTAATGTCTCCTGGCGAATTTATTTAACTGATTGTTTTATTTTAGGGTAGAGAGAAATTTAGCGGGAACTTAAATTGAATAAAATAGAGATTATCTCAGGAAGGAATCGTCGTGTCGTTGATTTAGTAAGCGAGCTTTTGTTGGATCCTGCATTTCATTTTCGTCGTAATTACTCTGGTTTGATTAAAAGAATTCTTAATGAATTGAAGATTTTCTTTAATAAAAAAAATAACTTTTAGAAAGTTTATAAGGGTAGTTTAATATTTGAGGCGAATATTTCAGTATTGGTCGCATTTATTTATTTTCTGGCAAGAGCCATTTATCTACAACTTTTTGAATGCTAATCAAACTCGCTCATGGTACGCTTACTGTTAATTTGCAAGGGGAGAGATATTCCACACAACAAAAAATCGCCCTTCAACGACGCCCTTTCCCTTGCAATTTACGGATTAGGGCTAGAAATATTTCCTGCGACATTTCCCATAAGCAGCACGGAATTTTAGCTCATTTTTCAAAGCCTGTCTTTTCTCGCTTCTATTATTCTCTTCTGGCGCTTGATACGCATGCAAAAATAGATTCATGAATTTCTTTTTCTGGATTTTGATTTTTAGTAAAAAGTTGAGAATTTTTAACTAAATAAACTCGAGATCTCTCCAGTTCTCTGAATATGAAAATTCCCAAGAGAAATAATTTTTATTTCCTCAGAAAAATGATGCCAACATAACTCAATAAACATTTATCGAAAAACACTCCGCAATTGTGTGCAAATCGTTGAATGACTGACTGGCGTTTGAAGAGACGTGAGTTTTACGTCGAGCGCGGATTTAACGTTTGTTTGAATTTTTAATTAGTTCATGAAGGGGTAAAAATCAGTCCGAGTGGCACTAGCAGTCCGATTCTGAAACACTCTGTCGGACCAGCGGAGCCTATTTGATTCGATAGAATCGGGGAAGTAATTTTTGGTCCCGGTTGGCCACCCTGACTCCACTCTGACGGTTGACAAATTAGCATAACAGGGAATCGATCCAACCGCCAAGTCAACCCCGACTCCGAGTAGCAAAACCCCCTGCCAGTCGTCTCGAGTGCCAGTTAGGCATCAATGCAGGGTAAGATCTGATAATATATAACAGACGCTCGTTATTACTTTCATTTTTTTTATGTTTTTTTTTGTCAGTTCTCACGAAAACGGGACCCTCATGTAAGAAGTAATTTCGTGTAGATCTCATGCCCATAAGGGCCATTGCAATGCGCTCGACATAACAAACGATTTTTTAAAGTCCTTAAAGAGTGCATTTTAATTCATTCGCCAGACGGCCGCCATGTTTTGCCCGCTGTAATTGAAACCCTGAGGGCCATAAGGGGTAAACTACGCTTTGTTCGGAATTTAGTTTTTCATGAAATCTCGTCGAGAGCGCTTTTCTGGATACAAAGAGAGACAGTATTTTTTGGGTGGCACAATTTTCGTTGTTAAATGTTTCAGTCAAACGGAAAAAATTAGTTATCGAAATTTTCCTTTGTCGACCTTTGGATTAGGCAAAGTTTTAAAAGTATTGCATTATCGTTTTTTTAAATCTGAAATATTTTTCAGATGTTAAAAAACGTTAATGAAATATATACAAACTTTTGTCTTATTCAAAAGTCGATGACAATTTTAATTGGGCTTTTTATTTATTTTATATAGCTCTCTGACTTTATTAGTACGAGGAAAAGCATTGCACAAAAAAAAGTTACATTATACGATTTTTAGAAAATATTTTTCAGTATTTATTAAAGGATTTCTGTTACTGCATTTTGAAATTATAGTTAGGATATAATTTCCAATTAAATATGAACTGGAGATATTGATTTTGTTTATTTTCGTCAAGGAAAAAAGTTCAGTACCCAACCAGTTCGTTTTTGTATATGAGGTTCGCATTAAGGGGGATGAATGCCCCTATATTCCGAGTCTGGATTCTGGGTGGCGGGATTCAAATCTCTCAATTACATATAACGCTGGTGTCGTATATATATGTATATATATGTTTGATATCAAAGAATTTTAGTTTGTATTGGATCTCAACCAGTTTTAAGGCTCATTTGGAAATAATCAGTTTTTATTTTCAATTAAGTTGGTAAAAAATTATTATTTAAACATCCAACGGCTTTAAGATTAAATAATAAAATATTAAATAACAATTAGCATATTAAACATATTTTCCGGTAATTTTTACCCCCAATTCTCCCCCTCCTCCCATGTTGCGCGTTTTTCCGATTTTTCCTGTAGTTTTTCCACATAGGGTGGCACTAGGCTGGACCTCCCCTTACCCTACACGAGCCACGTGATTTATATGAGGCCTCTTATGAAAAGTGGCACATTGTCCACCAGTAAGAATATTTTAAAAATATGAGTTTATGTTTTTCATGATGAATTATGAAAAAATTGAGATAATAATATGTAAAATCCCTTAAAATTTATGAAAATCACAATAAGTTTCTTTAAAATTTTGAAATACCGTAAAATCATGTAATATTTCTAAAATTTGGAGAAATTTTAGGAGAATTTTAAATGTCGTTATAAAATTTTCAGGAATTTTAAAAGAATGCAAGAGATTTTAATAATTTTAAAAATATTTTATGCGATTTTTAAGAATTTTGTGAAATTTTATGAGATTTCGAGTAATTTGAAGGGATTTTTTGACTTGTAAAAGATTTTGTAGAATTTAAAAGGATTTTGAAGGTTTTCGTAAAATGTTAAAGAATTTTCTGAGATTTTTCTAATTTTTAAAAGGTTTTTTTTATAATTATGAAGGATTTCATAGAATTTGATAAGATTTCGTGATTTTAATGGTTTTTGTGGATTTTCAAGGGATTTTAAGAGGTTTCTGAGAGTTTGAAGAAATCTTAACGAATTTTAAGAGATTTCGAAGGTTTTCGTGAAATTTTTTTTGCGCCATTAGTTTGTTTTTCTTCCTTCAACTTCAAGTCATTCAAAAGCCAATGAGGTTTGCAACAACAATATATACGAGATTTTCGAGACATTTCGTGACACCATTTTTTTAAGATAGAATATTAAATTAGCATGCTAACTGATCATTGAAAAAAGCAAGGTCACTCAATTTTGAAGTATTTTTCTTTGGTGGATCTAAAATTGTAGATGATGGAGAAGTCTGGAATCGTTCTCTGGCCGGATGTATTTCACAGGCTGTGAATAATGGGAATCTGCAATCGTAACGTCGGTCCAGGTAATTTATAAGAGCTGGATAGAGATCCCGGGCCGCGGCTCGGCAGCGACAGGGCGCTGCCGGAGGGTTGGTTCGGGTGCGCGGAAGGGGTTGTTACGGGGTTGATGGCAAGCCCGCGAGACCAGCAGAGCTCTGTACCAGGGGTGTATCCACCTCGGTGCATCGAGGGGTGGATTCTCGCTCGTTCACTGGGGTCAGTGCCCTCTCGTAACATTGAACCACCCTTTGGTGCAGTCACGGGCGAGCAAAGGGCGCATGCGCTGTTCCCACCCTCACTTCCGACCCTGCAGGTTCCACCGGCCGGCCGGTCGACCGGACGTTTCCAACTTTTCGTTTTTCCATCTTTTCCTCTTCCTCTTCTTTTTCTTCCTTCATCCTTTTATTTTCTCTTCTTTCTCCTCCTTCCTTTTCCCTTTTTTTTCCTTTTTATCCTTTCTGCCTCTTTTCTTTTTTCCTCCTTCAAGTCCTACTCCTTTTTCTCTTATCCACCGATTTCCTCTTATTCAAACAAGATTAGCCCCAAAAGTTACCCGCCTCTTCTTATTGGTCCTTGAGTCTCAGGGAAAAACTTAAAACACTTTAAAAGCACATTTTTCGAGATTATTTATATTTACGTTTAATTAAAGGGCTAAAAAGAGAAATAGTTTTTTGATTTTCATTTTGCAAAATGATTGCTGGAAGAACCTCTTTAAAAGACGGTGAAATTACAAAGTTTTTTGAAGTTTCGCTAGTTTAACGGAGTTTAACGCAATTTTGTAATTTTGTTTCAGAGTCTGCAGGATCGGTGGCAGATGAGAGAGTGTTGTAAGTGGCGATATATTGTCTAGTGTCTACGTATGGTATTACGGACGCGCATCCTGTATGCAAAGAGTATTATACATGCGGATGTTACACTAGGGAAATAATGGTGAAGTACTTTTGAGTGGGAAACATACGTAACTCGAGACAATTGGAAGGTTTTTCAATTTTGCTGAGGGATTCTGTCATTTTGACTTGTATTTTATTTTACCGAACTTAATGGGAAAATATGGCAGCTTCATGTTTCAAAGTTGAACAATTTTGAGAATTGAAGCGTTAAAAGTGAACGATCTGGGTTGTATTTTAATTCGAAGCCAACATAGCATATTTAAATGTATATATCTGTATCTATATCTGTATATATTATATATATAGATATATTTTTTTCCGGTTGAATTAACATTTTATATTAAAACCTTTCTACATCGATTTCAGATCGCAATTATTGGTTTTATAAAACAAGTTTCATTGAAACAGCTTTTATTCATGATAAATCAATCATAATAATCTTAATCATTATTATTCAACTTTGATAAAATGAAATAACTTGGGTGATTAAAATCTGTAGCGAGCATATCGAGATGCCAAAAGTGAGTTGTGAATACGCGTTGTAATCGTAAAACAGTTTATGCAACCCCCGAGCAGCGAACTCCCTCGATTGTTCTAGAGGCGTTGACGGGGTTGTGTGTGTGTGTGAGAGAGAAAGAGAGGAGGGTGAAATGGTGCGAGGGGGTGGCGTGGGGAGGGCTGGTGTGACGGCCTCGTTTCCAGGCACGCGGGACTTGCATTGCTGCTCGTTGAGAATCTATACGATGGAGAAATAACGGTTTTTTCATTTCTCTTTTAATTTTTTTTCACTATTTTACCTCCTTTTTCAAAAAATCGCAGAAAATCAAGAAATGTTGATACACGCATTTGCTATTAGAGAATTGGTATTGCCGGCAACGGCGTAACATTTGCGTTTGATATTCCACGACAGTGAATTATGTATTCCTAGTGCAAATGCACTCATAAGTACACGTGGAGGAATATTTGTTAATTTTAAATCAAATTTATCAGATTTATTCGCTTTCGAGATGATTCGTGATTTTATACGAGCGTATATTTCTATGAGATGTGAATTTTTATAAAAAAGTATAGGTATTAATGATGAAAGCACTGTTTGAATTCTACTTAAAATTCAATCAATTTGGAATTCAATTTTTGGAATTTAAATCCTTTATTTGTAACATTCACCAAAATTGTCCATGTAATTTTCAACAAAACTATTCTGCTGAAAAACAAAAGCGGCGATTTAATCCGTTGAATTTATGCTTTCGATAAAATTCGATTCGAAAACGAATCGAATTGGGGGGGAAAATTGAACAACCGCATGAGAGAAATATTTCATGTCGAAAATTCACGAAGCAGAATCGAACACTATGGGTCTGGGTAAAATTGGATTTCGGATCAAGGGATTGAGGGATAATTATTTACCATTTCACGATTTCACGATGAAACGAGTGTCACTCGGTGGAAGGTATAAACGAGCACAGGCTCATGCTTGACTCACGCTCAGTCGCTCAGCTGACTAGTTTTAGGGGTGAAATAATGAGGACAGGGTGTTTTCTTTCGTCCCAGTGTCATGATGTATCCACCCTGTCTAAAATACAATGGTAGGGTTTAAAATATTATAATTTAAACTCATCCAAGTTGTAAGCTCTATATGTAGGGGACTTTTATTATTATAATAAGTCAAATGTAAGATGCTTTTAATTTGATAAATCCATGAATTCTCAAAGCAACGATAAAAATGTATTACTATATTATAATACTATATTACTATATTGAAACTAAATTACGTTCAAGGCATAACTTTTTTATTTAACTCAGTTACTACAAAATCTAGTAACTTTTTCAGTAACTTCGTTACCTATATCGACTCTCTGGAAGACACTTCAATTATTATCAATTAACTATTTTCTTCATTTTTGCAAGAAAAATGTATTTACTATTTTTTAATTAAGTATTAATGGTTTGTTTGATTTTTTAATGAAATTAACGAGTATTTAATTTTCGTGCATTGAACTGAAGTTTCAGACGTCTCTTCGGACGATTTTTTGTCTTCAATTTTTTATCTAGACTAGTAAACCAACACGCGCGCTAAGCGCGCGATTATTTTAAGGGATTTTGACGATTTTCAAGTAATTTTCACTAAATTCAAAGGAATTTTAGAATTTCTAAATGATTTTGTAGAATTTTATGGGATTTCAGTATATTTCGTGGAATTTTAAAGGAATTCATGCAATATTAAGAGATTTTTTGAAGAATTTTAATGGATTTTAAATGTTGGAAAAATTGGAGGAATTTTAAGATATTTCAACGAATTTTAAGGGATTTGGAAGGTTTTGTGTGAAATTTTAAGAGATTTCAGACAGTTTATAGGTTTTTAAGGAATTTAAAAATTTTTCGTGAAATTTCGAGAAATTTTCAGAGATTTTAACGTATCGTAAGGAATTTTGACGATTTTTAAATGATTTTAAGAGAATTCAAGGGATTTTTATGATTTATAAAAGATTTTGTGAAATATTAAAGGATTGCATGGAATTTGATAAGATTTCTAAAAATTTTAATGAATAAATTTTAAAGGATATCAGGAGAATATTATCGTAGAATTTTAAAGAATTTCCAAAAATTTCTACGAATTTTAAAAGATTTTCACGAATTTTAACGAATATCAGGAGATTTTTATAACTTTTAAAATAATATATGGATTTTGAAGTATTTTAAAGTTTGTCGAGTTATTTTATGGAGGGATTTAAAGGAATTTTATGAAATTATTAGAAATTGGACAAGGAAGTACAAGTTCTTATAATTCAAAGATTAAAAATTCTAATTTATTTTGCATACTTCTGATTTTAAAATCCTTTAATTTGAAATTGTGTAGAATCCTTTGTTTTTGAAACAAAAAAATTCGTCAGAAAAGACGTCTGAAACTTCAGTCCAATTTTTCGTGCAGAAAATTAAATATACTGATGATGCAGTTTTGCAAAAACCATAATCCAAAAAAATATAAAAAATGTCTAAAGTATCTCGCTGATAATCTGAGAAGTCACAGAGGGTGAAAAAATGAGAACAGTATTTTTTCTATTCCACTGCACTGTCACATGTGTCACATGACATATCGTGTTATTCACCCTGTCCTCAATACAACCGTAGCCGGTAGTCACACCTTAAGGGGTGTCCTCTATACATATTTTCAAAGCTTGTTGACCGCACTAGGGGTGTAATGTGTGCATGCCTAAGGAAAGTATTTAGTAGGGGCCAATTTTTAGGAGGCTAGGAGGATCTATTCGAGAAAACCCCACATGAGGTGACGAGTGACGTGAAGGGGTGGCGTGCAACGAATGGAGATCGATTCTGAGTCTGGGTCAGGCGAGGGCGTTCACCCCCAGTTGCAGCCCGGGAGACACGGAACCCGGATCGTGGGTGCGGGATTCGGAGGGTGAAATGGGGGTGCAGAACACTCCCTCCGTGTGTGGGCAATGTCCTCGGCCTGAATCACAAGTTTTACGAGGATTTCTCAAATTTTCGAAAATATTGCACAAGATATTTTCGTCGCAGATGCATCATTTTCAATTTTCACACTTCTTGGTCGAGATTTTAGAAAGAGGCGAAAATTAAGATTCTTTTGGAAGGAATCACTGAATGGCGATGCTGTTATATTATTGGAAGTGTAAAGTAGATATGAATGAATGTGGCGGTTAGAGAAATCAATACGTTTCATGCGGAGAAAGACTTTCCGTAGCTGCAGAATTTATTTTTAATACATTGGGGTGGATCAGTAAACATTATTTTGCAGGTTCTCGAAATTAATTGGGCGGAAATTACTTTCGTATATGAGATCTTTTTCACTTAAAAAGCGGGGGTGACACAACATTTTATAATTGAGAAGTCAAAACTTCAAAGCGATGTTTATAAGTTGATATTCAGAGTAATTAAAATTTGATCTAAAATTTTTCGTTAAAAAGTGTAAAAACGCGTGTTACGAGCTCTATTTTATCTTTTAATTGAGGTAATGAAAGAGCGATATTGTGCTTTTAAAAGAGGTAGAGTTTTGTAATTATGATGGCCTTTGCAAGCGTCAATTAAATGAGAATGGACTATTAAAAAGTAAATACATATAAAGTAGAGCTTTTAATATACTCTAAATTATTTTTTAGAGAAAGGCATATATCTTTTATGTTAAATGTCGCATTACTCGGTGAGATTGTATATTATTTATTATTATAGAAAAAGAAGACATTGCAGCCAAATTATTTCTTAACAAAATTAGGTCTCTATTTTCTTTTTCTAAAAATAAATATTAGCGCAGATTTCTATATATAAAGCAATGCATAGCTATTTTAAATCATAACCAATCAATGACCTACGTCCAGCGATCAATAACCCATAAGTAGTATAACATATAGATTTAACCCCGCTGAGCTAGTCTCGCGTAATACTGATCGAAACTTCAAGTATAATAATAATAGAAGATTTATTTCCATGATTATCCTCAGTACAATTTGCTAATAAATTTAATTGATTTAATTTAAAAAAAATAGAAACTGTTTTATGAATTTATTCTTAATTGCCTAAAGTATAACGTACTTTCAGCAGTTCTTATTTTGTACAATTTAAATGTAAGTTAATTGTTAATGATACTGAAAATAATTCTCGTGAGAACAATCCGAGAGCTAGTTTTTATATTTCAAGACGTTTAGAATGATTTTAGAGGATTTCAAGATATCTTAAGTGATTTTAAGAAATTTTAAGAACTTTTCAGAGTTATAGAAGATTTGAAGGATTTTCAAGTATTTCAACGGTTTAAGGGATCTCAAAATATTTTAAACGGTTTTAAGGCATTTCAAATGGATTAAAGAGATTTAAATTCATTTTAACTGTACTGTAAAAAATTTCGGATTTCGGATATAGAATATTCATTAAATCTTCGTCAATTAAAAAATGTTTGATTTTCCACATAAGTTTTTGTATAATATTTTTACCCCCTCCCTTTTTTTAAGGGAATTTCGGAAGTTTTACCTGCCAAATATTGGGAAAATTCCTGAAAGTTTGCGGAAAATAGCGACCCAACAATTTTAGGAAATATTCCCGAAGAAATTTTTTAGAGTTTAATCCTTCCAATCCCTTATAATTTTTTAAAATCCTTTAAATCTGCTGTAAATCTTTTAAAAGCTCTTGAAATTTTCTTTAATCAATTAAAATTTTTTGAAATTGTTTAAAAACGCACTAAATTGTATTTTGAAATCTTTTCAAATTTTTTTTAACTCGAAATCCTTCGAAATTTCCAATAATCTCTTAGTACCTCCTTAATTTTTTTAAGATCCACTCAAAAAAATATTTTGTGCAACAAAATATGTTTTGTTGGCTGAAAAAAATTTTTGTTGGTTGAACAAAACATTTTGTTGCACAAATACCAACAAAATTATTTTGTTGTCCGGACCAAACCTTCTTTTCAGTGTCCTTTATAGTTCTTTTACCCCTAAAGTTCCTTAAAATAATATAAAATAAATTTATAATTCTCTTTAGTTTCAACGTACATCAATCAATTATTTGCTTTCTAAGGATTGAAGGTAGAAGCAATTTCTGCAGAACAAAAGGGACAAAGCAATTATACTCAGTATTTTTTATTGATATTAAATTGATCCCTAAGTTAATAAATATATGAATTTTCATCGAAAGAAAATTTTACTTTTTAAGCGAACAAGGACTGCCCTCTAGTTGTAAATGATATAATATTTACATAATTGTGTAATTTTATAAGCAGATGAATTTCAAATAATTATTTTTTTGGGAACCTGGAAAATTTTATCAAAGATATTTTGGAAAATGAAAGATTATTAAATTCTAAACTTTGAATTTTGCAAAAATCTTTATTATATCTCCCTAGTTTCTTAAATAAATTTTATTTGAATTTCATTTACTGAAACGATTAGAAGTACTTGAAATTTCAATAACACGTGTATTTAAAAATTTAAATTCATGTAACTGAAATTTCCATACCAGTGAAAAAAAGTATAAAACTTGCATAAAACTTCACACGAATGTAATTATTGAATTTTCAAACATAAATTGCTAAAAAAATGATAAAATGACAAAATGAGGAAACATCACCTAAAATGTCTTTTGTACCTTCCACTTTAACCTGGTATCCCAGGAACGAGTCCCAGGACGAGGTGAACGATCGACGGGGTGGTGGTACGTGACCTTTTGCAGGAAGGATAACGGAAGGGGTGAACTTGTAGTGGGGGTGGTCTGTGGGGGTGAATGCACGTATTTTGCCACGTATATAGTGCACGTACAAGGATGCCAGGCGACTAATTGATAACCGATAACTAAGGCACCTCTTTAGTAGAATTACGAAGGACGTGAGTGCGATTGGAACCGAAAGGATTAGATGAGGTTCAACAGCAAATCGTCGATGCCTGTTTGCATGCGGAATTATTGCAAATAGGAGGCCGCCTATCGCTATCGTACGATGTATACGTGCACCGAGCATCGTACACGCCGGGAAACGGGAATCGATGCAGACGAGGTTTGCACTCGGCTTGACTCTCTTCACCCTGTAGAGAAATATTCTCGAGCATTCAGCCTTCTTCCCCAACCGTAATATTCCGAACGCATAACATCAAAGGACGTTTATACGACTTTTACATCTCAGAAAGTCAATATCTTTAAACGTACCATCTTCTCTAAAGGATTCCACTTTTATGATATTATTAATCATTTTCCTATGGGTACATCTCTCTGACTTAAGTTTTATGGCAGGGTGAAAATGGAAAAGCGATTTAATTTTGTTGCATCTTATATTTTACGAGAGGGGATAAAAATTCAAATTTTATCATATTTTAGAATTTTTTATTTTTTAAATATGAGAAATTGAGAAACAGTATAGGAGAAACTGTGTTTGGGAAAAGTTTGGAGTTTGGGAAAGAGAGTTTGGAAAAAGCGATTCGAAAAAGTGGGCAAAATCGGGTTGGAAGAAGGGTGGAGAGAGATATATTTGGATCAAATTCGAATCTTTTTTTAGGAACGTTTCTTTCTTACATATAGGCTAACAGTCTACATTATACAATATACATATATTGAATAAGGGTTTGCTCGAGCCCTAAGTGTTCTGGATCGATAAAAATAAGGCGGGGTGAAAGTCAGTGCTGTCACTAACATGGGAAATCAGAAAAAATGAGGTAATATGTCCAATGTCCATTAATTTAGTCTTATATTTTCAGTCACATTCATTTAAAGGACGATGTCGCACCTCTGTTTTTGCAGATAAAAGAAAAATATTATTTTTCTCTTCATTCTCTATTTTACATATTTAAAACAATATTTCGAGAGCTGAAAAATAAGATAAATGTATTGATAAAAGATAAATGTATGTATTGAGTATAAAACCCTTTAACAATATTCGAATTAGAATTAAATGAGGAAATGTTCTTAAGTAGTTATGGCCGGATTTAGTCAGCCAACTTTCCACATCTTTGAAAAGAATCCAGATTTAAATTCCATGCTTTTTAGATTAAAAAAATTTTAATGATTCAAGTATTATGTGTCTTATGTAACGATCTTTTTGGGAATTCTAGACCCCTATCCACCCCTGTCTGTAATTAAATTTTTTTTAATTTTCGCGATTGGTAAATCCTCTTTTATGATAAAACATATTTTTTTAATATCAGTTCTAAAAAATCACTGACATTTATGTAACGATTATAAGCAAAAGTTATTGTTAAATTATCTTTAGATTAAAATTTTTGAATTTTATGAAATAAAATGCAGTATTATAGGAATTTAATTCTAAATAAAAAAAGCTGCAGATTCATTTATAAATTTTTATCGATTGTAAAGCTATATAACGTAATGTAACGCAATCTAGAAAGTTCAGGCCATAAGCGCGTGGCGCTAGTTCCCGGAAATAAAAATCCTGGCATCTGGATGGAATTCCTGGAACTAGAACGTAGCTTCCCAGTAATTCCGGATTTTCCTGCAAGATGTCAACAATTTCTTATTCTTAATCATCGACATATATGTAGATAAAAAAACCAGGGCAAAAACTTTAGGTAACTTTAGGTAAATTACCGATAAACTCATAAATTTTCGTTAATTTAAATAAAAAATGAAAAAAAAAACGTTTAAATCTAAATTTTCGAACTTCTTGATGTAATTTAGCGCCTTTCGAACTCTAGACAAACTGTAATCGGCGTTAGAGAGAGAAAGCAGAGATAATATAGTAACCTATCTCTTTTTGTAGATTGTGATTGGCGGAGGGCGTCGATTTTAATCGATAATCGAAGTTTCCAGCCAATCAGATTTGAATCTTTACCCTCTTGCCTCTTCTTTCTCTCTCCACTGCTGATTATAAATTTTATTTTTTCAATTCATATGATTCATATCTATATTCTGTATAGTCAATTCGGCAAACATTCTCAAGTCGGTTAAAGTCGTTAAAGTTTATACAAATTTATCAGCTTTCTTGTCAAAAGTCTTGAACTGGTTCAATTTTACTGATATTAAGTGCCATTAAACATTAGAAAATTCACCGCTTATAAAATTGATTTTCGAATATTAAAATGGAATCGTTTGACTAAAGATCAAATATAAAAATCTAGTGAATTAATTTATTCAGTTCTCTTATGAGAGGTTATGGTGTAAAGTACTTAAAAAATAATTCATAAAAATAGAAATGGGTGTTTTACTCGGAGTTGGAATCCTTCTTTTGGTATTAGTGATTGTTTTTTTGACGGCGAAACAATTCTGGCCAAACCGGCTGAAAAATGTGGAAAATAAACACGTTGTGGTAATTTTTTACTATGAAAATTATTATTCAATGCATATTTTATTTTACTTCACTCGCATTTAGAAAATTTATTTATTTGTAGATTGATTTCCTTTAAGGGTGTGGGACCCAAGTGTTAAGCTCAAAATTCCATTCTCCATTTTACTCAACGAAATTTATTATTAAAATATTAATAAAATATTAAATAAAAATATTTAATATTTAAATATTAATTAAAATTCAAAATTCCATTCTCCAATTTACTCAACGAAATTTAATATTAAAATATGAATAAAATATTAATTAAAAATATTTAATATTTAAATATTTTTTTGCTCTGTAGCGCCTATCTTTTTTCAAATATAAGACTGCATATAGAGCGAGAAAATATTTAATTTCGATACTTTTTGCTTAAAACGAAGAATTCAAAATCTAACTTGAAAATTCAATATTTTCATTTTACTTAAAAAATATTTGAATTAAATATTTTCTCGCTCTGTACGCATGATTATAGTTAAAAATTGATTAATTCTACAGAGGGAAAAAATTCCAGATTTAATATTTGTTGAGTAAAATGAAGAAATCGATATTTTAGATTAGAACTTGGCTCCAACACCCTTAAAGTAGAGTTACTTGAATATTTATCATAAATAATAATAATAATAATAATAATAATAATAATAAACAATTTAGAGTATAATTATCATTAATTTATTATTTTATTCAGATAACCGGTGGCTCAAGTGGAATAGGAAAATGCGTGGCTCTGATAGCCGCCAAAAATGGCGCCCACGTGACTATAATAGCACGGGACGTTCAAAAACTGGAATCTGCAAAAAGCGAAATTCTCCGAGTATGCAGAAACAGAGACACGCAAAAAGTCGAGTATTTGTCCCTGGACATTGGAAAAACTTACGAGGATGTGGAAAAATCGTTGCACGATCTCGAAAAGTCCATGGGACCAATTTACATGCTGGTGAATTGCGCTGGCACAGCGATCTGTGGAAAAATCGAGGACACCACAGTGGAAAGTCTAAAATTGATGCTTGACCTGAATTTTCTCGGTACTTTTTACTGCATAAAAGCTGTTGTGCCGAAAATGAAAAGTAGGAAGGAAGGAATTATAGTTGTGACTTCTTCTCAAGCTGCTTGCACTGGTAATAAAATTTCTTAAGAAAAGAATTGCCAAATATTTTTTCATCGATTAAAATAGATTTTAAGTGGTTCTCTTAGTATTTAGAAAAATTTTCCAATGAAATTAACGTTAAATTTTATTTTAACAGGAATCTTCGGTTACTCAGCTTACAGTAGTACGAAATTTGCCCTTCGTGGACTCGCTGAATGTATTTCCATGGAATTATTTCCGTACAATATATCGGTGACACTTAGTTTGCCACCTGACACTGATACTCCAGGCTTTGCTGTTGAGGATTTGTCGAAGCCTTTGGAAACTAAGTTAATATCGCAAACTGCTGGTCTTTTGAAACCTGAAGATGTTGCAAACACATTGTTTAAAGACGCCTTGGTAAGCATTAAAAAATATATATTATACATAGAAATACTTGGAAAGAATTTTAAGACATATAAATATGGTTTTTAAATATTTTCTTTCATTGGAAATTTTCATTAATGACAAAATGACAAATTTTTTCACAGGCTGGCAAGTTTTTTTCGATAATCGGCTTCGAGAGTTTTATATTGACGACCCTTTCTGCTGGAATGGCGCCTTTTTCGTCCTGGTGCGAAGTACTAATTCAGTCAATGCTGATGGGTTTCTTGAGGATTGTTGGTGCTTTTTACCTGGTTTCATTCCAAAGAATAATCTTAAACTGTATGAAGACTCGTGACCAGAGTAAAAAGTCAGAGTAGATTTTATACTGTTTTTCAAGTCATAGAGACTTTAAAGTCTCAGAATTTGCATAAAGTGAAGAATTTGCATGAAGGAAGCTTAATTGTTTTGTGATGATAAAATAAGTGAAACTTAATATTTATCTATATATATTAATAAATAAAAATACTTCCCTAGTTCTGTGTTTTTCCATTTTTCTACTTACAAATAGATAAAGAAAACATCCTGTTTAAAATCAAAGATGTGGATATGGAAGTTACAAAATTATTTGAAGTAATTAAAAAATACATTTCTTAACGGTGTGGCTTACTTTTATTTAGTATCCCGTAATTTTATAGTATAGTGTTCTTCGTTAAGCTGTATGGGTTTCATACACATAGAGCAGGACTGTTCTTTGCCCATTTTCACAGAAGTTAAAATTGAAAACGATGCTTGATCTCGTATTCTGAAGATTTTTTTGACAAACGATGTTCTGATACTCGAGCTGCACCTGAATTTCGAATAATGGCTATTCATTTTACAAATCGCAACATTTTAAAACATTTTTTACAATAGCTAAAATATTTTAAACAATTTGCTAAAATTGCTTTAATTTATACTATTCATAAAATAATCTTTAAGAATTTTTCTCATTCGAAATAATTGATATCCCTCAGATATAGATATAATAATCACACTAAACTATATAAAATATATATTTCATATTATCAGATATTCAGATATAATATATTCAGATGCACCTCAGAAATCAGCATGATTTACAAATGTAGATATAACAAAGTTTATGTTTGCAATTTAATGACTGATTTTTAACATTTATTCCTTCGCTCAAACACTCATTTTTCCCATTTATTCTTTTTCACTTTTTTATCCATCTTCACTCTCATTCTCGCCTCTCATCTCTGTAAACTGTTTTGTCAACGTTTCATGGATTTGAGACTCTCTTTTTATCCCAATACATTTTCTTTTTTGTGTTTCTACTTGAGAGTGGGAAAGCTCGTTTCCAGATCCTCTACGTCGTAATTTTTTCTCTCATTTTACAATATTTTTTGTACTTCTTCATAGAAAAAGAAAGATTAAAGTTTCTTCTGCAAATAAAAAAAATTTTACACAATACTAGACTTCTATTGATTGTTTTCACTTGTTTTGCTTTCAAGTAAATTCACATTGTTCGTGAAAGATTTTTCAAATCCGCGGAACGTCGCACTGGGAAAATATTTCATTGCTTATTCGTTTGTTCGAGGATAATTTTATTGTAGAAATCACGAAATTCGACGAGTAGACGAATAAGCAGAGTGCGATAACGATTGATTATATTTATCGCCTTTTATAAACGCAATAACTTTTAAAAACGATAAACGCTCGTAGAGAGGAAGTTCGCGCATGAATTTCTCATGTTTTATTTTACATTCTTAATAATAGTGATTAAAATTGCAATAATAGTAGACACGCCAGAACAACAACGAGGCTTCGACATATAATTCGACATTCATACTGTGAGAGCATTTCTCGAGCCTAACAGAAATACGTCGAAATAAAATACTAGCGGACGGGAGGGTCGACGTAACTGTCTGCCGTCCCGAGAACTTTGTTAAACGATACAAAAAATATTTAAAAATTAAATTAACTGGAAATTAAATTAACTAGAAATAAAATTGACTGGAAATAAAATTGACTGGAAATTCAGTCAAAAAAAGTTCCTAAGACTATTTTATTTTATTTTTGTTCACTAGCAGAAATTTACCTGGCGTTGCTCGGGATTTTAAAAGATTTCAAGGGATTTAAAAATTTTTTCAAAGATTTTACCGAAATTTCAAAGAATTTACCGAAAATCCTTAAACTTTTTTGAAATCTTCTGAAATTTTTGAAAAAACCTTTTGATAGCAATTTTCAACTCTTTTTAGAATCCTTTAGTCTTTTTAATCCTTGAAATTTCTTAAAATCACTATAAATCTCTTAAAATCCTTTAATAATTTCTGAAATCTTAAGAAATCTCTTAAAATCTCGGACAACACCGGATAAATTTCTGCTATTAAATAACTACAAATTTTAGATTTTGGAAACTGGAAAATTTTTGTTATTGATATTTTTATTCAAATAAATCAAAAAAAAATCGTCAGACTATAGACGTCTGAAACTTCAACCAAATCTTGACCCAAATTTCGCGCCAAGGCGTCCGATGTATATTCGCATATTTAACGAGACAGGTGAATAATTCAGTGAACCAATTAACAAAGCTCGCTAAGTAAACTACCGCAAAACTTATATCGTAACATGGTTCTCAGGATCGGGCTCCAATACACAAATAAAAAATCAGGATCGCTCAGTATAATCGCACATTTATATAAAGCGAACAACTTATAAGGCGTCGGTACTTAAAATCTACATTAGATGTCGGTACAAAAATTTACAACACTATACCATCTTTTTCTCAAAGGAACGACCGAGACTGTTGATTCTTTCAAGATGTTGTCAATTTCTTTGACGACAGTCAACATCAGAAGTGATGTTCATTTAATTTTTTGAGAAAAATAAAATATTTTCAACAATTGATTTCTTTTTATAGGAAATAATAGTGGAAATTACAAGTACAATTATCTGTACAATACAGATAAGATTGAAAACGAAATAATAATAATAATAATAATAATAATAATAATAATAATGATTATGATGAAACTGATTTTTTGAATGGCAGTCCCAGTCGACCCTTTCGCTACAGTAAAATGTGTCGCTGGACCAACTTTGAGAAGTCGGTCGAACGAATTTATCGTGTCTCACCTCTCGATGCATCATTATTATACATATTAAATCATACATTATTTATTCATCTCCATTTACCTATTACGACTTACGCTAATGCGTTAATTATTGTTACTCCCATCGCGTGTGGCCAGCCCGTGCTATCCTCACAGCCATCCGTATATACATGAACGCAATTTGCAATTCGAATTCGTGCCTATTTTCTATGCCAGTGGCGAAATTACCCTTCCTGGGGTCGTCAAACTTCAAAATTCACTTCAGGAACGAATTCCAATTTCTAAATTTAATTCTCTTGTCGGATACTTAATTTTATTTCCTAAATTTCACTTCCTAAATTTCAATTTTCAATTTCGAAATTACTTTCCCGAGAGTTAAAGTTAGGCCTGCAATTTTCGGAATTTTATTCGAGTGAAAGTATTAGTATTTTGATTATACTTTTCATATTTATTATTCACGGGAAAGTGAATTTTTTTTATTAGACAGAAATTTCTTCAGAATTTTTTAGAATTCTTTGAGAATTTCTTTGCAGAGAGAAAAATAAATGGTAAAAAGTGTTTGTGACCTATAGGAAGAAGGTACGATATGCTTTCCTATATACATCAATTTTATTGTAAGGTTTGGAAGGAAATAATATTTATATACATATTATTGCTAAGCTAGGCGATGGCTTGTCGAAGGAAAAGGGAGAAAGCTTCCTTTTCTTAGATTTCTTAAAACTAAAAGTCGTTGTAAAGTGTCTTTTTTTTTTACAACTAATTGATTTTTTGTCCGCTTTGAACCGGGTAGCACAGGCGGTCAGACTCGTGCCAAAAGTTTTGACGATCCAGAAATTATGACACAATAACGGTATTTTAATATAACACGTAGGCATATCATAATTAACGGTATGCATTTATACTATTTATTTACAGACAATTACATGAATCGTAGATATCTTTTATCGTCTCCTGCAAGTAGGTTTCCTTTCCCTGTTCGATCCCTGATTTTAGTTTTATTATTTTCACATAATTTCTCTTGGAATTCGATCGAAATACACATTTTGGATTTCATCTTTTTGAGTTTGATATTAGCAAGAATTCTTTAATTACTTGTTCTGAAAATAGTCTTTAAGAATTTTATAATTATAATTTATAATTTTATAATTTCTTTTAATAAATTAATAATTTTTATAAGCTGGAAATTAAAATAAAATCAAACCAATATTGGATTTTATGAGGCGAATTTAATTATTATGAAAACAGTTGTAAATTATTTGAATATATAATCGCGAAGAGAAAAGTTTATGAAAAATTTAGATTAGAGAGAGTCGTCGCTTTACATACTTTTAAAAACTGGAATCCTTTCATTGAAAAAGTCCTCTAAATGGAAATGATTTTAAATTTAAATACTGAAATTGGTTAGTATACCTGAAATTTAAAATTTAGAGTAGAATCCATTTTTAAAAGGCGTAAAAACTCATCTTTCGAATTAAAAATCCTATTTCAAATGAAATTCATTGAAATAAAAATGGGTTTAAATGCATTCACTCTTAATTAAAATTCATCTTCTTATACGTAAATCTACAGTGAAGTGAGCAGTATTTAATAAAGATTATTAAAGAACTGAAATATGAAATATGAAATATGAAATATGAAATAGAAATAAAATATTGGAAAAAAGTTAAGAGGTAAATGTATGGAAATGAAAATGAATGACATAAGCTTTCAATTTATAAAAGTGGATCAACAAGAGGAAAACTTATAAATGGACATTAATGTGCTTTTAATATAAATTTTTATTAAAGTGATTTGTTTGTTACGCTCATTGATTTAAAAATAATTTCCAACAATATTTTTAAAATTGATTAGAAATAGAATCGCATTTGGGAAAATAATCCGAATCTAGATTGAAAAAGTGGATAATTGAACAATATTGCAGAAGGTGTGTAAGAGTCATGAGTGAAATAGCAATTGAAACACCGAAAAAGCTCTCAATTTTTAAAAGCGGGCAGATTCACGGTTGGGGAATTCTACTGCAATTTCAAAATAATTGCAGTTCAACATTTTATTTAACCACAGAATATTTTGAATTGAAGATGAATGTGTTCAATATTCATTCATTCATTTATTTAATTTACTTTGGATATATGTTGCTTCCCTATACGATATTTGCTTGAAAATAAAACAAATTTAATATTGCATATGAAGTTATTCGCTTTATTTTAATCCTTTAACAAAATAGAGATGCCTTAATGAAAAATTGCGTAACTAAAAATTTTTCAGATAAAACTTGCAATAAAGTCAATTGTTTGAAATAAAAACAGCTTTCAATAAGCTTGAAGTTATGCGCACTGAAAATCTTCCTTCAATCTATTTTCCCACCCTTTTCCACCTTTCTAAAAGTAGCATAATGGAAAATAAGAATCTTATAAAAACTGGAAACAATCTATTATTAATATTCAAAATGTTCATATTGCAGTTTTCTAATTCTTCAAATTGAATAAATTTTCCGAAGGTACAGTGAGAAGTAAAAGATGATATAATCTTGAAGAAGAAATGTTACTGAAGAAAAATATGTTAGGAGGCAAGAGTGGTGTGAAAATGAAATTGACGATGAAAGCTTTCAATTTTAGCAAAAAGCAAAGCAAAATCGTAGTTGGGGTGTTACAACGAAATTTCCACTTACGACTTCCTGGTGCCAAGAAGAGTTGAGTCTACCGACAGGGAAACGTCGTTGAATTGAAATTCCCCGGTAAGGAACGGAAGCATCATGGCGTGCCTAATTGCAAAATCGATTCTCTTCCTTGTAGAAGTTCACGGAGGCGAAAGCATGTTCAGGACGTCTCTTCTCGAGAAGCTGAGTTCAGAAATAATATACGACTGGCAAAGGGGCAGAACTTTAGAGTTTATTTGGTAGATTAATTGAGGAACGGCGGGAGATAAAAAAAAAGGAGACGTTATGAACTCGTAGTGCAGCTCTGGCTCTGCTTCTTCTTGAAAACACCTTACGAGGAGTTACGAAGACGTATCGATGAGTGGAAAAACAATGACCAGTGGCGTAGGCTATACTGCCCTCTTTTCTCTAAGAAACTTCGGCATAAGAAGAAAAATTATTCTTTAGAAAGACGGAAAAGAAACTCGGTACCAAAGGAGTAAGACAAGAAAGAAGAAGAAACGCTATAAAGTTTATAAGCTAATTGCATTTATTGGGCTGTGTTTGCGTCAAAACTTGTTGTAACTTATAAACTTATGAGAAAATCAAATTACCAAGAAAAGGGAGAGAAATATTTCTTCAAAAGTTACGTTGTTTTATGTCTTGAAATAGGAACTTCTCACAATAAATGTATATAATACTTAAAAACCAGGACATTCTCCAGAAAATTCATATCAACCAAGTTTACTTTTTATAGTTTAATTGTTCATCCTATAAATCAAATTCATATTTAAGTCTACCTAATTAAATCTTGTGACAGACGGAAATGAGGTTTAAAATTAGTTCAGACCAAAATCTGTAAAAGTTATTTTTCAAGAGAGATAGAAGTTCCTGAAGAGCTAATTTGAAGAAGCACTTTTATCGAAAACAGAAATATTTCAATTTACTGAAAGGGATGAAAGGCAGAAGTGGTAATGGGAGTTCCAGGAATAATTTTTATGCGACTCACGTTTGCTCGAGTAGTTTATCGTTTCCAGCCCACATACGTCCTACCGCAGTGTCTTATTAACATAATTGTACAGCGATGCGGAAAAGGTGTACTGCAGCGTTCTGATTCCGTCCATAATTATTATATACAAATGAGCAATCTCTTAAATTTGATAACGTATCATGCCCGATCGTGAGTAGTATTGCGAATTGCCTACGCCACTGGGAATCAGAAAATTAGACAAATCACTAATTGCTAACGGCCGGATCAGACTATTTTGAGATTAAAGCGTAAGAACTCTTCTTTTTTTCGAGGGTACCATACTTCATTTTTTTTTCAAAATTAGGCCTCAAAAATAGCCCTATCCTAAAGCTAATTCACAATTAAATTCGTTAATTTCCACCCTTAAATACTGCATCTTTTTTTCTAGACCTTAGTCAAACTTAAGAAACTTTTCAACTTCTAGATTTATTTAAAAATTTTTTTTATGCATGATTCTTTTATGCAGAATTTAAGGGAGATTAATTTGGAACCAATTTTTCAATTCTTATTGGTAGCAGTAAGAATTTTTAATGAAAGGCACTCGCGATTGAGTAGCTTTTTTTATTTCCTAAAGAATAAGCAACAATATTATAAAATTGATATAATCTAAAATAAAGTTCGAGATTTGAAAATGCGGTGTCCAACTACATTTTCGATTTTCGACTTATTGTATTTATAAAATAAGGATTTAAGGAAACTAAAATGAGTAGAAAAGCACTTAGCACTTTGAAATAAAAATTATCTTAGTCTCTACTAAAATTATAATTAACATTTCTCTGCACGATACTCGAATTTAAAAAATAAACTATTCAATATGTCGATCCCTGTTTAATTAACTACGATCCAATATATTTGTACAAAATAATAAGGTTTTTACAAAACACTTTCTTGCACAGAAGTAGGGTACCCTTAATTTTAAACAACTCGTCATTTCTGTTTAATTTCCTTTCTTTTCACATTTATTATATTTCCTTTTCGCACCTTTAAGTACCTTTATTCCTTGCACACCTATCGTAAGTTTCTTTTACCATTAATTATCGTCGAAGCGTCTTGGGCGTTTTATCCTTCGTTGCACGATACATTCAAGAACGTGACTTCCAGTCTCATGAATACCACAGTCCGTGAAATAGGACCTTTATATTAATATCCCTTTTCAAATTTAATTTGTAAGGTCCTCCGCGCGTTTTCCTGAAGGATGACGCAGTTTTATTCTCGAAGCACGTCGAGATTGAAAAACTTAGTCGATATAAGATTCGATTTATCGTTCGATTATCTTTCGAGTTCTAAAAGCTTGATTATCGTGGCACTGCACTCGCAAGATTAGGTAAAAAACTTTGAGTGAGGACAACCATCATTGTCGTAAGGACGAAAATTAATAGACGTTTACTGTTGTTTTGAGTCAATGTCACTCCTCCTGCCAACCACCAGAGAACTTCACAGCAACCCGGAATTGAGCTTTTTCCTCGTTGAATCGCTGCGGGGTGTTCTCCTTTAAAAATAAAACACAGAAAATTCTTAATTAATTTCATTGAAAAAAGAGAAAATTGATCTTCAATTTTTTACCTCAGAGTTTAATTATTTTTTCAGTATCTATAGTTGAGATACATTTCAACGAATTCTATCTTAAAAAAGTGGTATCACGAAATTAATTTGATGTCTGACTCTCACAGACCTTTTCTATTGTGTCTGAGAAAAGTCTATTTAATTATATGGCTGGCAACAACGTGGTTTTACTACTAACAATAAGGGCTCACTGGCGCCATTAGTGAAAAACTGTTAAGTTGCATAAGTAGAAAAGGCACGATGTGATCAGACACGTTTTTTAATGTGCAAAATTATATTCTAATTATCCGGATTTTTATTTTATATATTAATTCGATGTCTGACTCTTACAGACCTTTTCTACTGTGTCTGGAGAAAGTCTATTTAAATTATATGGCTGACAACAACATGGTTTTACTACTAAGGGCTCACTGGCGCCATTAGTGAAAAACTTTGTATTTGCATAAGTAGAAAAGGCACGATGTGTTCAGACACGTTTTTTAATGTACAAAATTATATTCTAATTATCCGGATTTTTATTTTATATATTAATTCCATGTCTGACTCTTACAGACATTTTCTACTGTGTCTGGGGAAAGCCTACTTAAATTAGATGGCTGACAACAACGTGGTTTTTCTACTAAGGGCTCACTGGTGCCAATAATGAAAAACTGTTAAGTTGCATAAGTAGAAAAGGCACGATGTGTTCAGACACGTTTTTTAATTTGCAAAATTATATTCTAATTATCCGGATTTTTATTTTATACAGTAATTCGATGTCTGACTCTTACAGACCTTTTCTACTGTGCCTGGAGAAAGTCTATTTAAATTAGATGGCTGACAACAACGTGGTTTTACTACTAAGGGCTCACTGGTACCATTAGTTAAAAACTGTTAAGTTGCATAAGTAGAAAAGGTACGATGTGTTCAGACACGTTTTTTAATGTGCAAAATTATATTCTAATTATCCGGATTTTTATTTTATATATTAATTCGATGTCTGACTCTTACAGACCTTTTCTACTGTGTCTGGAGAAAGTCTATTTAAATTAGATGGCTGACAACAACATGGTTTCAGGGGCGGCGCAGACAGTATGGATGCCTCGGATAAATCCATATATGGAAATTTTCATGTATGGAAATTCCATACATGAAAAACTGTCTGGAAAGATAATGATTTTTGTTTCAAAGTATTAAACGAATTTATATCTAGAAATGTTGTACGAAGGAAAACATTTTCTTTCAAATAAAGAAAAAGCAAAGAAAAAAATTTCGGTCTACCCCCCCCCCCCCATCGTAAATTCATACATGGAAAAAATTGGCTGCGCCGGCCCTGATCTTATAAAATTCCATGAAATTCTTTAAAATTTTCACAAAATTTTTTAGGGATCAGAAAAATCTTTTTAAATCACTTAAAATCATTAGAAATTTCATAAAATTCTATAAAAACCCTCGCAATTCTTAAAAATTTTTTTAAATATCTTAAAATTTCTTAGAATTCCAGGATAACAATTAAAATTCCTTAAAGCCCCATATCTCTTACGAAACCTTTTGAAATTCCTTAAAATTTCACGAAAACCTTAGAAATTGCATGAATTCCTTTACAATTTCACAAAATTTCCTAAAATCCCTTAAATTTCTACGAAATATTTTTAAAATCCTAAAAACCTTTTGAATTTCATAAAAATCACTTAAAAATCGTCAAATTCCCTTGAAATTCCTAGAAACCTCTTGAAACCCCTCTCTAAAAAAGTGGTTCCTCTCTAAAAATGTCTAAAAAATTTCGTATACATTATAGTTTCAAATTTGATTGGCTTTGGAATGACTTAAAGTTTTAAGAAGAAAATCAAAATAATCGCGCGCGTGTTGGTTTGCTAGTTTATTAAATAATTACTCTTGTAATTTGATATCGTTTGAGAAAAATGTTTCCCTAAAAGAAAAGAAGAAAAAATATTATATGCTTATAGAGCGGATATTTTTAATGACGACTCTTTACGAAACATGCTCTACATAATCTTAAATCATGATATTATTGTGATTATTATTAAAATACGAAATTAGAATACGAATATTTGCGAAAGAAATTTTTTATGTAAAAACAATAGAGCTTGCAGGTAAGAAAAATTTGCTTTGATAAAAATAGAGTGAGCTGCAATGCAATTAATCGCTTCGCTGCTTACTCAATCGATCTTTTCATTAACTTGTTCAAAGACGCGAGAAATTATATTGATCTTGTTTTTAACGACTTGTGACCTTGTTAAATATTCTTAACTGAATATAACGATGGAAGTAGCTGGATTATAATAGGTACTGATAAAATACAGAAATTCGCAAAATTCATTAATATCTTTAATTAATCTTATCACAATAATACAGGGTATATATGCTCTGGCATGTTTCTTGACTTTAAAAAATTGTTTGCTCTCGGATTATGTAAAGCAACCCTTTAAACTTCTAAATCTGGAAGCGATGGCAGAATTAACATAATTCGATTGAAATAAACGGAAGATCAAAATAGAGGAGATCAAAATTGAATATATAAAGATTGAGTAGATAATATTGAATGTTCGTTCTCTGAGTGAAAATAGCTTTTAAATTATCCACACTGAAGTTTTAAGAGGACGTCTTGAATGTGAATCTGATCTCAATTCCTCATTCTTTTTACAACTTAATAAAATATTTTTCACAGCGTAAAGATTGTCTCTTAAGTTTTATGTTCTTCGAATATTTTATTTACAAGTAATTTTAAGTTATAAGTTTTGTAGTTTATAAGTTTTAACAATTAAACTGTTAAATTACTATTTGAACAATTAAAAATAATGAATAGTTACCATTGAGAACATGGAGCATAACACTCGCACTATCCAAATTATTTGGACTGCAGGTATAGTTCCCCGAGTCTTCTTTTCTCGTATTGTGAATTACGAGACTGTTGATGGAGTCTGTCGTGCCATCAACACGTTTCGCCAAAATCTGCATTTTTCCTCCGGTTGGATAATCCAGCACTCGATTTCCTTGATGGTACCAGAATACGAAGAAGGGCACTTCGAGAGATTGCTTTATTACACATCGAAGGGTCACCGTACTTCCGGTTTTCACGTACATATCACCGTTCGATTTTTCTCTCGATTCGATTTCGATTTTTGGCACTAGAAATATACAAGAAATCACCGAAAGAGTTAAAATTTATCATTAAGAACCCTGTAAAAAAGAAAGTAGTATAAAAATCTTTAAAAAATCTAACAAATCTTTGTTAACAATTAACTTTGAAATTTTTTTATTTCATCGTCTTTAACGTTTGAATGTTTGTGCCTAGGAATTTTTAATTACTGCATATATGTATTTATACTTAAAATGCAATTCAAGTTTCAGAAAGAAAAAAGAAACTCGTAAAACTTGCCACAGCAGAACTCGAGGGAATCTCTTTGGGGTCGTAAACCGTAATACCTATAGTATTCATTGCAATCTCCGCAGTTTTTCTCGTAAACAGTGCTTCTCGTTTCGTGCATTAAAAAAATATTTCACCCTGGATTTCACATTTCTCGCTTTGCAGAGCATAATGCCACAAATTGTTTATGAACTGATATAAATCAAAAGTCTCAATACATTTCAAATAATGAGATTAAGAAGAATTCTTTTTACATGAAAAGAATGGTTTTCGATTAATTTATTGTCGATAAATATATTTAATTATTTTGATAATTGTATTCTATAATTGAATAATTATTTACAGATCTACGAGTTTCAACTCGAATTTAGTTTGAACTGTTTTCGTATTTTTGGTACAGTTTATTTTTTTTTTTGAGAGCTAGAGTTTCTTCTATTATACTTTGATTATTATCTGGAATAAAAGGAAGTTACTCAGGCATATGATGATAAAATCTCCATACCAACGACATTCAGCTTGATAATATGACTCATCTTTGGCTCTGTTGAAATTTGACATTCGTATTCGCCTTCGTCTTTTGCCTGGACATATTTTATTTGAAGAGTCCACGTGTCCGAAAGTTCGACGAATATTGACTGAAACCTGTCATCAGCGATGAACATGCTTCTGTCCACTGAAAGGATATGAGAATCTTTTTTCCTCACCCACGAAACCTAGAAACAGAGAAAAACAATTTCATGAAATTAAATAATAAAAAACTTCTGGAATGATTTTATCTCCAAGGGAACTGCGATGTAAATATAATATAACAATAAATATGTAATAGTATAAATATAAAGTGGTTACAGTGAAGAGAAAATTGTTGTGCTAGATAAATTAATAATAATAAGCAGTTTTCAAAATCGAACTATACTTTAGCTAATCTTTTCTAAAAAAGGGGGTGAAAAGAAGTATCTCGAAAATTTTGCATTGTTGTTACAAACCTGATTGACTTTTGAATGATTTGAGTTGTAAGAAGGAAAACAAAATAACTACGTGGTTTTATTTTTGTTAATCCCTTAAAATTTAACCAAAAACCCTCGAAATACCGTAAATTCCTTAAAATCTCTTAGAATTCCTAGAAACTCCTTAAAATCCCGTAACATTTAAAATTCCTTACAATCATTAGAAATCTTATCAAACTCCATGAAATCCTTAAAAATTCTGCAAAATCTTTTGAAAATCAGAAAAATCTTTGGAAATCACTTAAAAAATTTACAATCTTTGATTTTTTTTTTATTTCTACGAAATCTTTTAAAAATAATAAAAATCTTTTGAGGTCCTTTCATAAAATTCCTTGACAAACTTTAAAATCTCTTAAAATCCTCAGAAACTTCTTGTAATTCTACGATCATATTTAAAATCCCTTTATATCCTTTATAATTCGTTAAAAATATTAGAAATCTTATCCTTGAAATCCTTTAAAATTTTAGAAAATTTTTTGTAGATCAGAAAAAATTTCTTGAAGTGCCTTAAAATTATTGGAAATCTTACAAAATTTTATAAAATCCTTAAAAATCCCCCAAACTCCTTTCACAATCATTAAAATTTCAAAAAGTTATTTAAAGATCAGAAAAATCTCTTGAAATGCCTTAAAATTATTAAAAATCTTATATAATTGCATAAAATCCTTAAAAATTCCCCAAAATCCTTTCAAAATCATAAAAATTTCTTTAATTCTCTTAAAATTCTCGGAAATTCTGCGGCTTAAAATTTATTGAAATCTCTTAAACTTTATAGAAACCTCTTAAAATTCCTAAAAACACTTAAAACCCCTAAAATCCCACAGAATTCTTGAAAATCTCTTAAAATTGCATGAATTCCTTTAAAAGTCCACGAAATATCCTGAAATTCCTTAAAATTCTACGAAGTCTTTTGAAATTTGTAAAAATCACTTGAAAATCGGCAAAATTTCATTAAAACCTACGAAAACTTTTAAAAATCTAAAAAATCTTTTGAATTCCATAAAAATCACTTGAAAATCGTCAAAATCCCTTAAAATTCCTAGAAAACTCTTGAAATTCCTCTCTAAAAAATGGTCCCTCTCTCAAAATGTCTCGAAAATCTCGCAGATATTATTATTTCAAACCTGATTGACTTTTGAATGATTTGAAGTTGTAAGAAGTGAAACAAAATAATCTTGAGGAATCATCAAAAGTTTCTAATGGCTTTAACTCAATAAAATTTGAATTGGAATTTAGTAACACTTTTTAAACATTTTGAAAATGTTTCAAAAACATCAAATTAGAAAAATTAGAAAACTAGATTTACTTTCATTTGAAAGTTCAATGAGAAGTAGCTCATGCAACCGCACCCTTTTTCTTTCTCTCATGGAAGCTCTCGAAATGCACGGGAGATCTTCATTAAGTAAATCTTAATGAGGGTCAGACTCAGAACGTGTTCGTGAAACTACGTTGCTACATTTAATTTGTAGAGATAGCATCGCGCGAGCCTAAGTACGTTCGCGTACCGGTAATTATACGAATTCGCGTGTCGCTAGTCACTTTGTATACATCGTGCCTTAACCGGGTTCAGTTAGTGATAAATTCTATCTATGTCTTTAATCTTTTCTCTCTTTAAGCGTTAGGCACTTTTTTTGACGTCAATTAGTCTCCATCAAGGAGTCGTAAAATAAATTTAAATTGGTGTAATTCTATTATACACACATTATATATTCTATTACACATATACTAACTTTTGAATGCGAAAAAGTATTATAATTTCACCTCGATTCACTCACTAATTGTTTTTAATCTGATTTTTAGTAGGGTGCACTAATTTCATCTACCAATATCTTTTCAAATATATTTTTAGGTTTGAAAATGTCTCTCTAAAATCCTGAGCTTTATTCTAGATTTCTTAATTTTGATAATAACTCAATTTACAATAATTAATTTGTTTGAAGTTTGTTGTTGAAGTTGTTTTTATCTCAGGTAGTAAATAGCTTTTGGCCCGAGTTGTGGAAGGCTTTGAATATAACGCCTCAAAGTTGACGACCATCGCATTTTCCTCGAGATTTCGTGGGTATCAACAAAAAGTGGAGTTTTCGCGATAATGACTCTCAAGCGGGGCCACTTGAATCCCTCTGCTTCTGAAGTATAGTACCTTGCCATCCATCGACGTGGGATTTAAAATTTAAAGTTCTTTGATAACTGCTGAAGTATGAGAAACGCACATACGCAGCACTTTCGCCTGATTTTCCGAGTAAATGGCGAAAAAGAAGAATGGGGAAACCCATGAGGCAATAATTTATTAAAAAGTTTCTCCTGTCAAAAATGAAGGATTATATCAAATTTACATAAAAAGGCGAACATAAAAAAGAAAGGACCTCCTAACTTACTTAATCCTAACAAACCTCTCGGGAAAATACGTCAAGGAAAGATGATATTGTCAAGTATATAATAAAAAAAGTTTCTATCTAAACATAATACTAAAAAATATAATAGATGAAAAATGTAATGTAATATTTAAAATTGAAAAATAATATTATTATTATTAATAATAATAATAATAATAATAATAACTGACATTATTAGACACTCATTAACAAACATCAGCATAAATGGGGTCATAATAAAAAAATATTTAAATAATCGTTAGGTTTGGAATAACCAAGCCATATCTTCTTTCATTATCTGTAGCGGATGTAATATTCCTGTACAATGCTTCAAATATAAATGTAGAAGGGAAAACAAACTAATGAGAGAAGATAAGAAACAAGACTAATAACAAAGCCAGAAAATGAGAATGAAGCAATTTTCTGTATTAACCTCATTTTGTCCTAATAGCTATTTTATATCAAAAACGACGAAAGATATTACATATATATCATCCTTTTGTATACCAAGGAAAAAATGAATTCTAAAAATATTCATAATGAGGGCATTGTAATATTACGTATTCAGTATCAGATTTATGTAATTAATTCGTTAGAATTACATACCATTTTTAGGGAACATTTACTATTCGGAAAGAGATTTGAAAATTATTAGAAAGGTGTTTGGAATTAGAAATATGTTTGGTAAAATGGAAAAGGGAAAACGTTTTTAAATTTAAACATTTTAAAAAAGAAATGATAATGGACCAATGTTTAATTATTAAATTTACAAATGAGTTCGACAGTACAGGATATTGGAAATAATGGACATCCTGTTTAATTTTCGTAACCATAATTAATTAAAAAAAATTCATTTCACTGAGAAAATTAAATTAGAGGAGATAAAACTGGTCAATCCGCTGAGTCTTAATTACTGTTTCCTTTGAAGAGGAGAAGATTGTAAATCGATGCTCTTAATTCACTTCATTAAACAAAATTCTTTACTCTCTAAATTTGAATTAGTAAGAACTTGCTAAAGCACTCTTTTAGGAATTAATAGTATAATTGAATTCTTCGTAACTTAAATTTTATATTCAGATTACTGTTAAAAACTTATGCGAATTAAATTAAAAGTTCTTCACTTTCTTCTTTCGAAGGATTAATAAAATGTTATAAAACCAATTAGTATAAAATTATTGCTGCATATTTTTTGCTCGTTTAGCTTTTAAAATCTGAGATTTTTGTTTGGAGTCTTAATCTCTGTACACGGTAGTCTCAGGCGAGTATTTAAATCATTTACGGTAAAGTTTTGAAGGAAGAAACTTTTTAAGAACTCTAAAGCTGCTCTTCCATAATAAATAAGGTGATCCTGAAGATAAAGACCAGTAAAATAGAGAAGATTTTCTATAAAAAATAACAATAAAGAATATTATTTATTATTATTTATTATTCTTTATTATTATTAATTCATTTATAATATTATTTAAGAAAAATTTTGCACAAGCAAAATTAAATCAGAGTTTTATTTTAAGAAGGTAAAGATGATATTAGTTAAACCTAAGAGAAATTTTAATTATATAAAAGGCCTTTGAAGATTTTAAATATAGAAAATTAGAAACCGGCACCAAAAATTTGCATGACGGAAAGTATTCTGGGTGAAATGTTAAATTCAGAGGTAACATTTACGTTTCGCTTCCCTGCGGGTGGATTTCCATATTAAACTAAATTTTCGTTTTTTAATGAATTTTTTTTTTTTTTGAATTTTTAAATAGAACAGGAAGATTTGCAGGACAAGTAAGAAATTATCATTTTAATTAGTCAATTATGAGTTATCTGAGTATGCAGACCGGAAAGGGTGATTTACCCTAAGCGGATGGAATTCATCCCTTGTTTGTTAAGCTCGCTCGTGCTTATTTTGTAAATTTACATGCCTGTCTTTCCTATATTATTTAAGAAAGTTATTAATGATTTTAAAGGAAAAAAGGTACAATGGAAGTAGAATAGAAAGGGGAGTGGCTTCAGCAGTAACTTATATTATTATTTATAACTTTCTTATAAAACTCATTAAAAATATAATGTTGCATGAAAAATAAATATATTAAAGGTAATTCTACCCCTTTAGGGCGAGTATTATGTATGCACATAATGCGGCACGCAAGAGTACAATGAAGGCAAAAAGGGGAAAATTGAAGTAGGTACAAACCATTTACATGAATAGAGAGATAAGGTTTTTTTCATTCGAGTTTGTGTATTTTCCTTTAACTGAGAGAATGAGAGGGACATAAAAAGCGAAAACATGGTCCTAGTGTGAAAGTGAGAGATGCCGAGGGGACCCCAACAAATATAATCTTCATATTCAAACTTCGTGCCAACAATACTGGTTTTATGACAGAATTCCATAAAAATAATTGGCGGATACTCGTACATAAGCTCGGGCACGTCAAAATTGCTTTCGCAGTTTCATGCCGCATTTTGCTTTAATTTACTCGTTTGAATCTCCCATTATACGGGTATTATTTTTCATCAACTGGTCAGCGCCATGAATTATAAATATACGAAAATTCAACTGGACGCCAACATCGTTAAATGTTCCTATAACTTTTTTTCCATCCATGTACACAATGGTTAACGAGCAGATTTCATGGCAAAAGCTGCTCTAAATTACGATTTTATTATATGTACACATAAATACATGAACGAAATCATTAATGTCAATTAATTTTCATGTTTAGAAAGGAAAACATGAACTCACGGATTTATTGCCCAGCTGACGAACTTTGCAGGGTAGAAAGGCGCGAGTGCCTAATTGTGCTGTTATATTTGTTGGACTACTTGTGTCGAAGTAAGGTCCTGTGTAGAGTCCTGTCATTCTTTTCACTTTCGAATGTGATCTCGTGCAAACTCCTGAAAAATAAATAACAATATTTATATTAGTTTATTAAGAAATAAATAAATGAAGAAAATTGAAAATGGTTCTCTCAGATCAAGCTAGAAATAAAAATTTACCGAAAAAAAAAGTAATTTATTAGATATAATGTGGGAAATTTTATTTATATAATTCAAGAAAATACTTAAAAAGAATAATAATTTCAAAAGTTTGACAAAGTATACTTGAGAAATTGCTTTTTTTCGATAAATTGTAGATGTAGAGGGGTTAAATTTCTAGCTTGATCTGAGAACACTGATTGAAAAGACTTTTTCCAAATGAATTTGATTGACGTTAAATAATTGCAAATTAAAAATCTCGAGTGTTAATAAATCGGGAATTATTTTTAGCTAATTTTAATTGAACTGAAAATCTACCAACTAATGGAACACTAAATTACTCAAATATATTCGTTTAATCCTGTATTTGCACAGAGTGGCCACAAGATTCAATTTATTAATTTTCCTGACATTTCCCTGACTTTTAGATAAATTTTCCCTGACAGAAAATTATTAACAATGAAAATAAATTTTCAATAATAGTTCTATTGAAATTTTTTAAAAATTTCACAAAAAATCACTTTAAGTCTTTTGAAACTCTATAAAATCTTTTGAAATCGCCTAAGATACTACGGAATCTTTTAAAAATATAAAAATCTCTTTAAATCCTTTAAAATTCCAGAAAATTTTTTAAATATCACAAAAATCTCTTGTAATCCCTTAAAATTCCTTAAAATAATTGACAATTTCTTGAAATCTTCAGAAACCTATAAAATTTGAATTATGAAGAAGAATGAAGAATTCTTTCATTTGAAGAATGCCTGGAAATTCTTTATAATCCCTCGAAATACATGGAAATTTTCTAAAATCTGTTAAATAAACCATAATC
>CAJFCP010000049.1:614633-664471 GCA_904066005.1 Synergus itoensis | reverse complement strand
TATTATTATTATTATTATTATTATTATTATTATTATTATTATTATTATTAATAGATCAACTTCTATTTTCTCTTACAGCTACTCGCGTTTCCTTGAAATTTCCTTGATTTCCCTGAAATTTCCCTGACTTCTCTGACAAGTGGCCTCCCTGTTGGATTTCTATTAATTATATTTATCTTTTATACTAAATTATATTTTCACTTTCCTTAGTTTGAAAAATACCTTCATAAAATGAGACCAGCTTTTTTAAAATCAATTATAATACGTCCCTTTCCGACTATTTTTTTTGCATTAATTACTCAAATTTAAAAAATGTGTAGCTTCATTAAATCATTATATGGATACTTTATAATGTACTAAAATTGCCAATAAAAAATTACGCGCTCATCAATTAATTAACCCTGAAAGCGCGGTTAATCAAACTTTATATCTAATAAAACATATATTTTTACAAGCCACAATAATATATTTTTTTACAACACAGAACACATTATACCAAACGAATTTTAATACGACTGCTACTAAAATACGACTTTTTCATTGAAGCATAAATTGTTCCATTGGATGCCAACTCGTTACCCTGCTCGCTTATAAAACAAGATATATGATTGATATATAGATTTGTTGCGAAATTAACTCATTTCGGAGAATTTCACTGATATCTACCGGTGAATCGAAGAGTGGAATTTCCGAGTTTCTGTTCATTATTCGTATAAATTGACATATCGATGTTTACATAGCCTGAAGGGTTGCAGTGCTGATTAGCCTATGTGTTCAATGAGATTATAGGAGAGCTTCTTGTAATTAGTCTCGCTGTTAAGAGTCTAATGTCAAACATAATTAATGAGCCTTTTAACGATTTCCACAATACGAAACTTCATCATGCAATCTCAATTTGATTAATTAATTGAAGTCTGAGTTGAGTATATAAACCACTCCCCAAATTCTGATTTATTGAGAAGTTACTAATGAAAATGCCCCTCTAATTCGTTTACATTTAGGGGCCATCCATAAATCACGTTGAAATCTGTTCAAATTCACTAAAATATCTTATGACTGACAAGTTTTCAACGTTCAAAATCCTTTTAAATTCCCTAGAATTGCTTGAAATCTCTTGTAACCCCTTTAAAATCACTCAAAATATTTGAAAATCCTTTAAAATTCTCTAATATCTTTTAAAATCCCTAAAGCGTAACACGCCTTGAGGGATCCTTGCCAATTTTCCAGAACCACACTAGATCTAGGGAAAACTGGCCAGGGTCACATTAGAACCCCATAAAAATTTCGGCACGGGTAATCCCAAATGGAAATTCTGGAATTAGTAAAATGATCTCATACTATTTTACGAAATAAAATTTTATTACTACAGTAAGGGTGAGATTAAATGCACTGCTTTTAGATTGAAAATTGTGTGCAGAACATGTTCCAATTTCTGAGAGTAATGTACTTTGTCTGAAACTACTTTGAAGCTCATGCTAAACTTGATTGAATTTGGTGTAACGGGTACCATATTTTTTGCGTCGAAGTTAGGTGTCGGTCGTGTCGTAACTTTGCAATATTTAGTGGTAGTCTGTGGTGTTGTAATTTTAGTGGTTTAAGCATCGCCGGTTTATTTGAATCAGAAGTTTGATTTATTAGTCACCTCGACCTGTTCGCAGCATCAGTTGTTCGTGAGTACGAAGCTCGGGAGTTTCCACCAATTACACCGTTTGATGAAAGGAAAGCAAACAATGCAAATGATCAGAAGTTCCAAATTTCTATGAATAATGGCTGTTTCCAATCTTACGTGGTTGAATTGGCTCAAATTCTAACTTCATGTAGATATATACCCATGCTTACTAATTAAAACTTACTATAACATTATTTTTCTGAAAACGATGTAATAATTATACTTGTTTACAAAATTTACAGGTAGAATCCCTGCTGAAAGTAAAAAGGTGCACAAAAAGGTGGTTTCAAGTGAAAGCGAAGCTTGAAAAATACATTGTTTAAAAAATAGAATTCTGACAAAGCTAGCGTCAGGTTTTTTTAGTTGCAGTGAATATATAGGTATACATATATATTCAAGGGAAGTCCTGACAAAATCTATGGACAAAGGCAGATTATTCTCGCGCGCTGGCGGCTGAGTGGGAAGTTCTTCGTAAAGAAGGCTTTCACTTGGACGAAGAAAGGAGCGTGCAGTAAAAATTAAATCCTTCATTTTCAGCGAGAGGACTATGCATAACTTCCATCAAAGAAGAGAAGCGCAGTACTTAAATCGAGATGAAAAAATCATTTGTCATACTTATTCAAAAGCAGTTCTTCAAAGATTTCTACATTCCACAGAAATGTTCTTTTGTGGAGCATAAAATGCAAGTGAGATTATATATCTGACTCAGGGCGATGTAATTAATAAAGTATTGCTAAATTTTTATGTTTCGAAAACTATATTACAAGGTTCAACCACAGGCTTTATGAAATAAATTAATTTAATGTCTGCATGCAATGAAAGTTGTAAATCATAATATTCCCAGCAGTGAAATAAACGATCAATAGGGAAATGTACATCGCTTGTTAAATAATTGTTTTCGCTTTATCATTAGAGTTTTAATTAAAATGAAAAATATTATGAAGTAATGGGCGTAATTTTCCTTGACGTCTTGAAAGTTGTTGGAACAACTTACAAAGTTTTCAAGCTCATTTCCTCTCAGGTGAAATATCGCACTGAGAATTAGACTATAGATGTTAAACAACGCTTCAGACGGTGTTGAACACTTCGGTACGTTCATTTTGAACATGAGCTGGGTACTGCGTGAAACTTCCCACTCGATTTAACGTTAATGTTGTAGATTAATTACTTCGTGTGAAGCCAGTGTTGATTGCCTGTTCCATACCCGTACAAAGGTTTGAATTATGTGCATATATTTACACAAACAGCTTTTGGTTTCCCACTATAACGGTGAAAATGCACAATGCATTGTTTATAATTAGTATGCCGAGGTGGTACCAATTGCAAATTTTTAATCTTCCTCTTTTTATAAACGTTAATGTTCCCTTTTTAAAAATGTTAACGTTTCCTTTTTAAAAACGTCAATGTTTCCTTTTTAAAAATTTTAAATTTCGATTGTAAATACATTTAGTGGAAAGATGACGACGTATTTTTCGCTGCCAGTATTTGGCATCGTGAATTTCACTTCCAGGCCACTCCATATTCACAAGTACACTTTTATAGTCTGCCTGGCGCCGTCCACTTTTCACTAATGTAAACGAACATCGAACCTCCATTCAGTGCGGTTTCATTCTTTTTTGAAGTCGAGTTTCAGCTTTTTTTTAAATTTAGTTCTTTTATCTTATATCAGGATTTTAAATTCAGCAAAGTTCTTTATTATTACTTGCAGATCTCTAAAAAAAGTGATGTATCGAAAGGTCTCGACAATCTCGTACATTATTTGCTAATTAGTATAAATAAACGTTTCCTTACTCAATTTCATTACTAAATTATCCTCAATATTGCTTCATTTATAATTAACAAAAACCTGAGTTGTTTCTCTCCCTCGGAATTTTCGGTAGCTAATTCAAGCTGGAGAATTAATAAATAATTTATGCCAGATTTTTAAAATGTACATAATGAACTGGTAAATTTATGGAGCGTATAAATGAATTAAACCCGGTTGATGAATTCGAAGAGATGAAACTACATTTAAAGTTACCTACTCGAAAATTGTATTTTTTTTTTAAATTACTCCTTTCAAGACAAGAACTGCACTATAAATTTCCTTCTGCTCGAAAAAGTATTCACATTTTAATATTAGGTGAAGCGTTCTACAGTGCACCTTGGTGTGACATTAAAGTAACCGAGTTGGAAAAGCTTTTCTTAGAATCTTTATAACTTTTAGTATATTTATTCAGTGGTTAGCGTCACACCCCTTCAGGAAAACAAGAGTGGAGGTTCGGGCTGAGAAAGCCATTTCTATACATTACACAGGGCGAGAACATTTGAAAAAACGGAAATAAGTATATTCTGTGATAAAAGCAGGGAGAACTAGAATTTAAATCTCCTCAAATAAGCCTTGAAAATAAAAAAAATAGAACTACGAACCATTCCACTGTTTTCATTATTTTAGAAGGTTTATTCTATTTCCAAATTTGAACGCCGCGGTGCGTTCTAATTTTTCCAGTATCGAACACGTTTTTCCAGGATCGAAACTTTCCGCGCATAAAAATACCACAGTTAAATTTTTGATTCCAGCAATAAATTCCGATTCCGGAATATTTTTATGCTTTTTTTAACGATTATGTTACCCGGGTAGAAAAATAACTAAGCTTTTATTGTTTCCGCAGTTATTTAGAAGCCATTATTAAGCGTTGCTATACCTCACATGTATATTTGAATTCTTTGAATATTGAAACATAAAATAATACTTCGTGTTTTGCTTCCCCGTTTATTGTGCTCCAGATGTGTACACGTTATACGTACTATATACATATACGGTATACATGCACAGAGTTTAAGACGCCGCGCCGCTACATCGATCGTGAGTTTCATTTATTTTTTTAGTGCCGCCCCGTTTCTGAAATTTTCTCACATTTCAAGATTCAGTTCCTTGAAACTTTTTCACTGGGTAAAGTTTACACACCTCTTTTGCAATTCAATATTCATTTGCAAATTTTTCCGTGAGCAAATTTCACGTTTAGAGTTTATGTATTTTTTATGAAGTCTAAATTAATAAGAATATTATGAGTGAATGAATGTTCCTATCTTAAAAAAGTGGTGCCACGAAATATCCCTTAAAATTTTACGAAAACCTTCGAAATATTTTAAAAATCATAAAAATCTTTTGAAATCTTTTAAAATTATTAGAAATCTCTAAAAAATTCCACAATATCTTTTAAAAGTTTAAAAATTTCTTGAAATCCCTTAAAAAATGTACAGCTTTAGAAATCCTTTAAAATTCTACTAAATCTTTTAAAAATCGTAAAAACCTTTTGAAATCTCTCCATAAAATTCCCTGACAAACTTTAAAATCTCTTAAAATTTCATAAAATTCCTCGCAATTCTTAGAAATCTTTCAAAATATCTTAAAATTCCTTGGAATTCCAGGATAACATTTAAAATTCCTTAAAACCCCATAATATTCTTACAAATTTTTTGAAATCCCTTAAAATTTAACGAAAACCTTATAAATCGCTTAAATTTGTTGATATACATATTAAAAAACTTTTAGAAACCTCTTAAAATTCCTTAAAGTTTTTAGAATTACTTAAAAATCTTTTGCAATTCTTATAAGACTCTTTAGTATTCCTTTAAATTTCCGAAAATCATTTGAAATGTTTTGAAATCTTAAAAAATAAATTAAAATCTTAATCTTAATATCTATAGAAAACTTAGGAAAGTCCTTTTGATATCTCTGTTAAACTCTTTTAAAATTCCTTAAAATTCCTTAAAATCTTTTGCAATTTTTTAAAGTCTCTTTAAGATTTCTTTAAATTCCCGAAAACCACTTAAAATCCTTTTAAATCTTTCTAAATGTCTTGAAATCGTTAAAAATATTCCAAAGTTCCTCGGAATTCATTAAAGTCACTTGAAAATACTTGAAATCTTGTGAAATCTATAGAAATCTATAGAGATATTTAAAATTTTTTAGAAACCTCTTAAAATTCCTCAAAATTTCAAAACATTTAGAATCTCTTAAAATCCCTTAGAATAACTTGAAATTTTAAGAAGAAAATGAAAATAATCGCGCGCGTAGCGCGCGTGTTGGTTTGCTAGTAAAATAAATAAATATTAGAATAAATAAATGTTAAATAAATTGATAATGAATGAATCTGAAAACAAAAATAATAAGAATGCAATTAAATACCGAAAAGTAGTGTATGTCACTCGTCTTGTGGTTCTGCTTCAAGGGGTTTTTGAAAAAAGTGCAGGAAAGATGAAAAAAACATATCTGTTATATCTGTACCTAGCTCTTTGGACGAAATGAAAAAAGAGCCAGTAATATCGTCACACCTGCAAAGTATGCCTACATGACACTGTACGCTGTGTGCATTTGACGTTTTCACCATTACACTACTTTTTCAAACTTTACTTTCCTTTTTCAGTTCTTTTTCTCTTTTCGACGTTCCATAAAAGTGAATGTATGCCAGCAACATGTATTCTGTACAAAAAAGTCCATTAAAAATCTTCTTTTGTACTATAATGAATAATATAATGAAAAATCTTTTGGGACTAAAAATTCCCGTCTTTCTAAAATTCCCGAATAAATAATTACCAAAAATAAAATTCCCGACATTTTAAAATTCCAGAAATTAAAAATTCCCAACACTAAAAAATTCCCTAAATGATCTATAAAAATGGTTGAAAAATATTTTCGGTTGAGAACTTTCCAGTGTCGGGAAATTTAAATTTCCATAATTTTATATTGTATGATGCCATTCTTTTAATATTTTATTGATCCAATTTTCCTATACGTTTTTTTTTATATTATAGTTATTTATGTTGAGCCTGCTTTAGTACAGGTTTGTAAATTTAATAGACGTTTAACAAAATCGTTATTGATGAAACGCGAAACCTTCAATATGTTTGGTGGCCTTTTTCGTTTTACTCGCTCTCAACAATTTTTCCTCGCTGTGGATTATACTTTAAATGTATATATTAAACAAGGAATAAGGATAAAAAGTCGAATTTTAGTTTTGCAATGAATATACCCTTGCGAACTTGTTTGAACATGGTACCGTGGGGCTAGAAAGAAAACAATTTCGAGGCGAAATATCTTGACACAGTTTCGTGCAAGGTATGATGAGGTAGCAGTAGTAAAAAGAATGCCATCTCATGCGAAATCTAACGGGAAAATTTTTTTTTAAATGAGAATGCTGCAAGCTTCGAATAGTTCTTTAAACAAAAGTTTTTATATTTGGCGACAGAATATTGGATATCAGACTATTAAATTGAGATGAGAAATTATAAAAAGAAAGATGAAATTATAAAAGAAGAATGAAATTATAAAAGAGAAATATTCATCGTGAAATATGTACTTTCGTTTCATAAAAAGCACAGAATTGTCAAGAATTCATTTGAATTATAATTGCATATGCATTGCATATTAAATGTTATGTCAAATATTATAACAGTCCTAAAAATAATGGAGTTATTGTAATAAATGTAGAATTATAATGTGAAATAATTTAAAATAAAATTCTTAAGAGACTAGAAAATGTAACTCAAACTCCTGTTTTATAGAATTGTACACTTGAGAAAGACTCACTAGAATGCAGGAATGTTTTATTGAAAATTCACATACACTTTCCTCTTCAACCAGTCTTGTATAAACCGAGGGGCCATTCACTCTGAAATCATAAGAATCTTGACAACTGATTTAAATTGATTTCAAACGATTTCAAATGATTTCAAACGATTTCAAATGATTTCAAACGATTTCAAATTATTTCAAAACTAATGTCTAAGATTAGCCAGATTCCGCTTTTGCTTTGCGATTTCAAACTGACTCCCGCTTATTTCCTGCTAAATGCAACAGATTCCTCTTTAGCATCATGTTAATTCTCAGATTTCATGAAAACTGCACTGATTGCTGCTGATTTCATGAAATCAGCAATCAGTTGCAATTGCCGAAATCTGACTAGCGTACACACCACTGCGCATTGACCACAGGCTAGTGCGCAACATTTCCGCGCACGGGAATATTTTCACAACCGAATCTTCTGTTCGAACCAAGTGACTGCACTTGATTTCACTTCAGACTGCCTCTGATTGCCTTTTTGAATTCCCTGACTCGCTTCTTAAATTCACAGATTCCCTTCTTAAAGATACAGATTCCCTATTTAGAGTGAGTTAACTGGATGATTTCATATTAACATGAATTAAGACCCAGATTTCATGGATTCCTTTTTAGATTAAAGTGATTACTACAATTTTTTTTGATTCTTTAAGATTTCGCATTTTTTGTTCTTTATTAATGTAGATTCCTCCTTGATTTCAAACGTTAAAAGTGGCTGATTCGAGAGTGAATGGCCCCTCGGTATAAACAGAAGCCTTTGAAATCGGAAAACAGTGTAATTCGAGCTCCAACCACTTTACAACATTGAATAAAAAATGTACGAGAAAGATGAAATTAACGCTTTCAATTTTCACCTATTCTTGATGAAAAATAATAAAATTGTAATTGCGTTTCGATGAGAATAAGCCAATATTAATGAGAATTATCAAATGAAATGAATCTTCAATTGAAGGAAAATGTTAATGTTTAAATGGATTTATAACAAGATAGAGATATTTTCTATGAAATTTTTCACCTGCACTTTTTAAGGATTCTTTTTTCCTATTCTCATTTTCTCTTGCTCTCTTCTTCCTTTCATTTTTCTAATTTTCTTGCTAATTGGTGAGTGCTGGAAGTGCAGTTAAAAATAAATTAGATTGACTGACCGTAGCAAAACACAAAGAATGTCAGATAGAAAATGTGAGCTTCATATGTGGGATTATACTTGAAATGAAAATTCGAAATACAAACTACGTCAATACTCGTATTTCATCTTTATGTTACCACGACCTGTATATCTACAAGAAGGGAACAAAGCGGTCGCAGTAGTGAAAACGACATTGCGTCAGCCACATTTCACGCCATTCTAATAATATAGCCGTTTTCACCATTGTATGCGGGGCAAAAGGTTATATCGTTATTTTCGCCAAGTGTGATTCACTTTGCGAGTAGAGAATATCATGTCATCCAATTTAGTTCCATGTAAAATGCAGAAATTCATTTTGATTAAATTCAAACTGACATTTGTCCAGGAGCGGCGGCGCAGACAGCAGTATGGATGCTATGGATAAATCCATGCATGGAAATTTTCATGTATGGAAATTCCATACATGAAAAACTGTTTGGAAAGATAATGATTTTTGTTTTAAAGTGTTAAACGAATTTGTATCTAGATATATCTAGATATATCTTGGATTTTTTGAAATTGAATATTTTGAATTTAGATTCAGATTCAGAGATGAAAATAAACATCTCAAGAACAGGGTTGAAAAATATACAATTGTTATATTGGATTTAGTATGAGAAACACTGCTTTTTAGAGTTTTTTAAGCAAAAAAATAGAGTTTATAACTTATATAACATTGCAGAAAATTCTGAAAAAATTTTGAAAAGTACTTTAAGCTGTAGTCAATACAAAAAAAAATTGCCGTTTCAAACTACTAGATAGATTAGTGGAAAATGAATTTCTCCGTGAAAAAGCACCAATTTGGACTATTTGTTTATATACATTATTTTTATAATTAACAATTAATGACGGATAACATTTATTTCACATTCATTTATATCCTAGAGACTTAGGAAAATCAAAAAACCCGGTACTTGTTGTTAAAAAAGTAGTTAAAAAATTAAAAAATTTAATTAATGAATATTTTTTTTTTAATTAAAAAATTAAAAAAATCTTTAAATTTCTGTCACCATTTTACATAATATATATCCGTGCAGAAATTGCCCCATTTCCTATTTAGAATAGAGTTCTGACGAGGCTCTGCTCGGGATTTCTATTTTCAATAAAAATATTTTTATGTATATCTTGAAACTCCCGTAACATTATTTTGAAATTCTATTTCGATATAATTACTATCCCTGTTTTATAATAGGATTTTTTAAATAAAATTAACTAGTTAAGTAATTATATATTATAAATAATGAATCCATAATAGTTTTCTTAATCTTGAACAGGACCACATAAAAAACTAGGGAAAACTGGCCAGGACCCCATCAGGACCACATCCAAATTTCTGCACGGGTCTAAATCAGAAATTTAATGCAGCTAAATTTTTAGAGAATGTAAATTTCCATATCGAAAAATCTCCTTTAATTTTCTTACAAACAATTTCGAGCAGAAAGTGGAAAATAGGTTTATACATCAAATTGAAACAGAGTCCTGAGAAAATGAATGAAAAATACAATCTCGTGTTACGGTCTTGTGCATTTGATAGGCAAGACAGACTGGAAAGAAAGGAAGTGAATGTACAGCTTTGAAGAGCGTTTTCCGAGGTAAATGGATGTAGAGAATGGTGCCAGATAAGTGTTTCGTGGATTAGTTTTCGTATTTTCGTATAGTAACATCTTACTTCTCTTTCTGGGAATAAATCCTACAGGGACCCTCTTTTATCCCTACTTCCTCTAGTAGAAATGGATGCTAATCCTGGGATTCAGGTCTGAAAGTAGAACAACCTATAGAGCGGGTGTCACTTCCAGTGGAAGTGCACATTTGACTAGATCTAAAATTCTTTTCTGTCTCTAGAAAACACGAAAATTGATTCGTGAATTGTCTGTACAGCAAGACCCTTCGTACCATTAATCCTCTCGACAGCTATAATAACGAACTTGGCTCCCGAGGAAGAAAGAGAGGCTAAGAGGCTCCTGTTTTCTCCAAGTGAGTTATTGCAGGCATCTTTTAGCAACGTGCGGACAATTTAATAAAAAAATACTACCACGCTTACATTTTTATCACGAACCTTACTCCTTCATTTTTTTTATTTCTCTTTTTCTTAATCTTCCACCGCTCGACCCCGTCAGTTCCTCATTACTCGGAAAAAGATTCTGTCTCATTCAAAGAAAAAGTTATTCAATAAAAAAAGTTTGATCATAAAATTTATGTAAGAAAAAGGAATCTCGAGTCTGAGAACTGAGTTCCAGACACTTTTTTTTACGATCTTTCGAACTTAATTTTCTTTATTATATTTTTAACATTAATATCTATTCTAAAAAGATGAAAAGAAGTCGAAATATCGTAATGTCATAGTTGAGTTATATGATATTATATGATTTTCAGGATGGAATCATCATTCCAGTAATTTGCATGCAGGTAAATTTACTTATGAAATCTGAACGAAGTACGTGTCAGAAATAACAGAATTCACTAATTTATGCATGGCTGATGAATGTTTTATGAGAATAATATTTTGAAAGACAAATCTAGAAAATATGACGTTCATATATTAAAAATTTTTAAGTTGACATTTCTGTAGAGTGTAATCTACTCGGGTAGCTCGTTTGCCGTAAAAGAGGTACCATATCTGCAGGAAAATTTGATGTGATTTAATTAGATTAATATTTTGAATTTCATCGCAGTGTCTGTTCAAGCTCTTGCGGACTGAAATTAAATATGGAATGGCATGGATTAACGGATGAGATGTTTTAAAAGGGATGACTTTGCAGTACCTCATTTCAAAGAAATTGAAATCTATTTTTAACAGTCTACAGTTTAATATTATTATATATATCTAGCCAAAAAAAATTTGGCTAAAGTAACTTTTTTTTTCAAATTTAAAATATAAAAAGATAAAGGCACTCTTTTATGCTTTCAATCGTCTCGTAAAATGGAACATAAATTTCGTAAAAATGCAGTAAAAATCTGAACAAGAAGAAAGTTATATCAAAAGGGAAATCTAAATTCAATTTTTTTGCGCAAAACTTTATTATGTAGAATTCTAGAGCTACTGTGTTACTTTACATCTTCTATTCATGCAAAATAATGTAAATTTCAGTATTTGTAAAACCATAAATGTCACGTAAAATATTAGTTTCAAGTCGTGTGTTTTGTATTATTAAAAACAGGAAAATGGCTCGGTAGCTTTTATACATTACTTATGGAGAGTGAAAAGGAAATATGAACAGCGAGGTGGAAAAATTAAACTCTTGATCGTGATATTACGTATAAGAAAAGAGAAATTAAGTAATAGGGTAAACTATATTAAAAAAAATAAGCAAGTCTGAAAGCTGCAATTTGTAAAGAGATTTTAATTACTCAATAAAAATAACGAATGTGTATACTTTTTTAACTTTGCTGGCCAAAAAGGCTTTGCTTTAAATTATACCACGTTCGTGTATTTCTTTGAATGAGAAACGTAATGCGACTCATTTAAATTTCATAACTTTGTTAATTCATAATAATTATAAGTAAGAAACTTGTAGCATGCTGAAATTTTAATTTGAGCATTTAAAATTCGTTACTTTCAACATTTTTACAATTCAAGGAAGAATTCTCATCAAAAAGGTATTTTATAAATAAATTGAATAATATTGAGATATTGGAAAATAGTTTTCTTCCGATAATGGATACTTAAAATAATAATGTCATAATACATATAAAGTTTGTAAGATTCTTCGATCATATTTGAAGGTGAATAAAATATGATCTGCTCTAAAATAGTCTTTAATTTCGGTAGATATTTTTTATAAATACTAAGAGTAAAAATATATTCAGAACATGAGTTCACCTGAGAAAAGTTTAGAATAGTCAATCCCTTGATACCCATTCTATTCAGGAACATTACAATAATTTTCACCACAAAGGAAAGTACAAATCCTACCCAAAGTTCCATAAGTTCTCGATCCGCGCGAGGATTAAATGCACAAAGGTCTTAATTTAATAAAATTAATATTTTCCTGGAGTAAAGAAAGGTAAGATAATGCGAAGCAGAAAAAGTTTCGGGAAAAGAATGAGCAACAGGCACGGCTTTGTAAAGTTTTTACCAAGAAACTAAAGAATACTTAAACTCCAAAGCACGAAATCGTTTTGATTGCTTTGGTTGTCTGAGCACAGAGAGGAAGCGTACACTGAAAATATAATTTTTACCGAATATTCAAACTTTATTAAAACTCATAATAGTTACGCTCCTTTTGTGCTCTGGAAAAACTAATAAAGATGAATGTAAATATCTAAGGCTTCTAATAATATTTTAAGGCTTGTATGATTATTTTTATAATACCATGACCAATATCTCGATAACTATAAATTATGGTAGATATTGAAATTCGACCAGGGTATTTTCTGAACTCAATTTTTGAGTACTTTTTTTTGACTATGCTCTCAAAAATAGTGTTAAATATGTCTTTACTTTAAATTCCAGTTAAAAATATTAGAAGTTTTTGGTTGACAATATTCTGGTTATATCAATTAGCTTTTCTGATAAACGTAACAAGAATTTCTGGTAAGAATAACCAGAGAATTTTTTACTAGATTCTTTTCTGGTTTAAAATTCAGGTCAATATAACTAGATTAGCAGAGTTTAAGGATTTCCAAGAGATTTGACAAGATTTCAAGACCTTCTTCTCATTTTATCGAATTTCAAGAAATTTGAAGAGATTTTAATGAATTCTAAGAGACTTGCAAGTTTTTTAAACAATTTCAAGACATTTAGAATGATTTCGAAGGATATATTAAGGGATTTAATTTAATTTCGAAGGATTTTAAGGAATTTAATTTAATTTTATGGAATTTCATGGGATTTTGAAGGAGTTCAAGAGATTTAAAGAGATTGAAAGAGACTAAAGAATTTAAAAGAATTTCAAGGGATTTTAAAATTCCCTAAAGTGCATTAAAATCCCTAGAATTACCATAAAATATAAAATATCATTTTAAATTCCTGAAAATTTCAAAAATCTCTTAAAATATTTTAAAACCCCTTAAAATTCTTTAGAAATTCGATTAAATTTCTTCAAATCCACAGATAAAATCTGTAAATTTTACACTTACAGTTTTTTTGTACTTTTAAACATAAAAATTAATGCAGTAACTTAAAAACAATTATTAATTAGGAACATGGTTTATTCGTATGGATATACATATAAGTAATCGATATTTCTAAATTTTAAATTTACAAATTTAAATTGTAATTTTGTAAAAAAAAATGTATAGATTTCTTCTGTTAAATTTACAAATTTTCATCGCTCCAAATAAACATATTTTCATCTGTAAATATAACAGATTCTTTCTGCTATGTCAGCAGATGATTCTAACAGAAGAATATTTGTAAATTTTACAGAGTTGTAAGATTAACAGAGTTTATCTGTTATAGTAACAGATTTTATCTGTTAAAATAGCAGAAATGTCCAACAGATCTGAATCTGTAACTTTAACAGATTCATTTTTCTGCGTGTAGTATTAAACGTATTTTAAATTCGCTTCTGAGAGAGAAAATAATTGAAGAAGCAATACGATAAGAAAAGTCTGTTGGTAAGCCGAAAAATGGGGGAATGGGCACACAATAGGATAAAGCTAAACAAAAATTCCAGGACCTATGAATATAGATCGATTAAATCTAATCTTGTTCGCTTCGGTGAATTTAAACGGTGGGTTGGGATAGTTGGTACCCCAACATCACCACCACAAAAGGCCGGCATGCGTCGATTCGGCGGTATGGCAAAGCATTTTGCAGAATACTACCCTAACAGCACATAAGATGCGAAGGGGTGGAAAATCTGCCCAAGGGTCGCACATGCGCATTTGAACTTTGCCCGGCAACAAGATCAGTTACGCATACATAGGATCCTAGCTGTATTGTGTACTAAATACATATCTATACTATATACTATATACTATATACTATATACTATATACTATATACTATATACTGTATACTATATACTATATATACTATATTCTATATATACTATATGTATACTATTATACTATTATACTATATAATGTACACTTATAAACAGCAAAGTCACAGATATTAATATGGGTGTATGCGAGAGGATTGACGATACAGTATACCATGGTGTATCGCGTTTCGGTATCGCGTCTGCTACAATGCTACCCAGAGGAGGTGTATTTTTCCCCGGGTGGAACTAGAGGGTGGAATTCCGAGCGCAGGGCTGCTTTCTGACTTCCGCTTTATTATAACGGCAAGTATATCGTTTTACAACATCGGTACACCCTGCGTTACCGCTCGTAACGATGTTTTTAAAGTGTCATCAGCGCATTGCTTGTTTCACACCGATTCGTCGAGTTGACGAGGTCTAGTAGAAAAAGACGAGGGCTCTGATTTTAATGATGACGCTGTAAAGAACCAGCAAAAGCCTTTGCTACCTTAAACTAACGTGCAAGATATGTATGTCTAAAATTCTCAACTACGATCATTTGCTTCAAACAGGCAGAGCTTGTGTTCTATTCATGTTACATTGCACTCTTATTTTTACACTTTTGTCTACTTCGTAACATCAGTGGAAATATATTATTATTACATTTTTCTATTATTACAGTTTTCTATTATTACAGTTTTTCATTTAACGTGTTTTGATTGAATAAATAATTTTCGTTTTAATCGTAAAAAATACTTACTAAGAGATGTAAAGTAATATTATTTCAGAGAAGTTTTAGGGATTTACACAGATTTTAAGACAACTTTATTGATTTTAAAGCTTTTCAAAAGAAAATGAAAAACATTTTTTATTCACTTCAAAGGATTTCAAGGAATATCTAAGAAATTTTCAAGGATTGTAAATGATTTAAACTTTTGTGAAGGAACTTAAGAATATTTTAACAAATACTATATTTAAATACATTTAAAAAACAAAATAACAATAATATTTATTATAAATAATAATATTTCTATTCATTTTAAAGAATTTCAAGGGATATCTAACAAACTTTCAAAGATTTCAAATGATTAAAAATTGTTTGAAGGAATTTAAGAAGATTTAAATACATATCATAATTAGATACATTTAGAATAAATAAACTGTTTCCTTATGCACTCACACTTGTACGTAAACAAGCAATAGTACCAACAAACAACATTAAATCATTTATAATCATTAAAAGTTTAATAGATGTCTCCTGAAATTCTTTGAAATCAATAAAAAGTCTTGAATTCTTTTGAAATTCTTAAAAATCAATATGATTGTCTTAGAATCTCTTGAAACCATAACTTGTACGTAAACAAGCAGTAGTACTTATTCGAAAATCTCCTTAAATTCCCTCAAAAAACTTTAAATCATTTGAAATTTTTAAAATTTTATTAGATATCCCTTAAAATTCTTTACAATCAATAAAAATGTCTTGAAGTTTTTTAAAATTCTTTAAAATCAATAAAATTTTCTTGAAATCGCTTGTTTACTTTCAAATACAATTGTTTTACAACAAATTGCTGAATATGGTTGAAAAGATATGTGTGTAATCCTTCTTTCAGAAAGAGTTTTTACTGTTTGGCGTTCGCGTTGAAATATAAAATGAAAATTGAAGTTGTACACAGTTTTATTCTTTACTAAAGTATTTTCAGTTGTAAAATATGTATGGTAATAGAAAAGGGTTGTATAAAATGAGGAAAAATATGACTCTCAGCTTTACTTTGAAATATGCTAAACGTGAATAAAAACCTTTTAATGTTATTTGAGACATATTTTCGTACCCATGTGAAATAGGTAATAAAAAATGTTAAAAATGTGTAATATTTAAGTTCTTTTTTTTGCATTCCCGTATAAATTATTTTGCATTTTTCCTGTTCAAATTCTACGAACGAAAAGCACATCTCTCAATTTCTCATTTTGTCGTACAGCAAAGGAAAATGTCGCTACAGTTTTAATTAATGTATTATCTCATCCGAACATAAAATATTGCAGGCGACTCGTTATTTATTTATATACACACACAATAAACTCATTTCTCATCTGTCAGAAAACTGAAATATGTTTTTAACAAAAAATTCGAAAATCGTTGAATTTTAATATACTAGCAAGTTAAAACATGTTTTATAGTCAATTTATAATAAATTAAACCAAAAAGAATAATTCTTTTATTTAAAAAACTGATATGTATTAAATTTATTATTTCTGGTTTGATTATAAGGAAAATTTCTAAAATAAATATGGTTGTTATTAATTTTGTGTGTCATTACACTTAAAACTTTAAAATGAGAGTGCATATCGAAATTAATACCCTTGTAAGATGAAACTATAGCGAATCAATTAGTTAACAGCGTCAGAACAACGCAACGTAATTTGAAGCAGCGTAAATCCGAGCACACAGTAGATTAGGTACCTCCATTGCGAGAACACAGTTTCTCTACAAATTTTATAAATTATTAATTAAAGAAACCTTTCAGCAGCATATTACACTACATGAAAGAATTTTATTACCAGGAGACTTATTCATATTTTTCATGTCATAAAAAATTCAAAAATAATCCATTGGATTTTATTTTTCCAAAATATAACTCTACAAAAAAAAAACTCATTTGTGTTTACATTTCCCAAACTTTATCCTCATATTAAAATTCATTTTATATTTGCTGCTCAGCTTTTACGAAACCATCAATATTTACATGTTTTTTTCATAAAATTCTCTCTAAAAGTGTAGATATTAATTTACTGTTTTACTAGAATTTCAAACTGCTCGTATATTGTATCCCTCGAGAGAAATATATTGACAGAAAATATTAAATAACTTATTAGAGCTAATGCAACATTGTTTTTAAAATTGCAGGAACTATATCGACCAAATACGGATTTGCAATTTCTTTCTGGTATAACTTTCGGAATATGGTCAGCCACACAAGTTTGGTTGCGGTGGCAAAAAAGTTTACTTATATTTAGCTATGTCCAAACCAGGCAGATAGTTCTGCTGCGGTTTCTGACCAATCTAACTTGAAATTTTTTTTGTATGGAAGCGTTTGCAGAGATTTTGAAAAAAGATTATAAACTGCAAAATGTTATCAAAAATGTTATCAAAAAATGAAAACAGAACAAAATGAAAACAAAATACTAATAAAATAATTATCATAACTGACTTAGAACAGTGTTGTAGAACTAATTAGGGCTTCTCCATTTTCCCATTAAACGCCAGAATAGAAGTAGGAAGAGAATTAACTCTCTGTTAACACTTTCTAATTGACTATGAACATTTTACTGCTACAATAATTCCTCTTTACGATCATGGAAGCAAATAATCCACAGTAATGTGTACATTTCTGGTAAATATTCAATGATGTAGTGTATTTAATGTCATTCAGTCAATTACGTAGAGAAGTGAAATATGGAAAAAAAACAGGTGATTTTGCATAGGGGTTTCTCTATACCCTCATCTGAAGTAATTTACGATTAATTATAAATTGTGGATGAGAGCAATCAAGTCGCAATAAATAACATAGAAATCACATAGTTTTCAACTTAAAAAGAAATTGCATAACTCTGCGATTTTACCAAGTCGTAAAGCCCGTAACCGGAAGTTCCCTTAGCGTTGAAACTTTATTTAGCAATTTATCGTGACTCGCGGGAGCGTTAAATGTTTTTCCAACGAATATTTCATGCAGTCTCCTCCACTCCGTTACCCTCCGACCTTCATCCACCTCCAGCTTCCTTCCGTTGCGATAAAAATTCTCAGACCGTTTTACGCGTGTCAAGAAAAATTACGGGTTGACAAAAGAGTAGAACGTCAAATTTGTCCAATGCACAACGTAGCGAGGGTTCAAGCGACGTGAAAATCTCTGGAAAGACATTTTCTTCGTTCATTTTATGATTTACGAACGTTATTTCGTATATCAGAAGTTCTTCTTCAGCGTCAAAGATTTTCATTTTATAGGCAATATTTTTAAAATATACGTTTGAAATTTACATATTTATATTCATAAAATGTCAATCTGAATTGTATAACCAGCCATTCTTCTATGTTTAAATAAATATGGCTGTATTTAAAAATATAAACCAGATGCGTACATGCTTAAAATAAATCTTGCCCTCTCAAACAGGAATTTTCCGTATAAAGAATTTTCCACCTTTAAAACAATTTTTCCACTTGTAAACAAGAATTCTATACATCTAGAATAATTTTACATTTTCAGAGATTTTCAACCTCTAAAAGAAATTCACATCTCTCAAACAGGAATTTTCCACCCTTAAAACATTTTCCCCCTTTTGAGCACGAATTTTCCACCTTTAAAATAAATTTTTCTCCCCCAAACAGGAATTTTATATCTTTAAAAGAAATTCCCCCTTCTATAAAGCAGGAATTTTTCACCTAACGGGAATTTTCACCAATTAAACTCATTTTCCATCGTCAAAAGAATTCTTCACCTTTAAAATAATTTTTTAAAGTGAAGTGAAATAAAAATGACAAATAATGTAATTATTACATTTCCCCTAGTTATTATTTCAAACAATGCAAAGCTTTTACAATGAAATTTTCAGAGTTGTATTTCGCTGATCTTATTTTCTGGGCTGTATTAGATTTCCCTTTCACACAAAAATGCTCACTTTATGAAACAATGAAAGACAAACAATGTCATTATCGGAAAAATTTGTTTCTTTTATTCGTGCTGAGTGATTATTTACCACAATTAGCAGTCGAGCAAAAATCTTCACTTCATTTCTATACCTCGAGAACAATGACTGTCATTAACGTCGCAGAAAAGTAAGTACCCACTTGCAAAATCAGGGCGCGCAAAAAGCTTGGCAAAAAGTCGATCCCCCATTCCTTGCTTTCTTCGATATTCTAGATAGTCATTGAGCCAACCCCCTATAATACAGTAGGGATACTTTTTTAAATTAACTTCCTTCTGGAAATACTATCAGGATCAACCATGCATGTTTTATAACAAGTCATCAACAAAGCTTTTTTCCGTGTATAATGTCTTTTCTCATTTTCAGCAAAACGGAAAAAGCTGGAAGAAAAGAAAGTGTGTTCTAAAAATAACAACTTGGAGAAAGAATACAAATGTGGCGCTGAAATGAGGAATACAAATAAAGAATGAAAATAGGGGGAGGAAATAAGAAAGAAGGAAGAAGAATAAAAATGTAATAGAAATTCAGAGTAGGTAGTTAGGTACAAATAAGAAACAGAAATGACAAATGAAAATAATGAGTATAAGAAATTACGAAGACGAATAACGAAAAAAAATTATTAAGAAGGACAAAGAGTAGAAACTGAGAATTAAAATAAATACATATATATAATAGTAGGGGTTATTCGGGTGCTATTGGGGAAACTATTTTATTAAATTTCTAGACTGGAGTTATTAGGACTCAATTAGGGTTGTATTATTTATAATTGGCGCTTGCTGTATAGCGTTCTAATTTAGGCACTAATGGGGGCCTAACCAGGTTCTGCCTAGTCTCGTGAAAATTCCTAAGACGGTAATTTTGAAAACCATTTTAGAAAATCAAATTTAATTCTTATAAAATTTAAACATTTTTCTAATTTTTGAGTTGATTTAATTGAATTCTGATTTCTTTCATAAAATTTGACTTTCAAAATTTGGCAGGTGGAGTTCAGTTAAAAAAAAATATTTTTTTAAAGTGTTCCAATGTTTTACACAAATAAACACGAAATACGGAAAAGGTGGTTTTCTTACATATTATATTTTACTGAATTCTGACTCAAAGTTATTTTAGACTTATTGTTCATAATATACTAATAATATGCTAATAAATAATAAATACTAGGCCATTAATATGGCGCTAGGTGGATTTTCTAGCCAGAGCTCTAATGAAAGTGGGAAAAATTAGCTAGAACCAGATATGGGCCCTAGTACAATTTCTACCCCGAAAGCGATTCAAGAAATTATCGACTTCCACCCTAGCGCTCGGAAAATAGGTATAAAAAATAGGTATTAAGTACATAAAATAGTTGTTACATTAAACATATTACACAGTAGTTTTATGAATAATTTGAAATAAAAACGAGTAAAAAAAAATGTTTAAATGACGAAGATATGCGTGTTTTTTTAAAAACTAATTTTTTTAAACTGTTGTACACGATATCTCAAGATCTACTCAATCGATTATATTAAAATTTACAATGCGTATTCTTTATAATATTAGCTATTGTGTGACGTAGAATTTTTTTAACCAGATACCATATTCATAACTTATACATTTTTTAAGCTCAAACAGTTATCATTTCTACAAAAAAATTCTAAAAAATTTTTCCCTACGTCACACGATAGCTAATATTATAAAGAATACGTGTTTTAAATTTTAACGCCATTTAAAAATTTCTTTACTCATTATTTCAAATTATTCATAAAACTACTATATGTATGTGCAAAATAATTATTTTATTTTAATAATTGCATTAAAAAAAAAATATTTATTTTTATACACATTTTTTCAAGCGTTAGGATGGTGTTTCCCTTAACAAATTCTCACCAAAATAACCGCGTAAATTATTATTTTCGCTAAGATTGCGAAAGAAAATTGCGAGCGAGAGAAATCTCAAGAAAATATCTAATCAATAAAAGTTTCTCGTCAAAGAAAACCAGCAGGTGTGAAAAAGCGTTAAACCGTCGACTGGTAGACCCTTCCCATAAAATCTCTCTTCGACACTTTGCTAAGTCGATTGGATGGCTGCAGAGATTTTTGACATCGAGAGTAGGAGGGAGAGAATAAGGGAAGCGCATTTACTCTTACGTGACCCTCGGATTTAACGAAGACTTTAGTTCAAGCTGGAGCTAAAGGCAAGCGTCTCTTTAGACTCGATCATTCTGGTGTCGTGATGACAAGAAACCAGTAAAGAAATTATAATACCCTTGTTGTTGTTAGGCGCCAAATGAGTATGCGGCCTCCCCTGATATTTGTCAAGTCGCACTTTTATATAACACTGTATTGGGGTGGCTCGTGCGCATTTTTTATCACAACGGAAGGAAATATAGTCGGGGATTCGTTGTGTCGATAATAGGGTCGCAGGCCGAGGGTGCAGACGCCTATATTTTCATAGTGAAGAATATACTGCTCGTATATACTACAAGAATACACTCCCTTTAGACTTAGGCAGGGGCATAGGCTTCATCCCCGGGTTTCGGTATGCAATTGAATTTCACCAATTGATTCAATTACGAGAACAGGGTCAGTCCAATTCGAAGCTTTCGACAGAATACGGATCAGGAGGATTCGAGTTTAGCCAATTCTTGATGAATTTCTCTATTTTTACTTTTTTATATTCCGCTTTTTTTACACTCTGCTTCTTTTACTCAGGGTAATTGTATAATTTTAGTCAGGAATAATTCATTTATTGAAAATAATAGCTCCGGTTTATACTATTCATTTATTCTATGCCTCTGTTCCTTATTCAGATGAATGCCAAAATATAAATCTATAGCTTCAAGGGAAATAAAAGTAAATATAGTAAAAGAGTAAAAAAAAGTAACAAAAGTAAAAAAATTGAATATTTGAATATTGGAAGAGAAGTTTCAGTCGTAAAAGGCAACTTCATATGGAGATAAACTTAAAAAAGTGTATAGGAATAGATAAAATAAAAATTGGTACTAAAATTGAATGTACTGGAGAAAGGATTAAAAAATTAGAAGAGTGATAATCAAACCTGATGTGTAGAGCATGGATGACATCGTTTGCCTAAGGATAAAGTCTAATCATTTTGATGTTGGAGTTAACGCAGCAGGAATAGCTAGCGTGTTAGCTCTAATGAGATAATTAAGTTTAGCGGCTTTCTAGCTGGTTCAGGGAAGCATAAAAATGTCAAGTCATTCTAGTTTTAAAGCCACCATGAAAGCCATCGTCTTATAGCTTCTCTTTCTCTTTTTATCTTATGCTAAATTTAGAGATGCATAAAAAATTTTATGCGGAAATACGATTGATTTTCTCGTTTCCTTCTCTTTTCATATAGACATGAGCTCATCATCGAGTTTATGAGCTTAATACTCAGTGAGGAATTCAGAAAGGTAATTCATTTCAGTGAAGCAATAGAATCAACTATCAATTCTCGATTTTGATTTAACTCGAATCAGAGGAACTTGCGCTGATGATGGAATTAGTTTCAAAACCTCGAGTTTAGAGTTCAATGCCTGTCAGGATAGTTGCTAGTTGATTGAGGATCGACATTTTTTATTACTTTCATGTTTTACTTAGAGTTGAACACGTGATTGATTTGTCTACTTTAGAGAGTGAATTTTCAAGTGACTTGCAAAAGTGAGGTATTAATTTATCAATTTTAAATGTATGAGATTAATTAATCAGAGAGAAAACGTACTCTTTGCAAATTCTGCGTAATTTATTTTCTTCTGTGTACAATTTTTCAAGTAGAAAATAAAATAACTTATGAAACGTACCTAGTTTAATAAAAGTACGTTTATCTATTGTAATAATATAGATGAGCTATAGTGAGTTTGTATAAATTTCATCTCATTTCATTTGATATGTTTTTCCAGTATCTACTCAGAGCTCACTTATATCGCAATTGAGTAAATTTGTCAATAATGGCCTCATTATAGTTGATTTAGCTTTTGCTTGTTCTGAACTTCAGCGTAATATAATAATGCACCCTTTCAAGACTCGTTAAATTCCGATTTAATTTAGCGAACTTTTAAATTTTTTATGAGATTTTCAACATTTGAAACAAGATTGTAAATATTAAAATGATTAAAAAATATTCATAGCTGTTTCGTTGACCATAAAGTTTTTTATTATCAACTAAAGCTTCATGATGATGATGATGATGATGATGATAATTTTTTTAAAATAGCCATCATGCATGTACTACAATATTTCATCGTAAAGCTTCTACTTTTATCTCCATTTTTCATTTCCTCAAACTCGCTCTTTACGAGACAAAAGCTTTTCTACAAAATAAAGTAGTAGTTTTATCCTGTTTCATAGAAATCAGATTTTGTTTTTGCAGATTTAGTATTTCAGAGTTTTCACATTAAGCCTTTAAGTAGCTTTGCTAACTTCATAAATCTTGTTGATCCTAATTTATTTTATGAATTCACTCAGAAAATGTTTATTTCCAGAACAGAAACTAAAAATGTTTATTTTCAGGACAAAAACTAAGAACGTTTAAAAAATATAAATATATTATATAATAATTCTGTTATACAAAATTAGATGATAAAAATGAGATTCTATGAGCAGACGAAATATTATATATACATATAAATCGGAATCTTTATCATATAAAAACTTCTATTGAAAAACTTATCATTCAAACAGATGTTAAAATATTCATTTTTTTATCCTTCGCGAAAGAATATGTTGGGTAGCGTTTTATGGAAATTTAGATTTCGGAAAGAGATGATTCCATGGTACTTCCAAGAATACACTCAATTTCCATATAAAGACTTTTATAGAATTTAAATTACTTTTCCATCATATTCACCCTATTCTTCCAATGAAAGCGTTTTCATTATTGTTTTAAAAATGAAGTGTCTATTCCTTCAGCTTTTCCGATTCCAATTGAGCCAATCAAATTTGCAAGATTTCGTTATTCGTCCTAAAAATTGCACGACCAGCCACGGTTTTTTAAAGAAGCGAACATTTTCAGATTTATGTCAAGAATAAAGATTCATTTCCAAGTTACTTTTATAGATACGTGAAGAATTTTATAAATATCTTCTCCAGAAAACCTCATTAAGAAAGGTTAAATTATTTAATTAGAGACTTGATTCTTGATGAATTTTGAAGAGTTGTCAATTTTAATGAAACATGAAAACTTGTTAATAAAAAGTGATTCAATAAAAAATGAGTCAATGACAAATTTTTCAGTAAAATAGCAAAAATGTTCTCACTCAGATGCTTTTTATAACATGAATGAACAAGATTTGCTTCTTCAATGAGAACAACGCAAGTTTCGATTGATACACAACCACCCTTATCATCCCGCTGACAAGATAACATCTGCAGAGCTGTCTGGGAATTATAAACCTCAAGCTCATCGTAAATTTCATCATCCTCAAATTTCATCCTCTGCAAACTTCATAATCTCCAAACTGACAGATATTGAACCACACCTAAGATTTCACAAACTAACCGAACTGTTAAGACCTCCAAAAAAAAATCGTTGGAATTCATCATTATGATCTCAATCGGAGACTTCAACTCAGCTGTTTTGAATTGAGCTCACCGGTATTTTCTTCAAAGCGTCTTGGCAAACGCGAGAGTGATTCATGAGTTACAAGTGCTCAAGACTTGCAAAGTAGTAGCAAGGAAGCTCAAGTGGAGTTTGCAGAATACCTCACGAAGGAGAGACTTGATTGTTTGCCCACTCCTTAAGCTCCATTCGATCGAAAGATCTGGATAAACGTCTCCCTTCAACCAAGAGAAGAACGATTCAATTGATAAGCATTATACAGCATCGCGATGCGCCAGCTGACCCGGCGACCGGCTTTGATAACCTCTTTCTCGAGTGATTCTTCATCCCCTGTTCTCATTCCAACTTCCACAAACATTTGAAAAAGTTCAGAAAATTTTCAATTTTTTAAGAACTTTGCTCAATTTTCAAGAACTTTGCTCAATTTTCAAGAACTTTGCTCAATTTTCGAGAACCTTGCTCAATTTTCCAGAACATCCTCAAATTTGGAACGACAGTGCAAAGATTGCAGAAGCAAAGAAGTTATGAAAGAAGTATCGCTGACATAACACCACCATTGATAAAAATACTGAAACCACACTGCAAAAACATCAGAAACACATGAACCGGTTTAGAACCACAAACATGAACCACAAAAGCTTGCACCAGCTAAACACCAATCCGAATCGGTGTTTCGAAGCAGTGGTGAGCATCAGAAGTAAGTATAGTATCGGTATTTAAACAGTACTGAAGTAATCGCACAAGTATTGAAGAATTTGCAGAAGAATTGAAGACAATTGCCCGAAGCTTACCAGATATGCCCAAAAGTATCCAGCAGACAAGGCACAGTACATAGTAGTTTATGCAAGAGGAGGTCCTCATGGTGAGATGATCAACCACGACGACGTACGGGAAGTCGATGACATTTCAAGACACTGCAATTTGATGACAGTTTCTTCTTTTTTTCTCTTCTTTCTTCTCCCTTCTACCCTATACATCCATCCTTTAAGTTCGCACGTTTCACACGTTTCGCACGTTTCCTACGGGACCTCGTGCATCCCGGAACATGTGCTCGATCACGTCCCGGTTTCTCTCCCGGTCACATAATCGCGCCTTTTTTTTATTTCCCGAATGACACTGTGATGATTATTTTCAAAGGGTGGAGAACGTTCCCGCGCGTTTTCACGAAGCGTACTGATTTCGCGGCGAAGGGAACTTAATTGCTCGACTCTCTCGCGAGCGTAACGAGATTTCAGGGGGAGCGCTCGGCGTCGCGACGGCCCGGGCGAAGCTCTGAACCCTGGTGCCGGGCTCCTGTGTGGAACTGCCCGCGCCCGCCCGGGATCCGCGCAGGCGTGCGAGTACTTTACGATCAGAATCCTCTTCGTTTCTCTACTTTGCCACCCTGTCACACCCTCTCGTTCCCTCTGAACGCTTAGTTCACCCTCTCAGTCACACCAGCGCTCCTATTATTTGTTTATTTCATGAATTAGTACTTTTGAGTGCGATTGGTTGAACGACCGCAATCTGTAAGACGTTCGTCAATCTCTGGAGAATGAGGCGCGCCTTTAACTCATTCGCACAAGACCTTTGACTTTAATTTAAATTCTTTTACTTTCCTGACTTTTTACCTTTGATTTTTACTTTTTACCTTTGCTTTTTACTTTTATCTTTGCTTTTTACTTTTTATCTTTGCTTTTTACTCTTTACCTTTCTTTAGTCCCTTTCCTTCTTCGACGATTATTCAATTGATAATGAAGTCTTGCAGTTTAGAGGCTTAAAAGACTCCCAATGCAGGCTTGAATTTGAAAAGAATTACTAATTTGAGAATCATTTTCAGACTTTTTCAATTGGGTTGAAGTTTCAGACGTCTGGTCTGACGATTTTTTTTATATTTGTTGGAATAATAGCACACTCTTCCCGAAATCCAAAATTATTATTCATTTACTAGGAGCAATTTTAGAGAATTTAAAGAGATTTCAAGATATTTTAAGAGATTTTAATGAACTTCAAGGAATTTTAATATATATTTTAAACAATTTTAAGACATTTATAGAAGATTTAAAAGTTTTTAAAGAATTTCAAGTAATTTTAAGGGATTTTAAGGCATGTCATTATTTGATTTACTTCACATCAGAATGAATTCCTTAAAATTTCTTAAAATCACTTAAAATGTTTTGAAATCTTTGGAAAATTTTTAAACTATTGAATTCTTTTGAAATCTATTGAAATTCCTTAAAGTCACTTAAAATCTAATAAAATCCTTTAAGGTGTCTTGAAGTCTTGTGAAATCTATAGAAATTTTTAAAAATCTCTGGAACATCCTTTTGATAACTATTTCAAACTCTTATAGAAATCCCTTGAAATATTGTGAAAAATATTGAAAATCCTTAAACTGGTTTGAATTCTTTTAAAAATCCTTTGACCTTTATTAAGATATATCTTGAAATTCCCTAAAATGGAAAATATCTCTTAAAATCTCTATAAAATTCCTTGAAATTTCTTAAAAACCCGGGCAATGCCGGGTAAATTTTTATTAGTAAATAAATAAAAATAAAATGATTTAGGGAACTTTTTTTATATTCTTAATCCAAAAAATGCAAAAAAAAAAATGAAATAAAAATTTTCGTCAGACTAGACGTCTGAAATTTCAACCCAATACTTTTTCAGACTATCAGATGTTTTGGAACTTGAAGGCTTTTCGATTTTTAACGCGTTTTTATTCACAGAAAAAAAATTATCAAAATATTTCAAACTTGAGAATTTTAGGCTAATTAAATGTCAATGCTTTCAAGTTTATATGAAAGCAGTGAAACTCTATTTCGTCAATAAAAAAAGTATCCAATCATGCCTTCAGTGGGTTATATATGCAAATATTGCGAAATTAAAGTAGAGTAACCAATTACTTCTCTTAATTTAAAAAATATGTGATATACTGATAAAGTATGAATTATTCATCAACCTAGAATAATTCATGTAAATTTTCCATAATTTTCAATATTCGTATTTCAATATCAGTATTTCAATATCAGTGTACAAAGGGCTTTTACGAAATCACGATTAATTTTAAAAACACGTAGACCACTTTCATTTTTTTTCATGTGAGGTGCTGGGAGAATCAAAATGTAATAATTCCATCTACCGGTCGAAATTTTCGGTTCACCTGTTTTTCGGTGAACGTTTAAGTTCTCTTAAATTTAATTACATTAAAGATTAAATTTTTTCTTTTAAGTAAGATAAAAGATATCAAAATTCTGCTTAAAATGAGCCCAGAACAAAGTCATTTAATCATTTTTTAATCATCATTTTAATGATTTTTAATCATCGAGTTCGATGATTAAAAAAAATGTGTGTTTTGGATAGAAGCTACCTATAACTTTTAATATTCCTTAAAAATCTCATTTTATTAAACATTTTTGCTAGTCAGGTTTATTTTCCAAGTGAAAAGAAGGCATATTTATGAACGTCTTTCGTCGGAGAAAAGTTTCAATGAAACCAACCTTTTCTTAAACGTAGCGATTTCCATCTCAGGTTTCTTCCAATTCATGATTAATAATCATGGAAGCGATCGATCCGTCTATGAATAAACGTGAGATGCCTATCTGTAGAGTTGAATTCCGCCTCTTCCGTATTTCCTCGGACTCTTTATTTACCTTCCAACCTTCATTTTCATTTTTCGAGACTGATCTCGATTTTCCCTTCTTTTATTCCTGAAGCTAGATTCTTCCAGCAATTTATAATCTCATACCTGAATCATTGATTTTGCGTGTTTTTATATGTAAAAAAAAATTATATTTTATACAGATATATAGATTATAGATTTTCCATTCAATATTGTAAATAAATAGGATTATTTTATAAAAATTCGCGTTCTCTGTAAATAAATCTGTATCTCTCAGCTTCCACGGTACATGAATCGTTTGAAAATTGCATAACATACGAAACTATCTGGTGACGTATTGTTATTTGAAAGCTTTCAGAGCAACCTTTTTTCTCCTGAATTACTTATTTTCAGAAAACAACAGAGAAGCAACTCAACCATTGAATTTTTTGATAGATAAATAATTGCTACCGAAAAAGAATCACTAGTCCACAAATCAATCAAGTATAAACACGGAAATATAGTTTTGAAAATTTTTATTTTGAAGAAAAGTTATTAATGGCGCAAAACATATAAATTTAATTTTTATGAAAATGTAGGTTGAAAAATAGAAAATTCTAAAATAATTTCTCATTGTCATGCATTATATTGTTTCTAAGCAGTCTAATTTATCATGTTTTTTTGTCTTTTTCTTCCTTTTTGTCTTTAAAACAGTATAAGTTTTTTTATCTGATAAAAACTTAGTAATCCTACTTAGTAAAAAAGTACGCATATTTATTATTTTGCAGAAATAGCTAGGTAGCTTCATTTTATGTCGTTGGGATAAGCATCTCAGTTTATAAGCTGGATAAATGTCTATAAAAAATTTAGCTGCTTGGGTTAGCAGAAATTATTGAAATATTCAATCTCTGAAGATTTTTTGTCAAATTTTGCAGAAAATTGTCCGTCTATCAAAGAAAACAACAATAAAAAATATATCCCTTCATCCAATTGTGAGGTGTATTATTTTTAAGAGAAGAGATGAAAAATTGCTTGCGCGACCCTCGTGGGGTTCAGTACTGGGTTATGTCAAAACAAAGAAGTTACTGCGAATTTTCAGTTATCTGCGGACACCCTGTATATTATCCTATTTTATGCTTAGACTTGTTTCACATCCACCACTTTTTTTCTGATTTTTTTTTCATTTCCTTTTTCCTTATAGTCCTGCCATTCTTATTTGCTCATTTTAAAATTGCTACTCTAGGCAAGAAAGTTCGACTTTTACATAAAAAGCGCACATATCTTTAACAGATTCGCATATTATTTGAAATAGTTCTTGAATACCTGCACTCCACTTAATTTCAACAAAATGCAGAAGAAAGTATAAAATATAGAGATGATTTGAATCGAGAGCGGTCGGAATTTTACAGTCACTCATTCAAGTGAAATGAAACGGAAGTGTAAAAACTTCTCAAGAGGAAATTCAAAGGATAATGTTTATTTTATACTATTAAATCAACTATAACAGTTTCAAGAATAAAACTGTGATTTTTAAAACTTTATTTAGAAAGTCCTACATTTCCTATAAATCACAGAGAAATTTCAGAAAATTTCTTAAATTGACTTTTCTCGGTCTTTCGGATTATGTAGCAACACTCCGCTTCCGACTTTAAATCCCTTAGAATCAAAAGCTTCAATTTAAGGCAGATGTCAAATGTCAAAACTTTTCGAGCAGAAAACAGCTGTAAAAATAGCTTCTTAAGACGATTAATAAGAAGTTTGTCAATCAGACTACCGCAAAATGTTTTTATTTCGTCTTTTAGGGCGGCTTTCCTTGTCCCTTCGATCACCCTAATTTTAAGTAGCATGATTTATGAATTTCGTAATCCGATTAAGCAGCTCAATTCTTCTTATTTTGAAATGCTGTCTGGAAGGAAGAGGGAATTTTACATTATAGTCGATTCCTTGGCTTTACTATCGACGGATAGAGCAACAACATCTTCCCAGTACGACCGTTTTCTTCAATACCCTTGATGTATCGAAATGTAGAGCAGAATGTATTACCAGCTCTCAGCCAGAGAAATAAATCAATACTCTCATTTCCGGGTTTACCACTTTTTTTTAAACATTCCTTATTCTTTAGTTATCCAATGTCAGTTACACTAAATATTTTTAGATGATTTCTGAACACGTCAAACATCGGATTAATTTAAAATTACAAAATTTTAAAACCTCAAAATACATGAGGCGCATGAATATTCCCAAAATTACACTTGATGTAATTTTTATTTTTCTGAAAAGGGATTTCAAGAGGTTTCTGAGAGTTTTAAGAAATATTAATGAATTTTAACGGATTTCGAAGGTTTTCGTGGAATTTTTTTGCGCAATTAGTTTGTTTTTCTTCATTCAACTTCAAGTCATTCAAAAGCCAATCAGGTTTGCAAAAACAATGTATGCGAGATTTTCGAGACATTTTGTGTCACTATTTTTTTAAGATAGGATGATTATTATTTATTCTAATTCTAATTGTCATTTATAATAATTTTATATTGACACTTCGAACAAATAAAAATTATGTAATGTGGGAATTAGGACAAATAATTATTGACAAGTAATATTTCGAAAACATAGAAATCAGATTAAATGATTAAATAATTATGCTAAGAGAAAATGTGATAAAATAGAAATTATGATAAATGGCTTGACAAATACAACTTGTGTAAATTGAAAATTCGAATAAATAAAATTTATGTCAAACGCTTATTCGATTAAGTGCGCCTCGTATTTTGATTGTATAAGTTGGAAAAGGCATTTATAAAGAGGGTTGGAAAAGGAGGGATCCCAAAAATAAACCATTATTCTTTTCTAATACTTTTTTCTGCTAATTCTGAAAATAAATGTCATAAATTATGTCGGAATTAGATCGAGGTAAAAAGAAACTTGTTTTCGATCGAAAAAAATTAGAAATCCGCAGAGATGCTGGTAATTCTAGTAATTCCGGTTGACTCAGCGGAAAATTGGTGAGATAGGAGAAAAAGGCATTGAATACGTTGACCTTTTCTGTGACTTTCAGACACACGGTATAGTGTTCTAAATCCACGGAGGCGAAATTAAGGATTAAGATCTCTTTTCGCGCTGGTGCTGCGAACGGTTTTCACCCTCTGTGCATTCTTTGCTCCATTCTTTCCAAGCTTTCGCGCTGCTTGTTTATCTCGCCGAGTTTTTTTAAACCAAATTTTTTACGGAGCAAGCCAATCCTCCTTCCTTACAAAGGAAAAGGTGCAACGTCTTTTTGCAAGACAGTCTCCATCGTTGATTAAGAACGAGTACCTTTCAGTAGACTGAAATTCAAATACAAAATGAAAGGAAACATGTTTTTACTGAGATTGCAGTCTTCATATTTTAATACTAAAAAACTGGATATTTTTGTAGCTCATAATTTTTTTACTTAGGATTTGTACACAAATATATCTTGAAATGGATCAATCTACGGATTGCAAGTCCATGGAAAAGTTTCAATTCTGAAAAGAGAAATTGCAAAAAGCAATAACACATTTTTTTAAATTTAACATTACGAAATAATGAATCCGCTTTCAATGAAATGTAGTAAAAAGAAACATAGTGAAAAGAAACCTATTCTGTTCCTTCCTAACATCTACCATTGATTTTCTTAATTGCTTTTAAATCGACAGAGCTCAGAAGAATGTGTTCTATTGTTTTAGTATTTCAACGCTTTTATTAGTATTAATGTAAAGCGAAGAAATATTAATTAGTTTCATCGTGGAAAATTAAACGTACTTTCATTGATAACCTTCCACTTTCTGAAACGTGAATTAATTTTTGCGTTTCATTATTGTATAAAGCAAAAACAACAATTATGTTAAAATACGTTGAATTAAAAATGCAAATAAGTCTTTAAATAAGCGAAAAAATAAAAAGATTTAGGAAACGGCAGCTCAGTTTTAATGTTCAGTTTGCTTATAATTAAATCATGAAGGCTTATAAATTATGGAAGAAAAGCTATTGACCCTCTTTGGAAATCGTCACTGTCGATAAAACCGACGAGGTGTCGAGCGCCCTTCAATTTCTCCAGGCTGGTTTGAACAAGAAAACCCAGTTTTATTGAAACGAATCTCGATTCGATTATACGACTAAATATCGTTGTACGAAGACGAACTTTTTCGACCTCTGAAAAAACTGCACTTCTCGATTTAGTTTCACTTGAGTGTGCTTCTTACATAACAAAATTCAATTTTCCAGCGTTCTTCAAGATACTATTAAATTTTCTGAGAAATGTTTCTACTGAAACATTTCTCCAAAATTTGCTGTGTTGCTACTCGTGTAGCGTGACTTTCGACATTGAAGAGGACATTTTCCAGTCATTTTAGGTTGGTGGCATCAGAATCACTGAAAGTGAAACCCCCTCAGTGTATATCGTTTATATTCAGAATGGAGAGATGACAGAAGGGTCAGAGGGTAGTTTCGTGTTGCTCGGAATCAAACTGAACTGAACATGCAGAGGGATCGTTGTTGTTCCCGAATTTCAAGATTTACACGTCCGGGATTGATGGACTCACAGGTCGTGAATTCACACGAGTTTTATATATCTGCTTATCAGGCATCACCCTCTTTCGGCTATAAACGAACACTTTCAGGCAACTCCATGCTGAATTCATCAATATTGATCTCGTAGATTTTTTTTTTAATTTACAGAAATTACTAACAACTTCTGCTGTTGATAATCGAATTATTTGACTGTGTAACTTGGATAGGAATTGTATAGGATCCAATTGGGTTCTAAATAGTTTGCCCTACTTTTATTAGAGCTCTAACTATAAAATTGTAAATATAGGTCGATCCTGGAAATAATATAATACCGTCCGAAATTTTCTGCACGCCTGTTTTTTAGCAGTTGCTTAAAGTTCTCTAATTTTTATAATATTTAATTGAAAAATTTTTCTCCAAAATAAAAAGTTAATAAAATTTTGCATCTAATAAGTCAAAAGGGAAGTTAAAATCTGTAATTCTGTATTTTATAAAAAGATATTGCCAAAAAACCACAAATTTTAATGTTTACAAAAATGTTAATAACTCTGAAAATATTTATTATTTTTAAAAGCCCTTGGTCTCATTTTAAAGATAAATTTTCAGTTTTTGTGTGTATTCAGATATTTTTTAAAATACTTTCCTAGTTTCTGCTATAGACTCAAACTTGTATGAAAAATCTCGTAAATTTTAAATGAAGCATTGTGCTCCACACTCGTGGATTAAAAAAAAATAACAAATGAATATTTTAATGGATTTTACCACATTTGATTAAAATATGTTATATTTTTATTTTTAAAAAATTCTTGTAAATATGCATATTTCAATTTTTACGATTTTTCCGTAAAAATTTGAGCCTATAGCAGAAGCTAGAAAAATAATTTTAAAAATGAACAGCGTACACAAAAACTGAAAATTTGTCTTTAAAATGAGATCAAGCGCTTTTAAAAAAAATTAATATTTCCGGAGCTATGAACATTTTTGTAAACAATGAAATTTCAGGTTTCTTGGCAATATCTTTTTATAAAATACAGATTTCAACTTCCCCTTTGGCTTATTAGACATAGAATTTTTTAGTATAATTATTTTTGAGAAATATTTTTCAATTAAATATTATAAAAATTCAACAGCTAAAAAAGCTCATATTGAATTTAAATGTTCATTAAATCCAGTGCGTGATTTTTATATAAAACAGTAAATATTTTATTATGAAATTATTTCATTTTATCGTAAAAAAATTCCACCCAGAGGTGAATAAAGTGAATTGTTTTCGTGTTTTTGAGAAAATCGAATTATAGAGACCATGTAGAGGGTCGGCGTTGATCCAGTATTTCAAGTTTTACATGCCTGCAATTGTTGGACTCACTTTTCGTGAATATACACGAACTTTTTATATGTCCTATTTTTACACCTCTCTCTATTATTACGACTCAATTCTTTCACAGGCTTCTTTCAGAAGTTTTACTGATTTTTAGTCGTTTCTAGTCACTCCCTTCTCTTCTTCGAAACAACTGGTTTTCTGCAAACTTTCATGAAAACGATAAAATTTCCGCGAAATGAAAAGCTAAAGTACCTTAAAATCTTTGCAAAGTTTCAATAAAAATACACATAAAATATGTAATTTTGTTTAAGGAGACACTCGAGTAAGTTTACGCGTCGACCAAGGATGCTTTCAGATGCACGAACCCTCCTACTTCTTTCAATGATATTTTCTTACGTTTTGAGGCAAGTATAGAAGAATCCTAAAGCCATTTGCCTGCAAATTGAGTCTTTGAAATTCTGCAGCTTTGAAAGAATGCATATTCTCTGTAAGTGACAAAGTTTTAGTAGTTTTAGCTAAAAAAAGGAGAAAAATTTTTGTGAAAGCGATTTTTTAAATTCTATTCCTCAATAATTCAAAAAAAAAAAGGAACAAAACGTAAAACACTGATAAAAGAATAAAGTTAAAAGTTGCCTCTCGCCTCTCCTTTTATTGATTTTAGCACCGGAATCGAGACAAAAACAGCAATAATATGATTTTTTCTATTTCTATTTCGGCTCATGTATTTTTCAAGCATTCTAAAGTGAATCCAATCATTTTTGTACGGAAGAAAGCTTTTCCGTTGTTCGAAAAACTAATTTTCTCTAAAAGCTGTCCAAATTAGAAATTTTCATTTGACAGATGGACAGCAGATTAAAAACATTACAATTTTTGTTTACTGTTTTTTGCTTGTAACTTTAATCTTGCATTAAATGAAAATTGGGAAGGAGCGTAATGCAATATTAAAATTTTGCGAGTCTACAGTTCTCTATTTTCCCTGTAGGAAAATGAATTCTATTTTAAATCTAATTTCTGTAATTTTGTGTCAGTTTTTTACTACGAGGCATCGATGTTTAAATAGGTCGCATGGGGCGTTTCTGATGCACTCTTGGGCGACTGGAAATTATCGAAATCGTGACAATGTCGTTAAAACGCACTATATATATAGGTGAATAACTTTATTAGCGTTAGAAACCCCGCATCAAAAATAATGTCATTAATGCACGCTTCTGGCGTAAAATGACTATTACTCTAACGAGTCGCTATTACTAAAGCGTTACTTTTAAAGCCGACACGACCCTTAGTCCCTGATCCTTGACGCTCGTTACTGGAACGGTGATGTCGATGGAATCGTTGCACTTCCGAAGAGTTGGAACTTTATGTCGCGATGAATCCGTGTCGAATTGGTTCTGTCAGTTTCATGTCCACATACACATTTTACACATATACTCCTCATCCCAGAAATGAAACACTTGATATCCCTCTCTGGAGTCTCTCCTCACTAATGGTTGTTGAAAAACGAATCGATAGATCTATATTTCCCATAGGTAGTTTATGAACTTTTCTCAAAGTGAGTCCAAAGTGTACTTTATATTCCGTTTTAACTTTTCATCGTTAAATTTCTAATGTGAAAGTTAAACCTGAAAGAAGTTAAAGGGAAAAAGTTTACTTGAAAAACATACGTTCAAGTAAAGAAGTTTAAGCAAAAAATTATAAATAAGAAGGTCTATAAATAAAAAAGTTAAACTAATTGCGATTCTACTCTAAAGTGAATTCACCCGTTTAATTATAAGATTATTTATCTTTTCGTTGCTGGTTTCCAAATACCTGTTTAATCTCCCTATCAATTCTTAATTCGTTGCATAATTTGGCATACGGATTTTAGGATTCGCATAAAATTTGTTTCCGGAAAATCGTACAATGTTCCCCTCTTTTCTGCATAAAGAGAATCAGTTATAGCGGATTAAATCTGTTCACATAGGTCTTAAGCTGAGCGATTAAATACCTGATTCATTACTTCGCAGTTTAGTCGGTGTTATATGTGGGAATTATCACGGCGCTTAAATCTCTCAAGTAATGCCTACTATATTAAAAGAGTTGAATTTTTTATTAAAAATAACATCGTTTTTCTCATTCAGTTTGTATTTCGTTTGAATACTTTTCATTAGCTTTAAAATTTGTAATGTAAATGGGACGACAGAAAATTCGCGAAAAATTAAATTCCCGACACTTTAAAATTTCCGACAGTTTAAAATTACCGATATTAGAAAATTGCCCACAGTTTTTAAAAATCCTGAAATAAAATTTCCCGACATTGGAAAATTTCCGAAAAAATCTCTAAAAATGTTTGAAAGATATTTTTAAAATTATAACTTATGACAAATAAGTTATAAATTATAACTTCTGACAAAGTTACAATTTTTCCCAGAACTATAGTTTCTAGAACTATAGTTTCCAGATCATAGTTGCCAGAATAGCAAAAAAATAGTGGAAGCAAAATTATATTTTCCTTTCGACACGTGGAAAATGTGGACAGAATTTTAATTTTCGAAGTCACACGATCGGAATAAGTTTGTCGTGAGCAGAGGAAAAGGGACAGATGAATAACGGTATTACTGGGAAGGTTCAACATCCACGAGTAGTGCATATTAACGAAATGCTATATAGCAATTCTATCATTGCAAGCACTGCATTGCAATTTTTGTATTCCAGTCAAACTTGTATTCCTATCTGATATCTCCATTTCAAATTTATCGAGGTTGAGGTGGAGTCAATGAAAGCAGAATTCCACGAGTGAATTCAGTAACATAAAATCGATTATAAATTTATAATCCATAATGTGGAGTAGATAGCTGGCACCAGTCTCATTCCACCCTCTCTGGCTCTGTACTGAAAGAAGGTTTCCCTCTTTCATTACACCTCAGCAGTTTTATGCAATCGTGGCGATAATTCTTGCGCTGCTAAATCAAGCATTAAATATCAGTTTCGTTTAATCGACACGAATGCCCTTTCCAGAAAAATATAATGAATTGTAGAATTGTAGATAAAAGTGAATATAAAATGTGCCAAGTTTTTCAATTTGGACTATGAACAGTCTGTACATGCAGCCTTGTTATTCAAAAAAGAATGGAAAAAGTAAAAAAAAGAAAATTAGAGAAAAATAGATTCGACAATGAAAACTGTATATTTATCCTTTAATTAAGGCAATTTATATTTTTTATTGCGTACCTATTAGAGATAATTGTGCTTTGTAGGTAAATTTTCAATCGCTCGAATTACGAAGTATTGAGTTATCAATTTACAGGATGATTAAATCTGATTTCCTGAATGAGGTTGATGAAATCTGCAGTTCCACAGGTTTCAGATTGATAAACCAGTTTAAAAACGAATCACGGCCGGCGCAGCCCATTTTTTCCATGTATGGATTTACGATGGGGGGGAGGTAGACCGAAATTTTTTTCTTTGCTTTTTCTTTATTTAAAAGAAAATGTTTTCCTTCGTAGAACATTTCTAGATATAAATTCGTTTAACACTTTGAAACAAAAATCATTATCTTTCCAGACAGTTTTTCACGTATGGAATTTCCATACATGGAAATGTCCATGTATGGATTTATCCATGGCATCCATACTGTCAGCGCCGCCCCTGAAACCATGTTGTTGTCAGCCATCTAATTTAAATAGACTTTCTCCAGGCACAGTAGAAAAGGTCTGTAAGAGTCAGACATCGAATTAATATATAAAATAAAAATCCGGATAATTAGAATATAATTTTGCAAATTAAAAAACGTGTCTGAACACATCGTACCTTTTCTACTCATGCAACTTAACAGTTTTTAACTAATGGTACCAGTGAGCCCTTAGTAGTAAAACCACGTTGTTGTCAGCCATCTAATTTAAATAGATTTTCCCCAGGCATAGTATAAAAGGTATGTAAGAGTCAGACATCGAATTAATATATGAAATAAAAATCCGGATAATTAGAATATAATTTTGCACACTAAAAACGTGTCTGAACACATCGTGCCTTTTCTACTTATGCAACTTAACAGTTTTTCACTAATGGCGCCAGTGAGCCCATATTGTTAGTAGTAAAACCACGTTGTTGTCAGCCATCTAATTAAATAGACTTTTCTCAGACACAGTAGAAAATGTCTGTAAGAGTCAGACATCAAATTAATATATAAAATAAAAATCTGGATAATTAGAATTCAATTAAAATTATATACTAATTTTGCAAATTAAAGAAACGTGTCTGAGCACACTTTGCCTTTTCTACTTATGCAACTTAACAGTTTTTCACTAATGGCGCCAGTGAGCCCTTAGTAGTAAAACAATGTAGGGCCGGCGCAGCCCATTTTTTCCATGTATGGATTAACGATGGGGGGGGGGTAGACCGAAATTTTTTTCTTTGCTTTTTCTTCATTTGAAAGAAAATGTTTTCTTTCGTACAACATTTCTAGATATAAATTCGTTTAATACTTTGAAACAAAAATCATTATCTTTCCAGACAGTTTTTCATGTATGGAATTTCCATACATGAAAATTTCCATGTATGGATTTATCCATGGCATCCATACTGTTTGCGCCGCCCCTGAAACAAATAATTTGTTTCGTAAAAGGATAATACATAATATTGTAGAGTTCTCTCAAAAACAAGTTAAATGTTTGTATTATTCAATCGTTATTTGATATTACAGTGCGAATCGCTTCGTAAAAATTTTTACAGTAATACTCCTTGTATGAATTTCATTTTAAAACATTTTATACAGTGTACTCAAACATTGTTTCAATTAAACAAATACTGATGTACAGATATTTGCACCAGGGAAAATCTGCTAGGATTTTCATTTCATGGTACAATTCCTGCAGAAGTAAACCGTTTAAATATGATTAAAATTGTAAAACCACAGTACACCTGTAAACTAATTATGAAATATCTCATTCGAGAAGTACATGTGAATCTTTTAAAATACTGAAAAGATGAGCTTTCTAAATGAAAATAATTTTAATTAATTCGCAAAGTGAATTTTAAATTAGAACTCTTTCTGTGGCTGTGAAATACAAAAAGTCTTGAAAAAGATTTATGTAAAGAGGAAAAATGTTTTCCTCTCTATGTTTGTATAATTTGACAAATTATGATACTTTATACATAATTTAAAAATCATTAAATATGATAAATTCCGATAGAACCTAAATATAGAAATCTTCTATAATATTTTTTTCTGTCTCGATATAAAATCTGAGAATTAACCAGACAAGCAGACAAAAAAAGTTATCCCGTTAATTTTGATAAATCGAGTGAGAATTTGTTCCTGTGAATTCAGTCGAATGATTTTTCAACTCTCGGCGAGCATAGCAAGGACGAACAGGAACTCCACTTGAATTTAGTAACGAACAATTTTCCCATTGTTCTCTGGCGAAAACTACCCTGGACCTATTTGACTCGTATTTTCCTCTCCCTTCTGGCTCTCATTTTCTCTTTGTCTCCCTTTCTCACTCTCTGCCTATCCATTTCCGTGGAAAGCTAATTTGTGAAAGTTCGCAAAACACGTAGAATAAATACGTTCTTCTGCCTAACGTGCAGCTCGTGCAAAAGCGCCACACTATATCGGTGTCGTTCGTCATGCACGAGGCAAAAGTAACGATATTATCGTCGTGGTGACATAATTGTTCACCTAAATGATAAATAGGTAGTTGCAAATAAGCGATCCTGCCATAACGTCACGCTACATTGATCGTAGGCAATGTGACCTGATCGTTATGAAACATTTATTGAAAAATTCAAACTCAAGTTAAGGTTACAAATATAAAGAACTATAAAAAAACGAATCAGAAAGTAACAAAATTTATGATTTACATAAGAGGATTAGATACGTTTTTTAGGTGTAAATTAGGGTGGTCCTTATTTATTCTTGGTAGATTTTTTCTTCCGAATTTCTTTGGCCTTATACCTCTATTTTGTTGGAATGACCAAGAAAATTACCTCCACCCAATTTTAGTGAAATTGGTTAATACTAACATCTGCCTCAAAGCAGATGATTTAAATGATATTTTTTTTAACTCATTATTTCTTTGTTTCTCAATGATAACTTTCCAGGTGTCAATTTTCGTAATGCACAATAGTCAAAATTTTGAAAAATTCAAAATTTCGTTTTATGAAATACTAAAAAATTCGTATTTTCTGTGCTCTCGTCCAATTTTTCAAAATTTTGACTTTCATGCATTACGAAATATGTTTCTTTACAATAATTATAAAGAAATAATTTTCGTAATGCATAAAAGTCAAAATGTTGAAAAAATTAAAATGGCACCTTATGAAATACTCAAATATTCTTATTTTCTATGCTTTCGTCCAATTTTTCAAAATTTTGACTGTCATGCATTACGAAATATTTAATCTTTACAAAAATGTAGCCCCTTAAAAAATGAAAACTTCACCGCTTTTGTGCAGTGTTTTTGGGAAAAATCCCCAATTAAAAAAATCAGGAAAAATACATATATAGGTTTTTGGGATCGCTGAATTCGAATCCGAGATCCGTTGACCTTCATAATATCAGGTTCAAGGTCATTTGAAGGTCAAACTGCAAAAAATCCGATAAAAAAATCCAGAAAAATACATACATAGGTTTATGGGGTCACTGATTGCGAATCCGAGGTCTGTTGACCTCCAGCATATCAGATTCAAGGTCATTTTTAAGGTCAAACTGCAAAAAATCCGATAAAAAATGCAGAAAAGTACATAGATAGGTTTTTGGGGTTGCTGATTTCGAATGCGAGGTCCGTTGACCTCCAGCATATCAGGTTCAAGGTCATTTGAAGGACAAACTACAAAAAATCCGATTAAAAAATCCAGAAAAATACATGCATAGGTGAGGGTTGTCCGTTTAGGGTGGAATTGACTTCTTATTGTTAGTAGATATTGTATGAATTTTTTCGAATTTTTTTGGCCAAATCTAAATTGGGCTAAAAACCTATCTTAGAGACCCTCTCCCTTTAAAGACGTTTTTAGGATGTTCTGAAAACGTCTTGGGACATTCGTGCCCTGGGCCTTTAATTGATACCTGAAAAGTTGTCATCGAGAAACAAAGCAATAATGAGTTAAAAAAAAATTAAGATAGATAATAAGATAATAATAGATAATAAGGAAATAATATAATTTAATAGATAATAATAGATAATAAGGAAGATAGTATTACTCTACCTTGAGAAGTAACAGGTAACTAACTTAGATATTATAGGTAATCTCTAAGATCTCCTCAATAAGACTAAGAGGGACTTAGATCCAAATATAACATCTCCGATTACGTAGCGGTGGATTCAAACTAAATAGTTACTGCAAATTGGAACTGTGTTGAGAATTCAGTCTCTCCATAAAGAGATTCTCGAGACAATGAGCTTCTCAGGTATCAGGAACTGTACTTACTTTTAATATAAATCTGTAATTATCAAGATTTCAACATATTCGAGATTCTAAGTAATTATTGTACATAATTAAATATTGGGTTGAAGTTTCAGACGTCTAGTCTGACGAAGTTTTTTTATTCTTTTATTTTTTATACATATTTATTCGATTAAGAATATCAAATATTTTCAAAAAATATTTTTTATTTTTATTTATTTATTAACAGAAGTTTACCCGGAGTTGCCCGGGATTTTAAGAGATTTTAAATGACAAAGGAATTTCAAAAGAATTAAAGAGAGTTCAGGGATTTTCAAGAAATTTCGAGACATTTTAAGCGATTTTAATAAATGAAATAGTTTAGAAACTTTGTCCTATTCAAAAGTCGACGACAGTGAGAAATTTCCATAACTAATTTTTTTCGTGAATATCTTCAAGAGAATTAGCCATTGGCAAAAATTTAGCTATTAATGTCACGAGAAGTCGTATTTGAGGATTGATATATGAACAGAAGGGCTGGAAATGTTGTAAATGCATAGCAGAAACACTTCTGTGGATTGCATTACGCTTTAGAGAAGATCCAGCTGGCACAGAGCCAAACAGGTGTTTTCAGAGATTATCAGAAACAAATTCAATACGAAAAATAGATTTCGTTCTGTTATTTTGTTAAATCAGGACAATTTCACTTTAAAATTTACATACAAATTTACAAATTACAATTCTTCTCCCAAAATTTGCTCCCATATTTAATTTCAAATTATGTTTGAAAAGTTGAAGAAATTAGAAGATTTCTTTTATTTTTCGGGCTTCAAATTCGTTTCCAATTAAGGTGAAAATTTTTGACAGCGATAAAGCCTCAAAACTTTTATGAGAAACTTAGATTCAAAAGTGCTTGGTAAGTTGCTTGGTTGGCGAGAATTATGCATCAGTATAACCGCTTGAATACCGGCAAAGTTTAGCGGGAAGTTATAAAACTTGTCTGATATGTGATATACACTTGCACCTTCTACTATCTTTTGTATCGACTTTCATAAGGTTCCTACAATAATATCCAATAATATAGATTCATAAATATATCGCTTTTTAAAATTAGCAATAAATTTCTTTTATCTCTGAGAACTATCAATTACACAGGCACAATTGAATTAAAAAAATATATAAATACCTAATTATATTAAAATATCTTCATTGAAAGTAGAAATCCCGACCAGTGCCTCGTGAAAAAATACTGAAAAAATAATTCCTGAAAAATGCAAATTCCCGAAATGTAGTTTAAAGAAATTGTAAGAAATTGCAAAATATTTCTAGAAATTAATAAAAATTCCGTAAGCTTTACGGAAAAGTTACATAGGAAAATAACGTTTTTTGAGAAAGAATATCTTGAAAGACAATACTTAGTAATAAATAAATAACAATACTTATTATAATAATTAATACTTAATTTGTCTTAGAAACTATAAAAAGTCTGAATGGATAAATTGTTTAAGGCCTCTCGTTTGATTACCGCAGTTAAGCAACGCTAGATGCGGTTATGTTTGGATAGTTGATTGATTGATTCCAAGTCAGCTATTTTAAATTTCCGAATTTTTCCCGGTCAAATTTTTTTTCCTCTGACTAATTTATAAATGTCTTCTTTAATTTTTGAAAAAAAAAATTTGAATAAAAGAAAATAAAAAATAAAAAAATGGATAAAGTAGAAATAGAATAAAAAGAAGTCAAAGTATAAAAATGTCGATTTTTCCATAAAATACAAAAGTACCTAGAAGTTTGCCCGAATGAGTCATTTCTTATAAATTTCTTATAGTATAATATTATTACGTACGATCAATAAGAGGATAAGATTATACTCTTTAAAATATTTTCAAAAACCTAAAATATTCAACCAGTCAATCCATTTAAGAAAGCAGCAGTTTGATTAATTATGCAGAAAGCGGACATAAGCCAGACATTCTCGTTTATAAATAAGGTTCACTAAAATTTAGAAAAAGCATTAATTGATTAATTAATTAAAAAGGTTTAATTAACGTTTTCAATAATTTATCTTCAGAAGAATAATTTAGAACTCTCACGTCACAAAATGAAATCTTTTACACTATTTCTATCAATTCCTATTTCTATCTATCCCTTTAATATTTCAAGTTGTAGCCAAAAAATTGAGAGATTCAAGAACCCTGATCCTGATCCAAGTGAGGTTACCATAATAATCATATTTCTTGAATTCATTTGAGGGAATATTAATGATGCTGGATTAGACCTTTCGATTTTGCAGATATTAATTCAGATCTGTACCTTCGTCAGTGGAGTTGGTCTTTTTGGAACTCGGATCTGATGAAAAAAAAAACCAATCTCTAATTGAAGTAGACGATAATTAGAGTACGCTTAGAATAGGACGGGATTTAGTTCGCGGAAATAATGATCTTTCCATTATTCACATTGATATCCCTCAACCAGCCATTATCCACCTCAAGGTTCTTATTATCTGCCATTGTTCTCTTCTTTCACTTTGCATATCTAGTATAACTTCAGTATCCAGTGCAGTGAATTTCCTCAGATGCTTCAGTGTCCTCATATCTTACAAACAATGGTGGTATATATTTTGAAACATTAGTCACACCGAGACGGTGAAAAAGAAAATAAGAAAGACTGCCCGTATATGTCTGCAATGCAGACCTAGTTTATGGACGCGCGACAGATAATTCACCCTCGTGATAATCTTTGTCAAGTGCCACGGAAAACGGAGGCAGACTCAACGAGCAACTATTAACGATAAAATCATTTCAGAGAAGAAAATCCATATTATAATACGTAAGATGTTTGGATAGTTGGATGGGGGCCACCGTATTATATATTATACATAATTACATATGTACTTTATTTTCCATTGATTCCAGGAGTCAGCTATTTTAAATTTCCGGATTTTTCCCGGTCAAATTTTTTTTCCTCTGACTAATTTATAGATGTCTTCTTTAATTTTTGAAAAAAAAAATTTGAATAAAAGAAAATCAAAAATAAAAAAAAATGGATAAAGTATAAATGGAATAAAAAGAAGTCAAAGTATAAAAATGTCGATTTTTCGATAAAATACAAAAAATTCTCGATCCTAAATGAAATTCCCGGTTTTTTCTCGGTTTCCCGATTTCGAAATCTCTTGAAAATCCCTGAACTCTCTTGAATTCTTTTGAAATCAATTGAAATCCCTTACACTCACTTGACATCTCTTGAAATTCCTTAAAATTTCTTAAAGTCACTTAAAATCTGATGAAATCCATTTTTTGAAATCTTGTGGAATCTATAAAAATCTCTGTAATATTTTCTCAATAATTCTTCAAACTCTTTTTAAAATACCTTAAAATCTTTAATACCTTAAATATCCTTAAACTGTTTTGAACTTTTTTAAAAAATCCTTTGAAGTTGCTTAAAATCTCTTGAAATCCCTTACAATATACAATTATAAATAATCCACCAAATTTTTCTTTCAAATTTTAATTTTCACGTTTCAATGCAGAAACAACAAAATCTTCTCTATTGTTTTCTATCTCCTGTTTATTCAGGGCTGAAAAGTTCTGGACATTCAAATAAACGAATTTTTGTATTTATTGTATTTTAAACTAAATTGTATTAAAAATGAGACAGTTTTTCTCCTTGTCAATTACAATTCGCTCCCATCTCTTTCAACCCCTGCTTCTTTTTCCTTTATTCTATCTCACACCTATTCCTGATACCATGATAAAATAAGTACGTCGTTGATAAATAAAATAGAATTTTTTATTACAGTAAAGTAACGATTGGCAATCAAATTTTGCGTAACCAATCGAATAAATGAAAAATGTTTTCCGTTTTACGAATAATGGTACGTTAACCAGTAATTTTTTTAATAACCGTTATTGAGGAAAAGACTGAAAGTTGCGTGGAATCGATTTATCATAAAATACAAACGTAAAAAAGGTTCCACTATAAAACATGCGATAAAGTCACGAATTTTACTACTTACATAGTTTAGGTGCGAGCATAAACTCTGCAAATAGTTTTTTCTTTGGTGTTGAAGGGAAATTTGTATTGGGAAAAGTATATCAATTGCTTTTCAGAGTTTAAAGTACAAATTTTACTGAGAAATTGTAATTAGCTATTTTAGATTTCATTATTTCAGATTCTCATTAAAATCTCTTAATTTGTTGAATTGTCTATTATTTCTATAATAAAGTATCTCACACATATTATCACTTTCCTTCCTGATGGACTCCCCTCATGCATTTCATAATATGTAAATTTTTGCAAATGACTGAGACTAGAGACTAAAATTCATCTGCAGCTTTGTAGGGGAAAATGTATAGATGATTGCAACTTAATTTAGGGGAGAAATTTCGAGTTAGTCGAACTCGAGTAGTTAGTGAAACTTGAATCGATTTCACACGTGTTATGAGACAATTTATTTGGGGGTGAGGTGAACTCAAGTATGAAGCGAGGTATGAAACGAGGTATGAAGCGAGAGTCGCATGAGAATAAGCTATAAATTTTAGTCCCTTCTTATCAATCGAAGCTGCACGATAAAAGCGAAGATTGAGGATAAGAATTTTTCCTGTATTGAATTTTATTTGATGACAGTCATAAAGATGAAAACAATCGAATGAGAATTTTTATTTTGTATATTTTTGAAAACAGAAAAAAGAGCAGAAAAAGCGAATTGGAGAAAGGTCTTAGCCGAATATATATTCATGGTTAAAATCTGAGGGCAATTTTTTTCATCAAGGAGAAAATTTAGGTCAAATGCTGTTCTATTTTCCTTTTGTCATGGTTTATAGTCCTTTTTTTCTTTAATACTTCCTCTGTTCTGTTCTTCTCTGTTCTGTTCTTCTTTGTTATGTTTTGTTCGTTGAAAAGAATTAAAAATACCAAAATGCTTCTTCCTTTGTTTTTTTCTATTAAGAAAGACTAAGCAGTGGTCTTTAAAAAAATAAACTGGACTTGCTAGACGAGACTATTATTTTTCAAATGTTTGGAATTCTCTGCAGGCTGGGAAAGACTCTTCATAATAAAACAGTGCAGATAATGAGAGCTAAGAGTGTGAAACAATCATGACCCATTGCACGAGTTGCATATTAATGTGTACACAATCTGTTCAAGCCACTCCTGAACGAGTTAAAAAGCTTAGCTGTTATTCCACAACGCGTACTGCCCTTTCTCGTTCGTACCTTTTGTTTGTTTGGTCTAAAACGCGGCTTTTATTAAAGGTGCAAAAAAAGAGTGCTGCGCAGGGAGCAGCAATAAAAATATTGCATCCGTTTGCGTTCCTAGAACAGCCATAATATTTGCATCTCCAGCAAAACGATATTACTGTGTAAGGAAATCGTAAACTGTAAAAGAGGAAAAAATAGCAAGAGCAGAAAAGCTCTTCTGTACCATAATAAAAGGGACAATCACTTTTATTCATATCTTTTATATTTATACAAATTCATTCATACTTATTGAGGGTGCTGATATAAAAGGAATAAGAGTAAAAGAAATACGAGTGTAAGGAATAAGAGTATGTTATATAAACAGAGTATAACACAATATTGTAGAGAAGTAGAACTGCTCTTTATCTGAAAATTAAGAAAATTAATTTTCTCAATCGTTAAATTTCAGGAGTTAGGAAGTCTTAAATTTATGAGTTGTACAGGGAGTTCCCCTAACAGAAAAAGTTTATAAATTTATCGCTTTTGCAATAATAAATATTTATCTTGGTCAGCAGTGTATCAGGAAAGTTATCTTATAAAGTTGATCACACGCCATAATATAATTTAATGAAACTTATTTGTTCAATCAGTGTGATCTATACTGTGGAAAATTCCTTGCTCTTATTTCTTAAGCTGGAAATTATTCACCCTTGGCGCCGAACAAGCCTCTTAAAGGGGAAGCTATGTTTACCCTGGGCGTGCTATCTCGAATATCTAATTGAAGTATAGTGAACCCCATTTATGTTTTTTCCTGTTAGTAATAAAGAAAAATCATTTCGATAGTATTCTTTATGTGCATATTAATTACTGGTCTTCATCATCATCATCATCATCATCATCATCATTTCTATTCAAAAAAGTATCCTATCTTAAAAAAGAGATGTTACCAATATATCAAACACATTGTTGTCGAAAACCTGATTGGTTTAGAAACTGCGTGAATATGTGTGAATATACCGAATTCGAAAACTATATCTTCATATTATTTTTATTGTCAAAACGATTACTAATAAAAAGGTTGTATAAAGATAGAAAATAATTTAAAGTAATAAAAATAATTATTTTGATGTGAAAAATAAATTATTAGTGAAGCAAAAAAATATTTCAAGATATATACCTAAGGTTAGTAAATATTATTCGAGAAATTAGAAAGATTATTTATAGTAAATTTTTCATGTGTTTTTTATATCAGTTTTGTATTTGTATATTTACAGATCAGTCACCATTAGAATTATGAGATTTTATGGGACTATAAAGTAATTTTAAGGGATGTGACTATATTTTGTGGAATTTTAAGTAATTTGAGAAACTTTTAAGAGATTTTTAAGAATTTTATAAAATTTCACTGGATTTTAAGGTATTTTAATAGATTTAATGAGATTTCATGGAACCCTGAATAATGTTAAGGAATTTAAAAGGGTTTTTCGAATTTTATTGAGATTTTAAAAATATTAATTGATTTCACAGAAATTTTAAGTAATTTTCAGAGATTTTACGATATTTCATAGGATATTAAGTTATTTTAACGACTTTATAAATTATAAATTTTTCAATTATTTTGTATACTAGTAAAAGGTGTCTGTGAACTTTGTTTAAAAATCTGTTTCACAGAGTAGAGAACATAAAAGTGGAATATCGACTTTTTCTCTCTTGAAATTGTTAGACTGACTGACCAACGTCTATGGTTTAAGGACTTACTCCATGTAAGAAGTGATTCTCGAGTTTCCTTAATTTCGTTTTTTCTGTTTCTTTTTCTTATTTTTTTTTCTTATCTTTTTCTTATTTTATACTCGTACTTACGTCGTGTTCCGCGGACATTTTGCACAATTAATTACGGTTATAAAGGAAATGAGAGGGTGAGGAAAAGCGGATACGGTTCTCAACCTGCTACTACCATGGTAATTGTTGAAAGTGCTCGTTAAACGTGCTAAATTAACCTGTAGCCACCTTCGTCGCATTACTTTATAATTGAAAGTTGTTCACGTTACAAATATGTTGAATTAAGAAGAGTCAGATAGAAAAAGACACTAATGAGAAGTTCGCGTGTCGAGACTCAATTTAGTCACTCTCGAGTCACTGTCATCATCGATAACGTCACCGGACGTTATGAAAGTATCAATGTCACATCGCTTTCAGGTTTTGATTTCGCTTTGCAAGTCTGATAATTAATCTCAATAGGGACGTGCCTAATTTGTCACGGCAGAAAAACTTTACTCATTCCAGGCCGATGCGCTGAAAAGAAACTTTGCCCTCACGATTCAAACCACTTTGGCCATCAGCTTGAAATAAGTACCTGCCCCTTTTCAACCTTGATTACAATATTCTTTGGGGAACTATTTTTAAATTTGATTAAAGTTAGTTATTAAAATTCCCATTTATCTTCTCCTTTAGTAGGGCTACCTTTTAATTATTATCTTCCCCATTAACATTAATTATTATGTTTCTCACGTAACAGTAGCAGACAAATGTCTTTCAGCCAAGGGAATCCTGGGAAAAGCATCAAGGATTGTAAAACTTATCTAGGAAGTTTTAAGACTGTCTTCAACACCTCAACTCTTATGGCTTAAGCAAAACGCTTTGCAGACTTAGTCAGCTACATCAATGTTTACTTTGGGCAAAATCCTGTTATGCATACACAGCACGTTCACTTCCCACATGTTTCTTTCCGCCATTGTTAGATGCATCCAACTGTCTAGGAAGAACACTTGCAATTTGCACATTCGCATATGATATGTAGAGAAAAATTCTCCTCTGCTTTGAATATCAACCTACATTTCTTAATGATAGAAGATATTATGTATTTAATCCGAGTATTTAATTAATAAAAGTCTTAATATACAATTCATTAGAAATTCTCGTTTGAAATTACTATGTACTTAGAGGACATGTAATCCTTATCATAAAAAAGATGTTGCGATTGCCGATTATATTGAAAATAGATTCTCGTAATCTTAAGCTTTATCCTCTCTTCATCTATTGCTTGGGTTTTTATTCGCCATTTATATTTTAGAATCGAGATCAGAGCTGCCAACTGCTTGAGTCTAAATGATTCATTTTGAGTATCCGCTTCGCAAGATTGCCACGATATTAAAACATCTCATGGGATTTTAAGATATTTTCAAGATTTTAAACGATATTAGAAAAGGTCTGTAAGAGTCAGACATCGAATTAATATATAAAATAAAAATCTGGATAATTAGAATATAATTTTTCACATTAAAAAAACGTGTCTGAACACATC
>CAJFCP010000049.1:584399-614533 GCA_904066005.1 Synergus itoensis | reverse complement strand
AATTAGAATATAATTTTTCACATTAAAAAAACGTGTCTGAACACATCATGCCTTTTCTACTTATGCAACTTGACAGTTTTTCACTAATGGCACCAGTGAGCCCTCAGTAGTAAAACCACGTTGTTGTCAGCCATCTAATTTAAATAGATTTTCCCCAGGTACAGTAGAAAGGGTATGTAAGAGTCAGACATCGAATTAATATATAAAATAAAAATCTGGATAATTAGAATATAATTTTTCACCTTAAAAAACGTGTCTGAACACATCGTGCCTTTTCTACTTATGAAACTTAACAGTTTTTCACTAATAGCATCAGTGAGCCCTTAGTAGTAAAACCACGTTGTTGTCAGCCATCTAATTTAAATAGACTCTCCTCAGACACAGTAGAAAAGGTCTGTAAGAGTCAGACATCGAATTAATATATAAAAAAAAAATCTGGATAATTAGAATATAATTTCATAAGATTTGAAATCTTATAAAAGTAAAAGTTACTAAATTCCAGGAAAACTGCGTTCAGAGCGCATGTTAACTATTTTAAATGGTAAATTCAGCCATTTTCTTGTTTCCGTGTAGTTTTTTTTTGCAAAAATGAATTGATTGAAGATTAAGATAATATAATATGTACAACTTTTTTGAAAATTATCGAAAACATAAATCAATGAAGAAGACGCATGACATATTCTGTAGTACATTAAAATTATGCAATTACATTACTGTGAAATGTAATATCCGACATTCAGTGACAATATACAGGAGCTTTTCTATGCAAGGAAGGAAACCTACCAATCGATCGGGCAGTATCAGGTTTCATGGTATATTCAACGAATGCACATCTAGATCTAATGCAATTCATGTTGAGTAGCAGCAGCATAACGTTGAATTCCCAAGGGAGCTTCCAATTATGCATCGTGTCCAAACGCAGTCCAAACCCACTCAAATAAGATTACGTGCTGTGCCTTACACTTTCCAGTGTATGCGCTATTGTACAAGGCGACTAAACAAAGTTTCATCTCCCTTGTGTATTCTGCTTTACCAACATCGTAGGACAACATTCACTTAAAAGTAAAATATTAACTAACCGAGCAAGTTCCGTTTCCTGAAGGACATTCGAACCTCTTGCAAATTAATAATGTTTTAACGTGTTCTTCAAGCGGATATAAAGATCTGTTCTGTTTTATTAGTGCAGCTTATTTTTAGGAGAAAAGTAAGCTAAACTTTCAAAAACGTGTCGCCCTAAACTTTCTTATATGGAACTTTCTTATTTCAAGTAAATTTATGAAATTTTTTAAGTTTAATAAGGTCTAATTAAAAGAAGGGTTTAAAATGGGTTGAGAAGTACGACCTCTGGAATTTTTTTTAATTTTTCAAGCTCAGGTGAATTGGAATAAAAAGATATGATGGCGCGTGACCGGGTGTTCTATTTAAGATATGCATAAAATACGTAGCATGGTGAACCTTTCTAAAGATTTTCTTTAACCGAAAAATAAACACACATCGTAAAATGTGGGAAAAAGTCGAGAGTCGGTTAGGTGGTTTAAGTGGCTTCGGTAAAAATTTAAATTGGGCTTAGAAATTTTACAGAACCGCAAATGAAAACGTTCAAACTCGGTTACAAGTTTAAAGCGAGCTGGGAAATATATTTGTTAATGCAGGAATGGGATGAATTTATTGGAAAACCGTTTAGTATACTAAATGAAATTTCTATTTCGAGATTATATTATCATATATTATATTTATATGTACATATTACAAACGAGAGATTGCTCTCATTCTATGACCAACAAATGTTTCGTTAATATTCTGCGCTGCTATGGAATAATATTCATTAATCTGCATTTCGTAAGCTTGGTTCATATTTTATCGAGGAAGCAGAACATTGACAGTTTTGAAAAGTATACTGTCAGTAGCGATTTATTTTGGGATAAGGAGAAAATTGGAATAAACAAATTGAAAATAATGGAAGTACATTTCCACGAAGTAACATCCCCTCTAAAATTATTTTTGAGTTAATTAATTTAAAATGTATTAGTAATATCCAATAAGGACCAGAAATGTTTGTTGCTATAATATCAACATGCAATATGTATATCGTACAATACAACATGTATACATGAGAGATTACTTACTCAAGGGATTTTTATGCGAATCTTATATACAAGTTTTCGACTCACCAAGAAAATAAAAATAAAAATGAAAAAATGTTTGATCAACATACGAGATACAATTTTACGATAGGGGTGATTTACAGTGCACATCCGATAAATCCGATCAGATATTCATAAGGCAATCACAAGCTGTTTGTTTGGTTTTATTATATTGGATACTTACAAATTTTCTTCATCTCACAAGGGAAATAAAACATACATACGTACAAGCGAAGGCGAATTTCGTTCTTTTTTTTTTACATAGTTTATCATTCAACTTCACCCCTTTTCGATTTCCCTGAGTACCAAAGGTTGCAATTCATCAGTAACTGGAAGATTTTCCAAGCATTTATTGCGGGCACTATGGACTATGGATTGAACTATTTCCGGTTCGCCATTTCGGCAGTGCTTCGATAACGAGCCGAATGGCTTTCCACATGGATATTGTGCAAACGAAGGTTATCTCCCTCGTATCGTAGTGCGAACGAGTGATAGAGTTCTCTTCCTATTGGTCCTGAATGAGAGGATAGTCGGATCTACTGGTAATCTACTTTCACTTAAAGCAGGACGAACGGTAACTATCGAATTGGAACCAGTAGATACTCGAGGCGAAATCGATCTAGAAGGATTCGACGTACCGGAAAAGATTTACGCACACGTGCTTTCGTCTCACTACCCTCTCTCAATTCCACCTTTGTTATCGAACAAGTGAAAACTCTTCATTCCTCAATTACGTTTCCACTCTGTTTTTTAGTAATAGAAGCAACTTTGAATTTTTACCTTTTGTTACAAGGGATAAAAGCATTCTTCCACTTATGGATTTTTTAAAGCACTACATGATTACATGATTCCAATTTGAAATTCAACAATTTAAAGCTCTTAAAATAAATATTTTTTTAATGAATGAATTTTAAAAATAAATAACTATGTAGTATTTTTGCTTAAAGTGATCAATCTTGTGCTTTTTAAAATTATCTTCAGACTATTTTGAATTGGGTTGAAGTTTCAGACGTCTAGTCTGACGAACATTTTTATTTCATTTTTTTTTTGTATTTATTGGATTAAGAATATAAAAAAAAAATCCTAAAATCATTTTATTTTTATTTATTTACTAGTAGAAATTTACTCGGCGTTGCCCGGGTTTTTAACAAATTTCAAGGGATTTTATAGAGATTTTAAGTGATTTCGGAGAATTTCAAGACATCTTAATGAACTTAAAAGGATTTTTAAATAAATTGAAAATAGTTCAACGATTTTCGAGAGCTTTCACAAGATTTCAAGGGACTTTTATAAGAGTTTGAAAAAGTTATCAAAAGGCCGTGCCAGAGATTTTTAGAAATTTTTATAGATTTCATAAGATTTTAGTGATATGTGATTGTAAGGAATTTCAATGAATTTTAAAAGAATTCAAGAGAGTTTAAAGATTTTCAAAAGATTTCAAAACATTTTAAGTGATTTTAAGAAATTTTATGGAATTTATTCTAATGTGGAGTAAATCAAATTAAATTCCTTAAAATTACTTGAAATTCTTTAAAATCTTTTAAATCTTCTGTAAAAGTCTTAAAATATCTTCAAATCTCTTAAAATTCTTTAAAATCCCTTTAAATTCCTAAAATCAATCAAAAGCTCTCAGCATCCCTTGAAATTCCTTAAAATTACTATAAATCTCTTGAAATCCTTTGTCCTCGAAATTTTTTTTTAACCCACTGTGCGTCACTCGTCGATCAGTCATGAAGTTGCGTGGATCATAGTTGCTAATTTCCTAAATATTTTATTTATGTATTACTTAAATTACACCAACTGATAGAAAATCAATTTAAACAAAATTCTCAACAAAAAAAAAATGGAAAATCAAAAGAAAAAATCATGATTATCATATAGTGTTTTTAAAAACTCAAAAATCATTTTTTAAAAATCACTAGTGCACAGAAATCTTCCTAACAATAAGAAACTATATTTAAAGAAAAACTTCTTGGGAAAAGTCTTCTTTTACGAAAATACTTGAACAAAATAAAACCAATACAAAGAATTTTGCTGTGCTACACAGGAAAGAAAGTTTTCTCAGTCAGCGAAATGCAGGTTAAGTCTCAATTTACATTCAGGACAGGGAGTGTCCTCTTTCCATCGACCAATATGAATGATAAATGAAAGTGCAATGAATTCGGTCTCGTTATAAATTATACAAGCAACTAATATAGAGTAAATTGCGAGTCGTTACAAAATAATAATGAGTCATTACAATTCCAATTTATTAAGAAATATGTTTAAGAGAATGAAAAATTGCAACTGCAGGTGCTGTTTCGAGAATGGAAGAAAATGGAAGAAAATGTGGGACATCCTACAAGAGAAGAAAAAAGATCTTTTATCTCTTGGTTCTTATCTTTCACATAATGTACTTTTAATTAAGACTAGCCGTTTTCTTCTTATTGCATTTTCTTCTGTCTTAGCAGAAGCTTAAGGTCGAAGATAATTATTATTGTTAAAGTGTACGCCAACGCGCTTTAAAAGGAAATACATCTAATTAAAAAGAAAGTTCTGCTGATCTCATTATAGCTTCTAGTTTTTTTACTCATTTTACAAAAAAAATGCGCTTGAGCAAAAGCAAAAACATTTTTTCAACTATCTCAATAAATCATTTGCTTGGAGTTCAATCAAATTGATGGAGAATAGGATGTTTGTACGACAGCTCCTAATAGGAATAAGTAGCATCAGGTAGTGGGTTGTAAATTCTATTTAAGTCACATATATTATATGACTCATAAATTTTCACTTTGTACATGTTTACTCTAAGCTAAGAGGGAACAACGACGAAACGCGGGTGCGAATAAGCTGATAGCACCGGATATGAGTGTAGTTGTAATAAACGCTATATGTATAGAGGACTTTACGGAAAAATGTCAATGGCTGTGCTCGATGCACGGTTTATTGATTTTTAACTGTTTCAATTTCTTTATCGACTATATTTTATATGTATTACAGTTAGAAAGGTGCTTTTTGGATATTTTTTGCAAACGTTACTTCAATGGTCCTATTGTATAGGCGATTCGCTTGCATTTGACGTTCACTGCATTTATAATCATCTTTTACGCTTGATATAAAATGTCAAATGTTGCATGTGAGAAAAATATACAATTTTGAATTTAAAAGCTCCTTTATTCGGGCTTGGAAATATTTCGACACATGTATGTATTTGATATCTAAAAATACTTTAAATATTTAATTTTCTATTTTGAATAGAATTAATTAACTCCTGAATTCATCCGAATAACAAAATAATAAGAATTTAATCCTTTTAATATGAAAATGCATCACAACATCTTTTCAGACAATTTTTTTACATTCCTTAGAAGCTTTCGAGGCAAAAATTGGGGAGGATGGGAGGAATGATAGGTTGTAAAATTATCCGTAATTTTATAAATCTCTGATAAGTAGGTTACTTATTTCTGAAGTTGAATATCTCTCAACATTATATTTATAAATTTAAGCAAAATAAAGGATTTACTTTTGTATTCAGTTGGGCATTCAGATGCTAATATTGTGAAGAAGCATTTCCCCTTTATAGAGAATGAGTCTTCTAAATCCAGACTTAACCCAATTACATTTTTATTGTGCATAAATACTGCACTGAGCATGAATAAAATTAAATAAGCTTTTGCATTCCTATGCAAGGAAGCATTATAATTAGTTTTGAGTTTCAATGATGAAGCAACAATTCGCAGATGGACAAAATATTATCTGCGAATAATTGAAAACTGCGTCAACTACTCAGCACAGTTTTCAACTGTGTGCAGCATTTCTATCCTATCTTGTCTGTTCTATCTTGAAAAACTCATGTAACCAATATATCGAACCTATTGATGTCGAAAACTTGATTGGTTGTTTTTTGGAAATTGTACGAATTTTTGTGAATGTATCGAATTTGAAAACTACCTATCTTCAGACTATTTTCGTTGTCAAAACAATTGTTATAATAAAAAGATTATATTAAGAAAGAGAACACGAATTTTACGAAATTTATTGGAATTTAAAACATATTAAAGGATTTCACGGTATTTTAGAAGAATTTTATGAAATTTATTGTGATTTTCAAAAATTTTAAGTGATTTTACAAATTATTGGGGTTTTAGAGAAATCTAAGGAAATTTCATTGGATTTTCAGATAATTGAAAGTATTCAATGAGACTCAATGGAATTTTAAGTAATTTTAAAGTATTTAACGATATTTTCAGTAATTTTAAGTAATTTTAGAAACTTTAAAGCGATTTCAAGGGATTTCACGAAATTTCAAGGGATTTTCAGATATTTTAAGGGATTTAATGAGATTTCATGGGATTTTGAATAATATTATAAGAAATTTCAAAGGATTTTACCAAATTTATTGGAAATTTTCAGAAATTTTAAGGAATTTGACGCTATTTTACGAGATATTAAGTAATTTTAAGGACCTTTAAGGGATTCAAGGAATTTCACGAAAGTTCATTGGATTTTCAGCAAAATTTCAAAATTTTCAGCAATTTTAAGAGATTTCATGCGATTTTTGAGTAATCTTAAAAGATTTAACGATAGATTAATTGTGCGCAAGACACGCGGATCATAATAGCTAGTTACACAAAAAATCTCTCTTATTTTTTGTGCATAAACCCACAACATTAATAATCTCAAAAATATAAATTGCCATAAGGCTTAGAACCAATGAAGGAGGGTCTTCAAAGTGTTTCACACCTTTATTGTCATAAGAAAATTGTTTGCTCATCTGTCACGTGCAAGGTGTGCCTTCGTAATGAACTGCCATTCATCGCACTTTTTCCCGAGGAAGAACAAGAGAGGAAATAATACTTAAGCCGGAAAAACCTGCTTATAAGTTCATCTTATACACTTACACAGAGATACCTCGTTCTAGGCTCGCAGAACCAGTTCATTTAGCAGTGCCTTCATCCCAACGAGGTACTGTGTGAGCGAGCTTTAAAGGATCGAAGTTGAAAGCGCCAACGCCACCCAAAGCTCCTCAATTGCATAGATATATCCATTCCATATATAATAGTTATATACTATATATATACCTATATATGTATATGAGTGTAGAGTCCCTTACTAAATTATTGAACGTGCTGCTCTACTTGCTCCGTAAGGGTGCGGCTAACCCCAGAATTTGTTTCAGGTGAGCTTGTGTCGATACGAGCCTCATTTCATTTTCTCGCCCACAAAGTTTACTTTACGGCTTCCTCGATACTCTACGTGACCAACATTTGATTTTCTACATGAGATTTTAGTAAAAGATGCTTATCAGAATTGAAATCCGATACTTTTAGGAATGTAGGGTGACTTTTTAGCCAGGGGGTTGACTAAACTGATCTTTTTACTCTTTTATGTATGAGTGTATTTTAAATTTTTCAAATAACCTTTGGACGGAGTTTGGTGAACTAAAAATGTTATGTTGCAACCCCTTTATAACAATAAAGGGTTTGCAGGGTGTCTACTATTTTTCGGCAAGCAAATTCTCGGCTATTTCCCGGTTTTACGGTTTTTTTTTATCGAAAACATTAAATTTTTGTTGACAAAAAACAGAAAGTAAGAAAAAAAAAACAGAAAATAAGCAAAAAAAGAGAAAAAGAAATAAGAATTTTACGAAATTTATTGAAATTTTAGAATTATTAAAGAATTTCAGGTTGTTTCGAGGAACTTTATCGAATTTATTGTAATTTTCAGAAATTTTAAAGGATTTGGTGAGATTTTAAATAATTTTAAGGAATTTTACAATATTTTATGGAATGTTAAGTAATTTTTAAAGAATTTGACGATATTTTGTGGAATTTTAAGTAATTTTAAAGGATTTTACGATATTTTACGGGATATTAAGTAATTTTAAGGACTTTTAAGGGATTCCAGGGATTTTACAAAATTTCATAAGGTTTTCAGGAAATGTAAAGTATTTAACGAAATTTCATGGGATTTTAAGTAATTTTAAAGGAATTAAAGATATTTTGTGGAATTGTAAGTAATTTTAAGAACTTTTAATGAATTTCTAGGGATTTTATAATGAAATTTCAAGTATTTTGAGGGATTAATGAGATTTCATGGGATTTTAAATAAATAATTTTAAGAAGGGATACTTTCTGAGATTTTAGGAATATTAACAGAAAAAAAAAAGTTTTGAATCAAGCCCGAAAGGTCTAGTCTGTGTTACAATTTAACAATTTAAGCCAGTTTTTGGGCTTAAATTTAGCTTTAAGCCCAAAAACAGGCTTAAATTGTAACACAAACTAGACCTTTCGGGTTTAATTCAAAATTTTTTTTTTCTATATTATAAAGGGGTTGCAGGGTGTCTACTATTTTTCGACTACCAAATCCCCGGCTATTTCTCGGTTTCCCGTTTTTTTTAAATCGAAAACATTAAATTTGATTCCCGGTTGGAATTTGTATTCCCGGTTTTATTTTAATGCCTGGCTAATTCCCTGTTTTTCCGGTTAGTAGACATCCTGGGGTTGTATTGCAGCGACCGCACATTGAGGATAATTACTTCCGTATTCTAAGCACTTTAAGGTCAAAGGATTTTCCAACTGTCGAAATCCATGAGAGGATTCTGTATTCATTTCGAACCGAGTAGAAGATTTCGTGTACTTGTACATGCTGCATGTGGCTGGTGCACGGCTGTTTAATACGTATGCATCGCACGTAGGTATGTAGGTTGTACCACCTACAGTCCCTGGCCAAATTATTGGAAGTACTATGAAATATTGCATTGCTTTCACTTATTGTTTTATACCCTATGTACCCCACCCTCGATCCACCATAGTCCATAACACGACAAAAATATTTTCTGCCAGTTCATTATTTTTCACTCGCGGTCCATAAATAAAATTCGACCGGAACTTCATAAATTTTTACAACGATTTTCTAACAGGTCGAACTTTTGATTTCGCGTATTTGCACTGGGTGGCTTAATATGCATGATAAATTTACGAAATAAATCGTCTAGAGCTTTTAATGGGGATGGTATCCATTTTTTGTAATTGCACGACCAGAGTTATTTGAAAAGTTTACGTGCGTATGCGTACTCGTATGCATATAGAAAAACGATTTATGATGCATTAGAGTAATTAGTCCATTGCCTGAATTGTTGTATAAATTATTGTTACAATTGGAGGTGTTAACTTTTTTTAATATAAAGAGCCTTGCTGCAAATAATTGACCTGACCAAATATTTATTGATTGCATTTTAAACTAGAAACAGTTTTAAAATATTGATTTATTTACATGGAAAATACTTCTGCATGAAAGAAACTTGCCTGTTTTTATTTTTAGTTGGAACAATATTTCTGGATAAAATAGAATTGGGAAAAAATATTTTGTTCAAAACTTTTGTTACATGTTCCGGTCTGGCACGACTAGCATATTTGGGATTAAATGCATGTTATTCATCCGTTCTTGATTTATCAGGATACTTGTTTATAAAAGTGTAAATGAAAAATATCTACCAATGCAAAAATTTTCAAACTCATCCTCGGTCTGAAATCCCCCGATTTCGACCCGATCGGGGCCACAGAAAAATTTCTATGCGGGTATTTTTCACTTTATTTTTATAAAATGCGTTAATCTTGATTTACATGCTCGAGGAATCAGTGAATTGAGCATGATTACTTTACAAGACGCATGTTGAATTTTGAACACTGAGAAATTGATTGGTCAGTTGTTAAGTTGAATCAAGTTTACCTCTAGAAGGGAGAATACAGGGTTGAAACTTGTGCATTCATCGTATTGGCAATCCTCACTGGCATTGGCACATTCATCTTCTCTGCGTTCTCGCTCTGAATTTTAATCCGATTTCGCAACTCCACCGATGTCTCTTTTTCGCAGTATTTCCCACCTGTTTAAACTTTTTATTTTCACTATCCAGCACGTAAAAATTGAATCAAACCAAATACCATATCGCCTGCGGCTTCCATAATATCCCCAGGGTTTTGAAAAAAAAACATGTATAATACATTATGTATTGTTTCACATTATGTATTGTTTCGCAACAACATTAATCTAGAGGCCAGCTACTGGCTGAATGTGGAGAGTATGAGAAAAATGAAGAACTCATAGGAGTACAAACAGTTCCGGAGAAATGGAATATTTCACGACGCTTGTTGCCATTTGAAAATAAACCGTGGAGTGGAAATGTTAGCGAGAAAACAAAAACGGAGACGATGTACATTAAAGTAAATTCATAGAGTTTGCATGCAATTCTTTGTGGTAAATAGGAAGGTAAATGGGAAAAAAAATTTCATATACAAAATACTAGGAAATTTATAAAATTATAAGTCCGATCACTGAGTTAAAAATAAACCAATAGATTTTCACTCATCACTTACATTTTCCTCTCTTTCAACGTCTATACAGATATTATTTCTCTAAGAAAAATGCCAATATTTACTGAGCAAAATTTACCATCAAAGAGAAATCGTATTTACACAGAAAGTATCGTAGAGCATAGATATCTGAATTTGTTCGTTTATAAATACCTTTTTCGGATATATATTTCTTGAAGGTGTAAGACAGAAAATGTTAAACAAGAAATTATTTAAGTATTCACTGAAAAACCAAAATTTTGTTGACTATGCATTTTTTTGTCCTTACCAAACAGTTTTTCCGAAAAAGGTAATCTCCTGCTTCATAGAATTCGCGAATTTATTGGATGTTGAATAACCAAGTCGCTTATTAATATCCGGAACAATAAGAATAGACATTTCCATTATTACTCTCATTTCAAATCAATAATCAATAACCTCGTTGTCATTTGTATGGCTTAGCGGTAGATAAAATCATGGTAAAACAAAAGGGTAATTTTTTTCACCAGCAATCGCAGATGAGATCAAGAGGAGATAGAAAGGAAGCAATTTAAGGGGAAATCTGAGATCCTTGCTAAATATTTGTCTTGGTTAAAAGGGAAATAGTTGAGGAATACAGAATTCGCATAGGTGGCAGTGGGTGTATTTGCGTTTTCGCATACATGTATACGAAAGCAGGCGCGTAAGTACCTGCACCCGTACCAATGGGTTCGGATAAGCTTTCACGGTTGCGGGAATCAGAGGATCGTAAATTTCGTCGGTGTTGAGGGAATCTAAGCACTCCTCGAAGATCCCGGAGCTTTTCCACTCGCAGCACATACGATCAGATCCAGAAACCCAAATTCATCGATCAATGATGTCGTTAAAGAGCTTCGGCAAAATTTGAATCCTTAATTCATCGACTATTTGAAAAATGTCGCAGGCTCACTCAGGATAATTTATAATTTTTCGTTCCAAAAGTTCTGAAGGTCGCAGTTTTTATCCAATTTTTTATCTAAAAAAGTGGTACCTATCTAAAAAAAATTACATATTATATATTTGAAAATATTAAAAATATTGTTGTCGAAAACCTGATTGGTTTTTTTCGAAATTGTGCGAATTATGCAAAATTTGCTGAATTTGAAAACTAACTGTAGACTATTTTTGTTGACAAAAACAAAATAAGAGTTTTATAAAATTTATTGAAATTCTAGAATTATTAAAGTCTTTCATGTTTTTTCGCGGGGTTTTATCAAATTTATTGTAATTTTCAGGAATTTTAAAGGATTTGGTGAGATTTTAAATAAGTCTGAGGAACTTGATGTTATTTTGTGGGATTTTTACAATATTTTATGGGATGTTAAATGTCATTAAATTTTTAAAAGATTTAACGATATTTTAATTAATTTCGAGGAATATCAAGTGATTTTATGAAACTTAAAGGAATTTTACCAGATTTTGTAGGATGTTAAAGAAATTTTAAGGAATTTTATGTAACTTATAGAGATTCCTGAAATTAGACAAAGAATTACAAGTTTTTATATTTCAAAAATTAAAAATTCTGAATTATTTTTAATTTTTTTAAAATCCCTGAAAACATTTTAAATTCCTTAGAATTTAAATTGCTTAGAATCCTCTGAGTTTTTTTTTTTATCAAAACGAGTCCGAAAACGAGAAATTAATCGCGCAGAAAGTGTGTGCGGATCATAAAGTTGTTGGTGAATTAAGAAAAGTATGGGAAATATCAAAAAGTTATGAGAAAGCCAAAATATTTATGGAATTATTTCCGCACGTCAATTAATCATAAAATCCATTATTCAGTTGTTGTTAATGTTTCAAGAAACAATTTTTCACTGCTCTTGGTGAAGAGTCGCTTCATTCAAGGCACTTGATGCAGTTGTACAGCCTGAAACTGTAATATAACTCCTGACTTCCACACTCGAATCTCATTTTCCGTCTCTGTCTTCTGACCTGATTGAGGATTGAGGAATGGAGAGTGGAAATACCTTGAAATTCAAGGGAGCGATACATTTTAGTGCATGCAAAAATGCTTAACGATTCAGGGGAGAATTCCCAATTGCTTGGGAGATGTGGAAATTACTGGGGCGATGAAAACTCGGGAAAAGAACTGCTCGAGGGGGATGAAATGAGGGGGAGAAAAATGTGTCGAATTCCTCCCTCGTAAACGAATAATACAAGAAACCAATGGTACGATGGTAATGGGCTTTTTATATAAATGGTTTTTCGTATTGATGTCATGTTTTATTGGCTCAATATTTGCATTGATCTTACAAATAGAAATAGAGAAGAAACTAAACCGATTCCACTTTAAATCAGGAACACTTTCAAATTAAAATAAACTTAAACTCTTGAAATAAATTAAATTGCTGTAGAAGACATTTTTTTCTAGAAGTTTAAGTTTTAATGTATCTAAACTAAAAATAAACTCTAAATAAAGCAAAAAGTTGAGAGTAAATCCTATTGGCAAGCCATAAATTAAAAAAAATTCCAAGCAGTGAATAATTTTCTTCCTAATTCCAGTCTGGAAATTCTCTCATCTTTTTCTTGTTCTCCATCTCTCTTTATCTCTCTCCTTTCTTTAGTTTTTCGCCTTTCTCATCTTTCGCGATAAACTCAGAAGAATGGCGCGAGGTTAATAAATTATGCCTGGGACCGAAATGAAGAAGAAATTGCCCTCGACGTAATTACCCTACGAGACTCGTATATAAGGATTTACGATCAAAGGAGCTTTCGAAAATGTCAGAACGAAATTCAAGGTTAAACGATTTTTGGTGACACGAGGGACTTTTTCTGGGTTCTCAAAATCTCGATGTCACCGTCGTATTTTCCCGAAGAGAAGGCGGAGAGCATTCGATTTCCAGCCAGAACCCCATACGTTTTTGTTATAATATATGGAGTAAGTCGAGGCACACTCATAAATTCTCAGAAAGCAGACAGTTTCGACCGAAGCAGCCAGCGAGAGATATTCATTCTGAAAGATACAAAAAACTGAGCACGTATACATCAAAATGCATCAATTTAACGTCGACGATCCATTACGTTTTTAGACGACGCTTTTCGCATTGCGACTCACCAGGGTGTAGTTTGTATTGTTGAGCCAACCCTTTGTCTTCTACAACTGTACAATTAACCAATTATAAAATACTCTTCGGAGAATTTCTACTGATACAATAATAGCTTTTAATTTCGGTTTCAATTACCTTGTGTATGTTTTCAAGTGGAATCTGCTTTTTATGAGTTATAAAACTTTATGCCGACACATTGCAGCTACATTTTTTTAACGAAGAATTACGTTTGAAAATTTGAAATATTGGAATTTATGAGAATAAAGATTGATATGCACTAAAAAGACATATTTTAGTTAAAATATAACGAGAATTCTGAGTATTCTAGCCAGAAAATAAAGTTAAATACACCTTTACTGTCAACTCTAGTTAAAACTATTAGACATTTTTTAACCAGGTACATCTATGGAAAGTCTATTTAAATTAGATGGCTGACAACAACGTGGTTTTACTACTGAAAATAAGGGGTCACAGGCGCCATTAGTGAAAAACTGTTTAGTTGCATAAGTAGAAAAGGCACGATGTGTTCAGACACGTTTTTTAATGTGCAAAATTATATTCTAATTATCCGGCTTTTATTTTATATATTAATTCGATGTCTGACTCTTACAGACCTTTTCTACTGTGTCTGGAGAAAGTCTATTTAAATTAGATGGCTGACAACAACGTGGTTTTACTACTAAAGGCTCACTGGTGCCATTAATGAAAAATTGTTAAGTTGCATAAGTAGAAAAAGCAAGATGTGTACAGACACCTTTTTAAGTTACAAAATTATATTCTAATTATCCAGATTTTTATTTTATATATTAATTCGATGTCTGACTCTAACAGACCTTTTCTACTGTTTCTGAGGAAAATCTATTCAAATTAGATGGCTGACAACAACATAGTTTTACTACTAAGGGCTCACTGGTGCCATTAGTGAAAAACTGTTAATTTGCATAAGTAGAAAAAGCAGGATGTGTTCAGACATCTTTTTAATTTGAAAAATTATATTCTAATTATCCAGATTTTTATTTTATATATTAATTCGATGTCTAACTCTTACAAACATTTTCTACTGTGTCTGAGGAAAGCCTACTTAAATTAGATGGCTGACAACAACGTGGTTTTACTACTAACAATAAGGGCTCACTCGCGCCATTAGTGAAAATCTGTTAAGTTGCATAAGTAGAAAAGGCACGATGTGTTCAGACACGTTTTTTTAATGTGAAAAATTATATTCTAATTATTCAGATTTTTATTTTATATATTAATTGGATGTCTGACTATAACGGACCTTTTCTACTGTTTCTGAGGAAAGTCTTTTTAAATTAGATGGCTGACAATAACATGGTTTTACTACTGAGGGCTCACTGGCGCCATTAGTGAAAAACTGTTTATTTGCATAAGTAGAAAAGGCACGATGTGTTCAGACACGTTTTTTAATGTGCAAAATTATATTCTAATTATCCGGATTTTTATTTTATATATTAATTCGATGTCTGACTCTTACAGACCTTTTCTACTGTGTCTGGAGAAAGTCTATTTAAACTAGATGGCCGACAACAACATGGTTTCAGGGGCGGCGCAGACAGTATGGATGCCATGGATAAATGCATACATGGAAATTTTCATTTATGGAAATTCTATACATGAAAAACTATCTGGAAAGATAATGATTTTTGTTTCAAAGTATTAAACGAATTTATATCTAGAAATGTTGTACGAAGGAAAACATTTTCTTTCAAATAAAGAAAAAGCAAAGAAAAAAATTTCATTCTACCCCCCCCCCCCATCGTAAATGCATACATGGAAAAAATGGGCTGCGCCGGCCCTGTAGAGCTGCGTTGGATTTTACATAATATTTAAACGTAACTTTACTGAAAAAGTTAGATCGTGATTTTTTCAGGAACTTAGTTATACTGAAAACTGAAGAATTTTAAATTTAAATATTTTAAATTAAAAATTTTAAATAATCTATATCTTAATATTTTTAATTGGAAGCAGTACTTGTCGAAATAAATTTTAATTGAATTCAATTTTTAAATGGATCTCGATTGCAATGGAATAGAATATTTATATGTATATTCTTGAACTGAATTCGTGTTACATGGGATAAATTCGATATTCAATGAATTCGAAAACGAGACACAAAGGAGTTGGTAGAAAATGACAGAAATTCGAGCACTTGGGAAAATCTTCTCAGATAAGAAATACGAGCATTTGAAAACCTTTCAAAATATAAATAGGAAATATATAAATTTATTTCTTTGAAAACTGTTGCTTTTAGAAAATGTAGAACTTCAATGGCGCTTTGAAAGATTGTTTTTGTTAGCATTTCAGATTTAAAAAAAATCAAAAACCTTCGGATTTTTGGATCCAGTCTAATACAGAAAAATTCTTGATGCGAAAGTTATTTGATTTCTACTTTTTGGACATTTTAAATAAAAAAATCGAAACAAATAAAATTCGTCAGAATAGACGTCTGAAACTTCAGTTTTTCTTTAAACTAAAATAATTCAAAATAATTTTGTTTTGAATCAAATAAACTTTGTTTGAATGAAAGAAAGTTTTCTTTAATATACAAAAATTACTTTGAATTATTAAAATAAAAGTTTTGATTCAAACCAGGTTTTTTTCTGAGTGCAGAAGAATATGAAGAAATCCTCTTCTCTTCTGTTAAAACGTAAATATCTTCACAAACGAGAAAACTCTTTTGCATGTTTTATCAATTAGAAATAATCACGTTCAGCCAAAAGGTAGTTTTACAACTGTTGAGTGTTTTCTTGTTGTGCATTTCGCGGCTGGTTCACCCTGTTTTGTAATCAGAGAAAGAAATTTAACGATTATGCTCTGAGCACGAGCCATTGCTTAACTTGTACTTTGCCCGTATACACAAGCCTGTGTTGGAAAATAACTTCCCTAATACTAAAATTTTCACAGAATTCTTGAGGAAAAGAAGGAATTTTAGGAAGGAAGGAATTTTAGGAATCTGAAGGGATAAAAAGACTTTAAGGGATTTAAGAAATTTGGACTTTTAAGAATGTCACTTTCATGAGATTCTAAGTGATTTTTAATGGATTTCAAGAAATTTCTAACCATTTAAAATGATTTTAAGGAATTTAAAAGAATTTGAAGAGATTTCAAGATCTTCCAAGTAATTTTAATGAATTCAAAGGGATTTCGAAATATTTCCCGTATAGAAATCGTCAGGCTATAGACGTCTGAAACTTCAACCAAATCTATAATTTAATTTTTTTCTTCGTACATAAACTAATTAAAAACCCATTTATCATAATTTACAAAAAAGAATATTCCACTAACATAAAAAAAATGGTACTGCACTTTAAATTGGGTAAGAAAAATTTGCCGTTTTCTCTACTTTCTTCCAGAATCTTTCCGCCAGGGAACTTATGAATTTATGATATTGCCGTTAAAGAGTTTTCGTATAGAAATATGAGTGAGTACCATAAATGTTAAAAGTTGGAAAGACTCGCTCTCATACAAAAAACGAGAAAAGTATATAACTTTAGAATTCCGATATAAACCATGATTAACTTTTGAATGAAGACAAAGTTAGCTGACGTTGGATAAAGTAGTCAGCAATTACATATTAGAAACGTCGTGTCGCGTTGCTTAGTATTTTCAGCGTGTCTATGGAAGGCGCCTGGGGAGAAAAAGAAATCTTATTCCTTTTCCTTTCAGTTCGCTTTTGAACGTTCTCCGAATGACATTTTTGTCCTTTCTTCGTGGTTTCACGCGTCGTTTCTTTTTCAAAAAAAAAGTACTCGTATGGTCGTGATGTCGAGCGGGAAATTGGAACCGTTCGATCTGTCGTATCCATCCGGAACTGGGCAACTGGATGCTTCCTCGGGGGGAGTTATAAGGGGGTAGGTCTGCGCACAGTGTATCGGGTGGTATTCTCTGGTCCACGAGTATAACACAAACGTATTTATGTAGTTGCATGTGCAATTGTGCAGTTGTGCATACGCCTGTTTTACGATTCTGTATTCACTGGTACTCGCTGAATTCTAGTCGACCAAACGCCTGGCCTACATTCAATATCCACTAGAAGAGGATACTGAAAGAGTTTTCGGCAACCATAAAGGTGAACCGCGAATCCGTATCTATTTTACTTCAATCTCATTGATTTCTCGATATAAATGACACCCAACAGCGATGCGGAAGAACAGACAGGAAAAATCAAGCTTGGCTTCTCGCCACTATCACTTTTTTTTTCTTCAAGATGTTATATATAGAGTTATACTCTTTCACTCTTTCCTTCTTCTTTTTCTTTCTTTTTCTTTTTCTCTATCTAGGCGATTCGACGCTGGATGAACAAAAAATTATTCATCTTAACGATTCTGTTTTTGTATTTACACCTCCGGAAGAGAAATTTAGGCTTTGATGATTGGGATGAAGTTTCAGACGTCTAGTCTGACGATTTTCTTATTTTTACATTCATTGGAATAGAAATTAAAAAAAAAAGGTTTTTGGTTTCCAAAACCCCAATTTTTTATATACTCTCTAAATCTGAACCAGCGAAAACCATATCAAATCAGTGAAATTCGCTGATGAATCAGCGGAATTACTTTCATAGAGGGTATGAAATTCACTGATTCATCAGCGAATTTCACTGATTTGGTAGGGTTTTTGCTGATTCAGATTTAGAGAGTATTTACCCAGCGTTGTCCGGGACTTAAGAAGTTTTTTATAGAAACTTATTATTATTATTCTATAGAATTTAAAGGATTTTTAAAGAGTTTAACAGAGCTGGGTAAAATGGTTCTCAAAATGTATTTAAAATGTAAAATGAAAAATAGGTTTACAAAATCCATTTAAAATGGAAAATAGAAAATAGTTTTCTATCTCATATTTAAAATGAAAAATGCAAAATGGATTTTTATTATTTTTAATAATGTTTAATTTCATTTCCAAAGTCAATTATAAATTATAATTACATAAAATTTCATAAGGAATAATTATTATATATATGTATATATATTTCATCAGAAACATCAAAGCATTGGGCTGAAGTTTCAGACGTTTAGTTTGACGAAGTTTTTTATTTTTTAAATGATTTTAAATGATTTTATGGATCTCCAAGATGAAAAATGACGTATTTTGCATAATCCCACAACGTTCTGTGGTCTTTATAATATCCAAAACCTCATTTACCTCCAATGTACATTACAAAGAGGTGCTATAATTAAATTATTAATGAACCCTTGTTAAAATAATCATGATCGACATTACATGCTGCAGTTCCTTGTATTCTATCATTTATAAGTACAGTTTTGTAATCATTGTTCAATTTACATGGACCATTGGACCTGTTTTTTGCATTTACTTAAACAACTGAATAATTTTGAGAATAGCATTTAATGTTAATAAATAATATTGTGAATAATAACTAAATAATAATAACTAATAAACTGAATAACTTTAACTATTTACAGACACGAAATAACGTATTTAAACATTCTGAAAGTGTTTCAGAAAACAGACTTTAAAAAAAATTCAACAATTATTAATCTGCCCAGACTTTTCGCGTGAACGAATTTTTCAGAGTTACAACTTTGTTATAATTTTCATCTGCATCTGGAAAGCACTCAGAATTTTTGTGAAAGTACTTGAACGATGAACGTGCTGCAAGTATGGGGAGATAGTTGGCTAGAACTTCTAAGAGCCACTTGTATGTCGTTGATATACTATAATGATAATATTTAGTGCAAAAGTAATAATACCTCTTGATGGTGTAATAACTACTTATGCAAAGTAAAGGAAATATAGGACCAGATTCTTCCTTCTCTCGAGGACCAGACGCTTCCGTCAAGATCAAGGAGTTATGTAATTTGCAATCACAGCATCCACACTAAAGAGCATTGTTCTCCAGTAAATGAACAAAATTATTTCCTAAAGAGAATCCCTTTTTATGAGCTTTTATGAATTTATATAGAAAGAAGATCCAAAGAAGTCGTCCATATTATACATCTGAATCAATTAAACATCTGCTTTTAAACGAGATTTATGATTCAAAAGTATATTTATTGATTCCCAAGTATTTTTCTCTCATTGTTATTAATTCTTACAATTAGTAATCCCCAACAATTCTCATTAATACTACTATGTTTTGTGCATAAACTGTTTACTTGGGATAAGTAATATATAAATGAGTAGCTTCTTAATTACCCTCAATTAAAAGTGAATTAAACAGGCAATTATTTGGAAAGCATATTCCTTAAATAATACAGCATGTTCGTGCGTAGAAAGTTCTTCTTTGGTCAATAGAATGAGCTTCTGTATAGAAGTTAAACGATATAACTTCGTTGTTTGCGTTAGTGGCGTAATAAACATTCCTGCAAGTGAGTTTACTCGAAAAGTACTTCGACTCGTGTCGGACAAGCTCTCTTGTAGCAAAGTGATCGTTACAGTCCAGTGTAGTCATGAACATGGATGTATTTGCGTCACCAGTAGTTTCAAGTGGACTTCAAGCGATGGTCCTCATTTAGCTAGGCGATACATACGAAATTATTCATCGCAACCGATACATGTTTGGGCTTAAATATTAGGTAGAGAACGCCACAGATCGAAGCCCACAACTACAGGATTTGAAGGACTTTGCAAATTTGTCAATCGGAATTATTCAATCCCTCACTCTCCAAACATTCAACCTGGAAAACTTATACATGCAGGAGCAAGTATATATATTACCTTTGCTTTATGACTTTCAGCTCCCTCTCGGGCCATTTATGACTTTTTGCATTACAAACTTATAATGACCAGGTCTCTCCTGAATTTAAAGGAATTCATATTGTTTTCATTTTTGGTAATTACTTTACTTTTATTCAGCTTTACTTTCAAAACTTGTGTTATTGAGAAATATAAAGATTATATTTTTATGTGAATTCTTATTGTCTATTATTATGTTGTTATTAGTAGAAATTTATCCGGTATTCCCTGGGATTTTAAGAAGAGTTTAAGGATTTTCAGTAGGTTTCAGACTTTAAGGGATTTTATTGAATTTAAAAAGATTTCATAATATTTCAAAGGATTTTAAAGAATTTTCAAGAGACTAGAAGGGATTTAGAAATATTTTAAACGATATCAAAAGATTTTAAATGATTTTAAGGAATTAGTAGGGTTCATGGGGGATTTAAATTTTTTTTAAGGATTTCAAAAGAATCAAAAAGATTTCAAGGGATTTAAAAATTTTTGATAGGAGATTTATACTGTTTTTGAAAGGATTACAAAAAGTAGAATTAAAAAGTATTTTAAAAATGAAAAAAGTTTGTAAAATGTTTTAAAATATCTTTTAAAAATAAAATATCTTTAATTATTATTATTATCTTATTTTAGCAAACAATACGCGCGCGATTATTTTGTTTTCCTTCTTACAACTTTTAGAGAGGGTATATATTATAAATTTTAATGTGCATTTTTTGTCAACAAAAGAATTAAAATTACATTTTTCAATGTGAAGAAAATAAATAGCCTATCAGAGTAAAATACATATTCTGATCATGCAAACTAGAAAAAGATGGATTTAACGATTTGTTTGGAAAAAGTGGCACAACAGCAAGTAAATCGTTTCTAACGGAAAGCTGTCTTCCGTGGCTCGATGCGTGTTTTCAATTTAATATCCGCGAGCTGACGACAACGGATCCGAGGTCGTTCGAAGAGAAAACGAAAGGAATAAAAAAAGTTTGTAGAAGATACCGGTGCCAGTCGTTACAAACGACATACGTCGGTTTAGCCGTTTTTACAGTCGAGCGTAGAAAACACAACAAGCGAGAAATTCTTTTGTATACATATATACATATACACTTAATTTTAATTAGAGCTTATATTATTTTACTTTAAATTTCATACAGACTTTTCTAACAACGCGGGAAAATACTTTTAAAAAAATCTCATCCACCTTTAAATACTATATGTTTTGAAATAACCATTTACATGTTGAGACTTTTGCTGAATATTAATGACATTAGTATAGTTGTAGTTTTACGTGTAATAATAATAATAATAATAATAATAATAATAATAATAATAATAATACATAATTGAAAGAACAACACCATCGGGAATTATTTAATACGATTATTTGGTACAATTGATTGTTATGACGCTATTTGTTGTTTTAGGTATGTGAGGAGTGTAAGGTAATCCGTGTTTCGTAGTAATGGGTGGTTTTGCTCGGACGTTTCAGTTGCGGGAGATACATTTTGTGAACAAAATCGGTATAATCAAGCGAGAAATCCCTGCATTTCATGGGCTCTTGCACTGATAATACTGATTGTGCAAATAGAATTCACTCTTTAATTTACCACATTCTCCGGTTCATGAAATTCGTCATTGTTACAGTGAAAATAGAAAGTCGTTGTTGTTGTGATAATCAATCTTAATTACAACATTTTAATAATTAGATAAAAATGACTCATTAAAAATCACTTTTCATCATCAATCAATCATCAATCATCAAAAATCATCAAAATGATTGAAGAAATGTATTCTTTCAAAAAGCTATCTCTCATTACACAAGAAACGTAGGGATTTTTTCTATGGAAACAAATGCTTTTCAACTGAACGAGAATCTGAAGTCAAAAAAGCGAAATATTGCTTTTAATGCTGCTGGGAAGGCAAGCTATGAGAAAACATTACATTACTATAGCTCGAGCTCTACTAGCTTTCGTGAAGTTTGCTTTTTGCATCCGGTGTACGATAGATTTCGCTAAATTCTAGCGAGACAAACTATATCACGACTATTATTACGCTCCGGCAAAAACACATTTTCTGCTTCGTGTTAATAATTACAAATCGCCAAAATATTTCTCGAAATTTCTTTATAACTTTGGTCACGCAAATCATTTTGTAAATCCCTCGCAAAAATGTGATATTTTACCATAAGCTAGCAATTTACTTTCGTCAACTTCACGTTTAAAATAATAAGTATTTTTTCACTAAGCCATTTATCTCCGTCCCGAAATATTCTCTATTATTTCTCAGAATTTCGTCGCGATATTGTAATTACTATAAATACCCAACTTTTTGAAATATATAATTAAATTTAAAATAATTAAATTTTTATATGATACTTTATTTTTATGTTATGATTTATTCAGACTCAGCGGTGCATTTTAACGCAGGCTGCTATTTTTATTGGCGGAAAGAGATTAGCTTTTCCCAATAAACAAATTGAGACAACTAATCATAATGAGAATAATTTCTGCTCTCCTCAAATGGGAAACCATAATGACTTTTATAATCCATTTATTTGTGTTTAATCCCATTTCCATGCGTTCGACTTGAATCATAATTTCCGATACTTTTCAAATATCGTTTGACGCGAATTGTGTGTATTTTAAATAGCGCGATTTAAATCGCTGAGCTGCTTTCATCAAGTCAACATTGACTTCATCCACTGCCTATTTAAAACGCTAGCGATGGCAAAACTAGACTAGAATATATTTGAACTTTGCGTGAGTTTTACATAAAGACTGGATGGAGTTGGGAGTTGTATTTCAATATAAAGGGCAACTTTAAACAAAGCAAAGGAGAGCATTTTTATGGAAAAAAGTTTCCACTTTAATGCCGAAAAGTTAAAAAGCAAAGCTTACTTTTATCGCAAGAAAACCGAAAGTAAACGCCAATAAACACAGTTCAAGCAAAAAAATTGTAATAAAAAGAATATATTGAAATTATTGTATACAATAATTTCATGATGGTTAATTAAAATATTTCGTGGCCTTGATCCTTTGAACTCTGACCTATAATCTCCTCACATTTTATCATTTAAAAAAAAACGGCTTGTAAATTTAATGTAAAATAATTTGTGTGTGGAGTTAACCAAATTTAATGGTTAAATAAATAAAAATTTTGTGGGTGTTAACCTGGAACTAATGATAGATTGGATCGTTTTACGATTCATCAAAATATTATTAAGTTTAGTGTTTAAACAATATTTCAAGAGTTTAATGTAAATTAATATAAAGTTCTTAATGTAAACAGCGGTTGTAAATTGTAATCATTAATTAATCTTTATGAGACCTATCTTCCTCTCGTATTTTACATTTTGTCCTCGTAAAAGAGTAAAAAAGTGCAGAGTGCTTTAGATTTAAATATGTAGGTAATGAGAATTTGAAATTGAAACATGATTTATTATATTTAATAAATTATTAGTTGCCATTATGAAAAAACATCGTTTTATGAAAAAATAAATTTTTCTCACCTGTAATATTCAATTTTTTAATTTATACCGATTTTTGTAATATTTTCGCAACGTGTGAATTTATTTGTGTTTATATGAATTCATGTGACTTTATATGAATTCAGTAATGACTTCATACATTTCAGATGATTTAAGACATTTCGGCAATTTCATGAAAATATTTGCTGAAGTCGCGCTTTTCATCTCGAAACTTTTCAAAATTTAATTTCAGATTTTCAAGAATGTTGTACAGCTGTAAATGGTACAACTTCAGACCTCCGACTGTCTCCAGAAATATTTTAAATCTCCTGGAATCACTTAAAGTCAATTGAATTCTCTTGAAGATACTTGAATAAATCTCTTGAAGTTATTTAATTCTTCTGAAATATCTGAAACAATCGATCACTTATAAATCCCTCGGATTTCAGTATATTTTGTTGAGTGGTAGAAAATACGTCAAAGAAGTCATTAAAGCGACAAATGGATGTATATCTATTATTTAGAGGGCATCACTTGATCCCGAAAATTGATTGAGATGTTGGAACTTGGCCAACGTGTGGTGCTGATATGAAATAAAAATATTGAAATAACAATAGGGAAGGACACACACGTGCGTCTCGACTGAAAATATCAATTTTGGACGGATATTTCTTTTCTTTTATTGATTTTCCAATACATAGTTTACATCCCGACACTTGTGGGGTTTATCAAATGGCTGATTCAATTGGCGTTTTCAGAGAGACACGTTCGTCTTTCACGTGCGATTTTCACCCGTTCTGTGCCTGGGAATGGAAAAGCATGTTGGTGGCTTCGAAATGTCACAATATCCACCAACCTTATGGCCCCAACACAACGAACCGGAGGGCGATAACCCAGATAGTGTTACGATAAAATCGCGTGTTTCCAGAATAAAAGAATTCCGAGAACTCCCGCTTGAATGAGTGTTAACGGCTAAAACTATTCAGTGAAAAGGTCAATACGATGCAGACAGTCATGCAAATTGTTTAACATTTAAAATTGCCTAGATCACTGAATATTTTCACTTCAATTCATTGCCACTGAAAAAAGCGATGATATTCTCATCGAACGCTAACAATGAACATGAAACTTGATACCTAAAACTTGATACTTAAAATTTGATACTTAAAATTTTATTCTTGAAACTTGTATTTTATAAAAAGTAATACATTTTACAACTCTCATTAATTTTACAACTTAATATTAATTTTACATTAGGATATTCTCAAGTTCAACTTAAGAATATTGAGTTGAAGTTTCAGACGTTACATGTTTATAAAAAAGTGACTTTTCCCGGTAATGCGTAACTGTCAAATATTTTTTGAAAAAGGCAATAAAGTGGAAAAGATTTATTAAATCTCAACGCTTTTAATAATGCATAAAGACTCCATATTACTAAACTCCCCTCGCCGATTTCGTATTTAATTTATGATAAATTAGTATTTGAAATTCGCTTTATACCCTGAAATTGTAATTAAAGCATTTAATTTCGATAGATAAAAGCTTGGGAAATTCGAAATTCTAGAGGATAAAATTAATGCTACAAATTCTTCTCTAACATTTGCAAACAAAATTATTTTACTTCAAGTTTCATTTACATTCGCTGTTTCCATTAATGCGGTCATATAACGTTTCTGCTCTCAATTCAAATAATCGGCTCTTGCAAACAAAGTGAAGGAAATAACCTATCGTAACGTTTTACGCTTACGGCTAGGTTCAGTGTAAATAAAACGTCGGGTAGCGTGCCAGGGTAAAAAAAATTACATGCGCATCCTTCAGCTTATCATCCCTTACATAATACGAGAGTACATATCGAATCCTCTCAATTTATATATTTCGAGATTAAGCCAGAAAGTTGAAGGGTCTTAAAACCGAGGTTTTCAAGGAAAAGTATAAAAAGGTAAATAGAAAATGGAAAGTATACAATTCGTGAATTTTGACAAATATTGAAAGCAGAAAAAAGGGAATAAATATATTTACTTTCGATTTACTACTATTTTCCTTTCAATTTCAATTTGGTAAATTGAGAACTGAGTAATCGACTATATTGATAAATTTCATTAATAATAAATTAAGTACACTCTCAATTTCCATTGAACAAAATAAAGTGATACCGATTAAACTAATTAGAACACAATCACGCTCGAAGCAATTCATAAATTCTCTACTTTCGAATTGATTGATAGTTGTTCTCTTAATGACACACTTTTTTCCCTCTTTTTCATTAATAATTTCTTTCTAAATTCCCAGGTGAAATGAAAAACATTCGAAAAAAGTCTTGATTATCATTTCTCAATTTTTTGTTCAAAATGTGACTTATCGTCACGTTAGAAACAGAAAATTCAATTTCTATCAGATGGAGAAGTTTTCTTACTTCGCGGGTCTTCGGGTATTATAAAGTGAAGTTTTGTAAGGAAACAGAGTAGCAAGTTGAGTCGGATCTCATGGTCAAGGCGGCTCTTTGCTCGACTTGATGATTTCACAAAGAGATCTTCCAGCTCTTGCACCCTTTCATCGATCCTTGGAAGGAATTGGGCCAGCGCTTGTGGCGCAACCCTTCTTCTCTTTCACCCTGCCACCCCCATTTATTCACCAAACCAACTAAAACCCCCACGAGTATTAACTGCGCCTGAACAATTATTTATATCGACTTTTTCAAATGGCAACGACAAGTACTTTGCGACACGTGTCCCACTAGGAATCCCTCGGATGTGGCACGTGCGTAAATCATTATTGAGTTTCACCAAGGGGCAAAATTCACGAACTTTCGATTGCTATCTATTATCCAGGGATACGAGCTTTTATTATAAAAAAAATGCACGAAAAATTCACGAAAAATGTGAAGTATCTGGATTTATCCCGAAATTCACATCTGTTGACAAACAGTCACGGCATTTCAAGGCATGTGAGGTTTTAGACTAAAATTAAGCCAGGATTTTGAGAAACTTCTGTTTCGTAAACAAGATCGAAAGAAATTGCTTCCATTGAAGTGCCAGAGCATACAAAAGAATAAAGACCCGATTGTTTACTTTTCTTTTTTTTTTGAACGTGGGCGAATTACAAAGAAATATTTTTTTTTAACAAATTCCATCATTCTAGAGGAAGATTTATTTGTTCATCTTACTGAAATGGAATAATGTCATGAAATAAATAATAACAATAATAATAATAATAATAATAATAATAATAATAATAATCCTATCTTAAAAAAGTGGTGTCACGAAATGTCTCGAAAATCTCGCATGTATTGTTGTTGCAAACCTGATTGGCTTTTGAATGACTTGAAGTTGTAAGAAAATCGCGCGCTTAGCCCGCGTGTTTCTTTACTAGTAATAATAATAATACTAATAATAATAATAATAATAATAATTTTAATAATAATAATCTACAAATAAGTAATCTCATTCCTTGAATGATGAAAGTTGGTCAAACGAATTAAATTTAAACATTATGTGAAAATGTGATTATTTATAACAATGCTAACGCGTGTTTAATATTTAGTAAAGTGTATCTGTATGTTGATAGAATTACATATAATACTAGAGTACTCTGCTTTTAGGTGAGTTTTAAATGAAATTTTAATTTGTTGCTTCACGGTCTAGATACTTCTCTAGCTTTACAATTTTCCAAAATTTGAAGTTTCTGTCGCTGAACAAAGGTACTTGGAGAGTTTCCTGCTTTATACTGCAGCGAGTATAAAGCACACTATCATATCATATTTCACACGGTACCAAACATGAAAGGCCTCGAGCTTGTAATCTTCAACTAATGAACTCGTATGAGAATCCACAAGATACCAGAAAGTTTAGCCAGCAAGATATAAAACTTTTTAACAATTTACTATATAGAAACTTCGGTATTAAAAATTTAGCTAATTTTATCTGAATTTAGAACTGATATACAAATTAGGCAAGAATGATTTAATTTCAAATCAGAGGGCTGTAGACTTCGAGTTGCAGAATTATGAGCCGTGAAACCCTGACATCTAATCTTATGTTTGCGTTTGACAAATTATTAGTGTCAAATTATATTTTCGCTTCATAATTATGTAAATATTGACTACTTCCTCTCAAAGTTTCTTCGTCTATAAACATGCACATATTCTTAACACGCACCCTCAATATAAATTAGTTAAATCTTACCTAAATGTTAAGTAATTAAAAGGTTTCAATTAATTAATTAGACTTGTTTTTAATATTAAAATTCCAGGAAATCTTTTAAAAATCATAAAAAAACTTCTTGAAAATTCTTTAAATTCCACAAAAACTTTTAAAATTTGACAAAATCCGTTAAAAGTTCATAGAATAACTGAAAATTCTTTATAATCCTTTGAAATCCTCAGAAGTCTTCTAAAATCTGTTAAACTATAAAAGCTATACAATATGACAAAAATAACATAGTTATTTATGCAAAAGGTTTAACATTATTGACGCTCAACGAAAGAATTCAATTAGTCAATTCTAAATAATAGGTGGTTTACTATTTCATTTATAGTAGGAAATGGAAACATTATTAAATGGAAAAATAATTCAGTAATCAAATATAAGGCTTCTAATTCAATTAATGGAATGCTAATTAATTCAGATTGAGATAGCCCTCTATAACCATAAATTTCATTAGTGGTAAAAAATAAAATAAATTTTGGTATTTTCTCTCATAAAAGATAAACCTGTTAAAAAGCTTGACAAACTCTGCATCTGTATTGATATTACAATGAAACACGAGCACATTTGACATACCTCGTTATTTTCGAGTATCTACACAATTAGAGTAGTACAATTCACTATCTCAATCTGGATTAGCAGGAAATTACTAAATTAAACAGTGCCAATTTGTTTCTAATTTACAGTATTATAAAATGTAAGCATTTTTACTATTAATTAGTTAAAAACTAGTAATATACAGTAAAAAACTAGTAATTCCTTTAGTAAGGGTAACTAAAGCCTATATAAACTATATTTGGTAAGCCTAACCAAATAAATTAGTATTTTTTAACTAATTGATATTAAAAATACTTACTAAACTGAATTAGTAAACGAATCAGTACTGAAATAATTAATAAAATATTAATAAATATATTTTAATAAATAATATTTAATAAATTGATAGTAATCTATCAAATTATTAAATATTTCATCCTCAAAAAAAGTTAGAATAAGACAGCCAAAAAAGTCGCTAGTAAAAAAAATTAGCGTCACTGTAAAAAGTATTTAAAAAGTTATGACCAGAAAAAGTAAAAAAAAACATGGTTATCGGCATAAATTACGATACTAATTACGATACTTATGAAAAAATGTAAAAAAATTAATTTAATTAATTAATTTATTTATTTATTTATTTTATAAATAAATTTTATTTTAAATTAAAAAAATAAAATAAAAAATAAAATATTTTTTAATTATTAATTTTTTTTTTATTTTTTTTAAATAAATATTTTTTTAAATAAAATTTTATAAATAAAAATTAATTTAATTAATTTATTTATTTATTTATTTTATAAATAAATTTTATTTTAAATAAAATATAAATTTTTTTATAATAAAAATAAAATAAATACTAAGGGTACAACCTTATGAAAAAATGTAAAAAAATAAAAAAAGAAAATTTTATAAATAAAAATTAATTAAATTAATTAATTAATTTATTTATTTATTTTATAAATAAATTTTATTTTAAATTAAAAAAATAAAATAAAAAATAAAATATTTTTTAATTATTAATTTTTTTTTATTTTTTTTAAATAAATATTTTTTTTTTAATAAAATTTTATAAATAAAAATTAATTTAATTAATTAATTAATTAATTTATTTATTTTATAAATAAATTTTATTTTAAATTAAAAAAATAAAATAAAAAATAAAATATTTTTTAATTATTAATTTAAAAAAATTTTTTTTAATAAATATTTTTTTTAAATAAAATTTTATAAGTAAAAATTAATTTAATTAATTAATTAATTTATTTATTTATTTTATAAATAAATTTTATTTTAAATAAAATATAAATTATTTTATAATAAAAATAAAATAAATACTTTTTTATATTTTTTATTTTTTTATAGCCTTATTTTTTAATATTTTTTATTAATTTATATTTTTTTTATACTACTTGGCTATCGGACAGGTAGTATAAAAAAATATAAATTAAAAAAAATATATGAAAAATAAGGCTGTAAAAAAATAAAAAATATAAAAAAGTATTTATTTTATTTTTATTATAAAAAATTTATATTTTATTTAAAATAAAATTTATTTATAAAATAAATAAATAAATAAATTAAATTAATTTTTATTTATAAAATTTTATTTAAAAAAAATATTTATTAAAAAAAAAATAAAAAAAATTAATAATTAAAAAATATTTTATTTTTTATTTTATTTTTTTAAT
>CAJFCP010000049.1:437188-583999 GCA_904066005.1 Synergus itoensis | reverse complement strand
ATTGTTAATAAAAGCGAAATTTATTTATAATTGAATTAACTGGATAACTCATATAACTTGTTTCAACGAACTAAATATAACGCGTTACGCGGCCGGTATAATTTAGTGAATGAAATGTCACTTTATTTTCATTATTAATGAAATATGACTTCCGTTGTGATGACAAAATGAGAAAATTAATTGTGTTTCTCATTCTCCCTTAAAATTATTCTTCATATACTAAATTACTCTATTATAATAAATATATTATCATTATTAAAAGTTTATGGTGGGTTCACATATTAAATTCTGCATCTATTCAAATTTTGCAAGCAGTAAAATCTTACATTAAATAATATGGTTCAATTAATGGTATTATTGCTATTACTTCATTGCGGTATTAATTTATTTATTATATATTATTATTATTATTATTATTATCTATAATAAAATATGCTATCTATAGAAACAAGATTGTGAGTTAAAGCTTAAGTTTCAAAAATATCATACTGATTATTTAAACATTTGCCTTATCATACATTTTCTGACAATAATAATAATAATAATAATAATAAGAATAATAATAATAATAAAGTTAAAGAAAATCATAAATTGAATTATTAATGATTTTTTAAATATTAATTAACCTTTCACTTTGCGAATATAAAAGTTATTATCGCAATTAAACTTATTTCGTCGACATTCAAAGTACTTTGAAAATGCCACATTAAATTATACACCAGCCCTGGTTAATGAATCTGACTTTGTTGTTTCACTTCACCTTTATTCAAGAGGTCTATAAATATTTATTTTCCTTCACTTCAAAATGCAAACCATGCAATTTTAGCTTCTACTGTTTTTATTTAACACTTTTCAAACGCAATATATTTATACCTTAACTTCCTAAATTACGTAAATATTCCTCATTAATGAAACATACGTTACATATGGTCATATTTCTTCGAAAGAGCTAATTATATTTAATCACGTTACGTGAGTTTGTTACCGTTAGAAGATGTACACTGAAATTAATTAAACTGATTTCCAGCTTGCAACACATTTTGAATCGTATTTAATTCAGTGAAATTGTACACATTTTAATTCTGTAAATATAGTAAAAAATTAAGTCGATTTAATCCTGCTTAATGTCTTAAAGCTATCTCGAAACTTAAGGTCAATTTAAGGTCAAAATAAGGTCAATTCCTTCTGTAAAAGTAGAGACTGTTAATATTTTATTTCAAAACAATTATTTTCAACTTAAAAAGTGAACATAAATCAATAACAAATAATTCCAAAGCTGCTAAATTTACAATACAAACAATCTCGTTTTTATCCATTTTCGAAATCATTTTAATTCATTTTAATACACTTTAATATTTAAAATTTAATACTTTTTACCCGTTATTCTTATTGCAGATTACAATGGTGAATCAAACCTGAACCATAAGTCTTCATGACGTGTATAATATACGCTTTGAGTCGATTACATCCCCCAGGTTCATCCATCCTACAAGCCACGACCTAAGCCTCAAAATCACATTTCTCTCTCTCACCTTCTCCCATTTTATCTCTCTCCCTCTTTGTCTCTCTCCTGCCCTTATCAATCTATTCAACCCTCGCATTTGTCTATCTCTCGTTACGCTTGACAACATGACGATAATATACCCTTAAGTTTAGCGGCCCTCACACCCAGAAAACAGTTTCTTTAAATCAAAGAAACATTTGATATACTGTCAAAGAAAAAATTTCTTTAAATTAAAGAAATTTTTTTTGATTCAAAGAAATTTTCTTTGATATGAAGAAAAATTTTTGGTTTAATTAAAGAAAATTTCTTTAAATCAAAAAAACTTTCTTTAATTTAAAGAAATTTTTTCTTTGACCGTATATCAAAGAAATGTTTCTTTGATTTAAAGAAACTGTTTTCTGGGTGCACGCAGAAAATTTCTTGGTGAAATCTTAAACGATTTTTCTTCCTCATAGAGGAAGCTTTGTAGTGGTGTCAAAATCCAGTTTCCAAAAAAAGGGTTTTTTTAAACATATTTCAAGGGGAATATATCTAATATGATGTCCTGAAAAAATGTCCGGATGTAAGTGTGTGTACTATATGTATGTATGTCACGATCCTGCAATATCTTGAAAACGCGTAGAGATAAATTAATGAAATTTAGCACACTTATTCCACTATATACCTACAATAGGAGCCACAATAGGAGCCACTGCTCCTATTGTGGCCACTATCACAATTTTCTTAATTTATTACGGTTCCGTTGGCTTTACTGCATGTTGACGAACGCAGTTTTTTGACGAGCCATCAAACTGCGTTTGTCAAAATGCAATAGAGCCAACGGAACCGTAATAAATTACGAAAATTGATGGTGGCCACAACAGGACTTACGGTGGCCAAAACAGGTGCGCCGACCCTAAATCATTTTAAATTTATCTTTGAAGTTCCTTAGAATTAAATGAAATTTCTTAAAATATCTTGGAACTCCTTTGTCACTTAAAATCTCTTAAAATCCCAGGCAATTCCGCGTAAATTTCTGCTAGTAAATAAGTAAAAATGAAAAATATTTTTTGGAATTTTTTTATTTTGATATTCTTAATCTAATAAATATAAAAAATAAAAAAATAAAAAAACTTCGTCAGACTAGACGCCTGAAATTTCAACCTAATTGCTGGAAAGATAGGGAAATTTATAAACGATCTCATGGTTGATTTTTGCTGCAGAGCTGTCCTGAATCTATAGGAATATACCTCGAAATCGAGGAAGCAATTACATCATTAGGTCCACACAATTCAATTAAGCTATTCGCGTGGTAGGGCAATTAGGTGGTGGGGAATTTAATTGCGTCGCTCCAGCGTTGGTTCCGGACGTACATAGATAGTTTTGGTACCCGTTTCGATGACGATGAAGGTGTCTAAACTTTAGTACTTAAACACAGTTGGGGCGCTCATGCAGAGATGTCATTGCCCAATATTGTTGATACAACAGGCTCAACACGGAAAAAAGAAAATGGCTGAATTTACCATTTAAAATAGTCAACATGCGCTTTGAATGCATTTTTCCAGGAATTTAGTAAGTTTTACTATATAAAATTGTAATTTTTTCTAAGACAATTGCAAACCTTGTTTTTTCATTGCAAAAGTTACAATTTTAAATAGTAAAAGTTACTAAATTCCAGGAAAACTGCGTTCAGAGCGCATGTTAACTATTTTAAATGGTAAATTCAGCCATTTTCTTTTTTCCGTGAAGTCCTTCAGTGCCTGTGTGTCCTGGCTTGAATCTCTTCTCATGTTCAGTTTTGTTTTCTTGCTCCTTGTCCTGTTTCCTTTTGTTTCTGTCTCCCAAGTCGCCTCTAGAGTCCATAATTGACAACTTTGATCAAAATGAATGAGTTTTAGACTTTATCATAAACAATGGATAATTGCAAAAGAACCAGCCTGTTGATCGTAAATTCATGTGAATTTCTGTCTATTTACTACCAACACGATCATTTTAAGGGATGAAGTTTATAGCTATAAACTTGTAGCTATAAATTTATAGCTATAAGTTTATAGTTGTGACGGTGGCCACATGTCAGGGAAGTCAGAGAAATGTCAGGGAAAAAAAATTGTCAGGGAAATCAGAGGAATTTCAGGAAAATACAAGTAGCTATCAGGGAAAATAGAAATTATAACTGTAATTATATAAATATGTATATTAGTATAATATAACAAAATCTGTTATATTTCTAATATTACATATGTAGCTTTCATAGTTTTTAGTTTATTTAACAAATTTTAGAACGGTCCTGAGGATTTTGAGGGAGTATATAAAATTGCCAGGCATTTTTTGATATTCTATAGGTTTCTAATGACTTCAAGAGATTTTTATGATATTTATAACTAATTTCATGGAATTTTAAAGGATTTTATGAAATTTGATGAGATTTTTAAGAAAGTTTTGTGGAATTAAAAGAATTTTAATAAAAGGATTACATGAAATTTTAACAGATTTTAAATGTTACTATAGAATTTTAAGAAATTTCAAGAGGTTTGTAGAAAGTTTGTGAAATTTTCAGGAATTTTAAGGATATTTTAAGTTTATTCGTATTTTAAATAATTTTCTGTCAGGAAAATTTTTCTGAAAGCCAGGGAAAAGTTAGAGAAATGTCAAAAAAGAAAATTTTTTTAATAGAAAAATTGAATCTTGTTGCCGCCCTTATAAGCAAGCTCAAGTTTTTCATGTGGACCGGTACAATAAAAAAAAATTAAAGAAAATTTGGAAGCAATTTAAAAAATTTAATCTGAACATACAAAAACGATTAATAATCATGCTTCTGTTTTTATATCCTTGCCAAAACATGTTTTAAGGGTCAGTTTCCAGTTTTATTTAATAAGGAGGAAGGGGGGGGGGTGTACGGGTCCAGCCCCGGATCTAGGGGGGGGAAACGGGGCGCCTGCCCCGGGCGGTAATTTTAGGGGGCGCAAAATTCATATATCTAAAAAAATGTTTTATGAAAGCGCCTATTATCCAGGGCGCCAATGTAAAATTTTTGCCCCGGTTCGGGGAAAAAATTTGCCACTTTTAAATCCAATCTGGGCCAATCCAGATATACCAATTTTTATACCAATTCATGTGTATAAGGGAGTTTTCTTCGAAAATTTGTTGAATATCTTCCTGGTCTTTTCTTAACATTGACACCCGGATTTCTTAGCTTCAACGCTTCTCTGATCAAGTTTATCCCGTTTTCTGGTGACTTCTGTCTGTTTCTGCCTGCAGACCTGCACACTCAATGGCGTCGCTCGGTGTCGGTCGGCGCCCGGGGTCGTAATTAGTTTGTGGCTGGTTTCAGCGGGTCCGTCACTACTTGGCTGGCTGGCTCGCTGCCTCGGCGCCCTCTGCGAACCGAGAAGAGATAAATACATGTATATTCTTCGTTGGTCGGGTGGCTCTCGAAGAAAAGGAAGTCCGAGAGGCAAGTTGAGAGGAGAGTCGTAAAAAGAGTTGCGAGTAAAAAAAAGGGAAGAAATGGTGAGGGTGGAAACGCAGGAAAGAAATAAGGATGATGTTAATAGAGGAGAGTAGGGTAAAGTGAATAGAGTAGTATGTATAGGGATTGGGTAGAAAGCGGAAGGTAAAGGGAAAAGGGAATTTCTAGTGGATTGTCTAGTATCTGGTACCCAGTGGATCATTCAATTTGCAGTGCATTTTCCAGGGGACAATGAATACTTCGCATTAATACGAATAAATAGATGACGATATAGTATAATATTTGAATAGCGTGTAATTTAATTGGAGATGATGTAATTTTGTTCGAGCTTTCACTATAGACGACGTCTAGCCTCATCAGGAAAATACATAACAAAATTACACCATCGCCAATCACTTCGCATTAATGATACACTACCCTTAAAAGCCTTCAATTAGATTTAAAAGCTTCGGTATTTAAATTGTATTGTTTAAAGTGTAATCATTTAAAAGAGCATTTAAAATTAGTAGTCTAGAATTTCAAATTTTAAGTTTCAAATTCAAGTCTTCCGAAAAACCTTTTCAAGAATTTACTCTATTAAATTAGAACTTTTAGCCATTTCCGAAAGCAAATTTGCACTTAGGGTAGATTACGGAATGAAAACACGAGCTATTGAGTATTGACATCACGAGAAATTCAGCGAGAACAAATAAAGCCTTGGAGTCAAATTTTAACCGTTTATTTTGTTTAAATATTGATATTGAAGATTGCAAGTTGGTAGATAGAAACCACGTTTAATTTTCAGCTGTTAAAGTCTAAATACTCATCATTATTAGATTATTGAAAAATATATCAAATATTCTTGGTACGTGATTTTTAGATGAAAACTATTAAAGGTAAATAAGATATCTTAAGAACTTCCTCAGATGATGAAAGGATCCTTTTAGAAGTCTACGGACAGGAAAAGAGATGTTTAAAAAATCTCTTCAGACATATTCTACCTCGGAATGTAGCGAAAGAAATATAAGCTTGAGAGGTAAATTCTCTCTGCACTTTCTTCTACGAATTTCTCATCTACAGATACATATCACGAATACTCTAGTGGATTTTACTGAAAATTATTGTTTTAATAATATTTAGTTATTAAATTATTCAATAATTTTAAATAATCTTAATAAATTATGCAAAAGGTTTTCAGAAATCATAATACAAGAAATGTCTGTAAAAACTAAAAAAATAGCGCAAAAAAATTTCACGAAAACCTTCGAAATCCCTTAAAATTCGTTAAGATTTCTTAAAACTCTCACAAACCTCTTGAAATCCCTTAAAAATCCACGAAAACAATTAAAACCATTAAATATCTTGTAAACTAAGTTAAAAAATTCTCAAAAATCTCTGAAAATTCCTAAAAACCTCTTGGACTTACTTAACATCCTTAAAAATTATACAAAACCTTTAAAAAAATTAGAAAAACTTCATAAAATCTTTTTCGAAATCCTTTTAAATTCTACAAAATCTTTCAAAAATCATATATGTATAGAAATTCTTTTGAAATCCGTCAATAAAATTACTTAACAAACTTTAAATCCTATAAACGTCATAAAATATTTTCAAACTCATAAAAATCTCTTAAAATCTTTCAAAATTCGTAAAAACCTCTTAAAATTCCCAGAAACTTCTTGAAATTCTTTGAATTCTACGATAAAATTTGAAGTCCATTTACATCCTTTAAAATTCATTAAAATTATTAGAAATCTTTGAAAAATCCTAAAAATCTTTAGAAATTCGTAAAAATCACTTGAAAATTGTCAAAATCCATTAAAATTCCTCTCTAAAAACAGTGATGTAACGTAATATCCCTAAAATCTTGCATACGTTATTGTTGTTTCAAATCTGCTCTCTAAATTTCAATCAGCGAAATTTCATTGGTTTTTGAATGATTTGAAGTTTTAAGAAGTAAAATAAATAATCGTGCGCGTAGCACGCGTGTTGATCTGCTAGTGAAATAAATGTCAGAATAAACGGAAAAAAAATATCTAAAAATAATACGAACCAGTATATTTTATCCGATTGTCCTGTCATTTCAGGAATTATATTTTGACAGAATAAGAAACAAATAGAACGAAAGTGTAATTTAATGTCATTCTTTTGCTTACCCACTCAATTGAAATAATATATTCTCAATTGATTTGGACAGAAATAGGTAGAAAGAAATTCATTCAGATTAGATTAATAGCAAAAATTATAAATATTCGATTAAAAATATCTCTTAACAAACTTATATTACTATCCGAGATTTTGATTGAACTCTTTCCGACTTCCTTCATGAATCCCTCTGGATTTGCCCAATCAAAAGACCAATAAATCGAAAAATCACATTTAACGTTGAATTCATCCCAAGAGTATAATCTATTATCAAATCGAACGAGCCCTCGGATTGAAAAATGATTTCAATTAACCACAAACTCTAGTCACTTCATCACCCCAATGATATTACCGTGAGAGATTAACTACGCATTTACCTCGAAAGATACGAAGGGTCGATTGAAGGTATGTCAATATTTGCCTCTGGGCGGTACCACCGAGTGAAAAATCGCAGCTAATTTCTGCTGCTGGAGAAGAATAGGGTGAAGAGTAGTCACTCAGTAGGAGAAAATGCATGGAATAAAGGGTTGAGGGGGTGGGTTGGGGGGGAGTGGGAGTAGAGGATTAGTTGTAAATCTAAAACAGCAGGAATCTTACGCGCTCTCACGTTCTCTTAAAGAGAGCCATCCTCATCCTTATCCCCGTTCCCGAGTTAACGTTCGAGGAACATAAATATCGTCCTGGGAGCAGGACGTTGAATGTCCAGGCGCCGTTGCTGCACATCTGGTGCTGTCGCCATGAATATAACCCAACTGTTCCTCTCTCAGTCGCTTGCATTCACCCTCTTTCTCTCACATCCACTCCCTACTCGACGAGAAAGTTTCATCCTGTTTTACACGGGGCGTAGTTCGGTAACCTGCACAGAAACGACACCGGCAGTGGAGGTAGCGCCTGTGTCGCATGGTCTATCGTATCCACCTACCCTACCACCTCAGCGGACAGAGGTAGGTGGATAGGGTAGGTGGAGATAATCGTTAGCCCTACATAGTCCGACATGGACCCACACAAGGAGCATCCCAATTCACCGCGAGACTTTCAGAGAAGAGGGAAGATGAATCGGTGTGGGTGGCAAGGGTGGCAGTGGATTAGAGTGGATAATCATTTTGATGTGGATAATCAGGTCGCGAGAGATAATCAGTTCACAATGGATCACCGAACACTGCGTCAAATGCAGAATTATACTATTGGAAATATCATAGAGTTCGCAATCTGCATTGCTTAACTGACAATGAGTCACGGATCATAACAATGGTCTTTAACAGCGACACGTCCTCGGCAATCCATCAAATCAAATCTCGATTCTTACTAATCAAAGCAATGGCCTTGAAACAAAGAAATTAGCAATATTACTTTTATAAAATTAAAAGTATTGCTTTGAAATATTTTTGGAAGGATATTTGTAAACAATTGTAAAATATTCTCGGCAAATATTTCTTTTGAAGATTAGGTTGAAGTTCCAGCCTTCTGGTCTGACGAAGCTTCTTTATTTTTTTATTTTTTATATTTATTAGATTAAGAATATCAAAATTAAAGAATTCCAAAAAATATTTTTTATTTTTATTTATTTACTAGGAGAAATTTACCCGGGATTGATTTCAAAAGGTTTTAAGAGATTTCAAGGGATTTTTCTTTTTATTTTACGGAATTTCAAGCCGATTTAACAATACATTATGGGATATTTAGTAATTTTAAGAAGTTTTATGAGATCTCAAAGTTCTTCCCGAGATTTCATGAGATACAGAACTTTGAGATTCATGAGATACAGAACAGAGGACTTTTACAGGGTTTCAAAAGATTTTTTTGAAATTTATTGGGATTTCTAGAAACATTAAAGGATTTTAAGAGATTTTAAGGAATTTTAAGTAATTTTAAAGAATTTCAATGTATTTAACGAAATTTAAAGGTATTGCATCTTAATTATTTCTTGATTGTAGCTCTAATGCTCTACGATTTGCTGCTTGAGGACATGTTCGGGATTACGACATCCTGGAGGAATGGACCACCTTATCTGATTGAGGTTTCCCCGAATTCGATTCACCTCAAATATGGCAAAGGACCTGTATAATTCATTGGACGATGAATCTAGTTGACGTCTTCCTGCCCAATTGCACCATATCAGGCAGGAAATTTCAGTGCCAGTACTGGCCAGTACTAGGCCAACTACCAGCCGAGTTACTTCTATCTATATTACTATAGTAAGCATTACTAGCGCAGAATAGCGCCAGACGTAAATTTCCTCCTAGGATAACAAATTCTTTACACGAAAATAATTAGTTATTGAAATTTTCATTGACTGTAATCAATTTTTGGATATGATAAAGTTTTCAAACTATTTCATTAACGTTTTCAAAATCTGAAATACTTTTCAGAAAAGAATTCTAAAACTGTTTTCAATATTTTCCTTGACTCTCAGAGTGGTTGAGAGTCCAGGAATATTTCGAAAACTGTTTTAGAATTCTTTGAAAAGTATCGCAGATTTTGAAGAATGTTAATTAAATATTTTTAAAGCTTTATCATATTTCAAAAATCGATTAAATCCGTAATAGCAACGGATCGTGATAAACCCCCTTTGAACGGATTATAAAAGCTGTATAGCAATCAGTATATGAGACTGAAATGCTTGTATTTATTTACTTATTTCCTTTAAGAAAGTAGCACATATATATACAATCATTTTGTAGCTATAGTTGAGGCTATAGTTTATACGACTTCCTGATTGAGGAAGCTTTATAGAGGGGACAATAAACAGATCCCAAAAATAGGTTGTTTTGAATATTTTTCAAGTATTTTCACATCTAATATGATATTCTAAGAAATTGCCGGGATTTGCGTATCTCAATTCTACAATATTTCAAGAACTTATTACTCTACCCTATAATACCTTGAATTTTACGCAAGAATTTATCAAAATATTGAATTTTACATTTTTTATCCACTTTTATAATTTTTCCAAAATTAACTTTTCCAGTACAATTTTTCTAATAGTAATAATTTAAAGAGAATCTAAGGAAAGATAATTATAACTAAAGGATGTAATTGATCTGTGGCATTAATAGATTTTATTGAAAAATAAAAAAGTTATATTTATCTGAAATATTAAAAAATATATTTTTAGACTACGCTTCATGAGGAAGCAAAGTGCTCAATAAATGAGCAACAGAGTATGATACAACTTCACAACTTTTCATTGTACATATATACATACCAAGGAACAGTTATCAAAGTATAGTTCAACATGAGATTTAATTAGGAGAGTTCCCACGTTCAGTTAAACTAAATTCCTGCCCTTATTTAATAGATAAAGTGTCATGTTCTCTCTTCGAGAGACACAGAGACACTGTTCACATATAATGTGAAATTGCATTTGTAGTGGTTGGTTGTAGTTGACAGATTGGAACTGTGGTTCGCTTTGAACATTAAATCAGGATGTGATCGACCTTAAATGGAAGTCTTGAATAATTTTATTAGATCACATGAAATGACATTGTTAAATACCATCAAATCTGTATAAATATATCATCAAATCTATAAATATACCATCAAATCTGTAAATATACCACCAAGTATTAGGTTGAAGTTTCAGACGTCTAGTCTGACGAACATTTATTTATTTCCTTATTTATTTATTTTACATTTCTTAGATTAAGAATATCAAAAAAAGTTCCCAAAACCATTTTATTTTTATTTATTTACTAGCAGAAATTTTTTCAGCGTTGCCTGGGATTTTAAGTGATTTCATGTAAGACTTCAGAAATTATGAAAGGATTTTAAAAGATTTATAGTGATTTTAAGGAATTTCAAGGGACGCTAAAATATTTTTATTGATTTTGGGGATATAAAGGAAAATCCTTTTGATCCTTTTGAATCTCTTTTAAAAATCTCTTAAAATCCTTAAAATCAATCAAAATCCCTTAGTATCCCTTAAAAATATTTTTAATTCTTTAAGTTTGTTTTAGTCCTTAAAATTCTTTAAAATTACTGTAAATCTCTTAAAATCCTTTAATGATTCTTGAAATCTTGTTAAGTCTCTTGAAAGTCCTTACAATTCCTTAAAAATCTTTTGCAAATTTCTTCTCAACCTTTTGGCAACGAATAATCTCAAAAAATTTCACAAAATGATACAAGTTGACGAAAATGGCAGCAGTACCCAACGTTTCAAGAGTGCAACAAAGGGAGATGCAATCAAAAGAACGGCGTCACAATTCGACAATAATCCAGCTGCAATACCTGTTTGTTTCTTCCCTTTTGAAGTTAAAGTGCCCTGGTTTAAAAGAGCCCGAGCTGAGTTTTCCAAGAAACTGCTTTTTCCTCTGAATTCTCCTGAAACATGACGTTTAAACACGACTATTGTCCTTTGAAAATCGTCATGTAAATTGATGGGGGAGCTTTAGAAACTTAACATAGTCATAGTTTACCAGTTCCAGTTTCGAACATCGCAGTTAGGTTCAACTTCTCTTGAGTCTCGAAATCGAGATTCGTTGTCACTTACCTTTTTTTCCTCCACTTTTCAATTCAATGCAGCCACCTGGCTTCTCGTCTGTTGATCGAATCTGCAATGCTCCTGACTCCTCTAACCAAGGGGTGATTGGGAGGTTCAGAAGAGCCTCGGGGCTTCGAAAACGAAAAGAAAGTTAGCTACGGTGGACCACGAAGGGGTGTCTCTTCGCTTAGGGTACGCGAAGGGGGTTGGCGTCTAGTTATATCGAGTCGAGTTTCCATCCCCTTCGACGAACTTCGCCCCCGATGCTCTTGTCGTAAACAAGCCGAGCCAGCCACAAAAGATGGGGTGAAGGGAACGTAGAATGCACCGAGGGTGGCAAGTCGTTTGCGGTTGGCACCAAAAGGGATTTCCATTCTTAATTTTGTCTCCCTGGATTCTAGACTCCTGGTTACATCCGCTTTTTCCAACAAATCCAGTTTTCAAATGAGGAGAAAAATTGAGCTTTTATATTTCTCCAAGTAAATCTTGACCTAAAAATTAACAAAGGATGCAAACCAGGGGTTTTAATGGTAATGTTCAGTTTGAAAGTGTAGGTGAATTGTTAAAACTTAGAATAGCTGAATTACTACGGGATTTTATATTCTTCAGTTTATGTGAAAAATAGAGAGCTCATTAGGGTTGTTCAATTTCCTTGAACTCAATTTTTAAATTGTGGCTTTTTAAAGAAGGGATAAAAATTCTTTAGCAAAAACGCTGATTGATTCTTCTTGTTTCTGTTTTTGCTCGGAGAATTCTTGTTATCCACTTTTATTCACTTTTTACTCTCAACTGCTCATTTGACCCACATATTTATTTAGGCACTTAAAAATTCCTTTAGACGTAAAAGGGAGCAATAAAGTATGCTGAAAAACTTTCCAAATTATGATAAAAGCAAGCTGTTTTGCATAGTGTTTATTTAGACCAGAAGAATTGATTTATCTCAGAGTACACTCTTCCTGATATTATTCAAAATGGCGGGTATTTCTCAAAACATCTTCCTGAAAAGTTCTGAGTAATGGAAATTCTTTTAAAGTTTGATAATTATTTGAAATTTTGGGAATGTAGCAAGGTTGGAGAAAGGAATTGATATCAGAATTTTTTTAATAAAACTTATTAATCCAAGAAAGCTAAAAAAAGAAAATTTGGCATTCGTGTAACGTTTTTCATGCTAGAACTTTAAAAACTATAAAATAATTCTCTTCTCTCTTATCACTTCATTCTAACTAATGGCAAGTTGCCAATTTCTCCCTTTTTCATTATAGAAATTTATAAAATCTTCAAGATTTTGATTCCCTCAAGAATTCAAAGTTCGCAAAGTGGGGTAAGAAACACTTAAAGACTTAAAAATATCTGAACGTCAGCAGGTGTCTTTAATCGAGCTATTAGCGAATATTGTAGAATTGAAAGACGTTTGAAACTGTCGGAGAAGTTATTCGTTAAAATTATCTTCTTGCAAACGTCAGGTGCGCGAAATCGGACTGTTAGAAATTTGTGAATGTTATCTCCCTTAAAGTTAAAATACTGATCTTTTCCTTAAATCCAGCAAAGGAGGAAAAGTTTGTTCGAGTAACTTTCGTGTTGGGCTTTCACCGCAATCGCTTTACAGAAAATTTTCGAGAAAGTACCGTAATCACTACTAATTAAAGCCTCCATTCATCAGAATCGGGACGCCTTTTTCAGTAGAATGCTGAATTCATTCAGAGCTCTTCTAGTTCTGAAACCGCCAGAAGAGACTGTACACCGGGCTTCACAGGTTTTATCAGGATTATACTTTTTTCGCTCGTTTAGCGCTGATTTTCATCCCCTACATGTCCTAGTTTTATTCTGGAAAGTGCATGTCAGTGTTCAAGTTTCATAGAACATTTTTTTAGCAAATAATTTTATTCCATTTCATTTCCTTGTGGATGAAACACACCGACATCTGGCTTCTTTTTACTTTATAAACTTATCAAATCGCTGTGTAATAGTAGAAGAATTATGCAAATTTAGGCCGAGCATGAAAACATAATTTTTGTGTGTGTAGGTCTCATTCATGTGGCTTATTTTTAACACCAAAGGGAACTTATATATTTAAGAGAAAAAGAGATTTTCTCTTCAAAAGAATTCAGATTATCTCTTTCCCCTTTTCATCTAGAATCTAGAAAGTTACTTTTTTTATTTAAATTAGGTCAGAGGATTTTAAACCTTTTATTTGTAATTTTATTTTCATTTTAATTTGTAGAAACTCTGCTTAATATTCATGAGAATTTCTGTGGTTATTTATAAATATTGATTTATTATTGAAATACTCAAATTGGAAAACTGAGATATAAATTGCATTCTGGATATCTATAATCTACTTTCAATTTCCTATTTTCCAATTTCCAATTTCCGGTCTCTAAATCCAGAAGGTTTGATATTCACTCAGCTGAAAAATATTCTCAGATCATCAAAAGTAAATTTTTCTAGAGCAATTAATAGTTCAGTCTTCCACCTTAAATTCTAATAAGTCAAGAGAAACAAAAACGAAACTTTAAACGTCTTCTCCAGCTAACGTTTCAAGCATTTAATTAAATTTTCTCAGAAGACTTTTCCCCGCTAAACAAATTTCTGAAAAAATAAACGTTAAAAGTAAACACGCTAAAATGTATATTACTTCCTCCCGTCGTAAAAAATGCGAATTTCGCTAAATTAAATCTCATCTTTCGGAAAATGCCAGAGCTCATAGTTTTTGGAAATGCTCTTTAGACAGGAAATTAATTCACTAGAAGCGAAGCGTAAAACGATGTAAACTTTTCTCCGTGCATCAACACTTCTGTCAAGTTGCCAAAGCTCGATCATAGTTTAATTTTCAGATAGTTTTGGACATAGTTTAATAACTCGCGCCCAATATTTCACTCTTATCATTTTTTGTGTCCTTTCTGGCTCTCCTCAACAGAGAATTCGCCCAACTATTTTGTTATTGAGGAATAGGTATGCATCATATTCTTGATAGTTGGCTAACAGATGAAGATCAACCCGGATGAAAATTAACCAGGGGAGCGATTATATAACTTTTCACTTCCACTTTCACTTTTACTTTTTTGTTTCCCACTTTTTGATTTTCACTTTTTCCAAATACACGACAAAATTACAAAATACACCGACAAAATTAGGTTGACAAATTGGTGCCTTAGAGTTTATTAAAATCTCTTGAAGTATCTTGAAATTACTTTAAAGTCCTTCAAATTCGTTAAAATCAGTTAAAATGTCTTAAAATTTTATGCAATCTCTGAAAAAATCTTTTTTGTAATCCTTTAAAGTCTCTTACAAATTTTTTTAAATCCTATGAAATTTATGAAAATTCCGAACAACATCTGGTAAATTTCTGCTAGTAAATAAATAAAAATCTAGGGTTTTGAGAATTTTTAAAACATTTTTAAATATTTTTATTCCAATAAATGTAAAAAAATCGTCAGACTGTAGATGTCTGAAACTTCAATTCAATACCGAATAATTGTAAGCAATTCGCATATTTATTTCTTATTTGTCGTTTTCATGAAAAACTTGAAAAACTTGAAAACTTGGAATCTTGAAAAACGACGAATACAATTCGTCGACCGCTTATACAATTCGTCAGTGACGTTTAAATGTGAATGTCACGTGAATGTCAAAATTGACATTCACGTGTATTTGAAAAAAGTGAAAATCAAAAAGTGGAAAATCTAAAAATCAAAGTGAAAGTGGAAATGGAAGTGAAAAATTACATAATCGTCCCCCAGGATGAAAATTGACCAGGATGAAAATTGAACATATGAAAATGTACAACAACTAGAATTCAGATGAGAATTGCCCAAGGCAAATTGCTTTACGACAAAGTAAATGCGCAATCTTGGTTCACTCTGATTTCGACTATGTATTCTAAACCTCCCATAATAGAGGGAAGTTGATCGATATTCGTGTCTCGTATCTGGTGTTCAGCATCCAAGTATTTCATCCTTTTGCGTTATATGCGAACACGATAACGAGCTATACGCCCAGAGGCGTATTAACGTTTATACGCCTAAACTAGAGACGCTCGAATCACGCTCATACATTCGTCTTTGCATCTGATTGCACGAATGCACGTACCTTCGTTTTCCACCATTTTCCACCGCAAAGTAAAGTGACACGTTCACTTCACTTTCAAAGCATCAAATTACGACTTATTCGGAGGTGCAAGGCTGGAAGTAATAAGTGGTTCTGCAGAAAAAGTTGGAGATTTAATTTTTAAAATTCTGTCGCGAATTTGTAGTTATGTACTTCTCGCTCGACTTAATGAACTACTTGAACTGACAATCTTGAGAGAGACAAATATAGTAAAATCTTGAGAGACATAGTTTTCGAAAGTTACATTTGATAAAGAGTGACAGGGAGGTAATGTTCGTGGAGAGACGAGAGGATGAGGAGAAAATAATAGACGAATCCAATCGTCGGAGAGAATAGCTCTTCAGGGAGCCAATTCTTGAGTCGTGTGGTAATAATAATTCACATTTATGGACCGAAGGGTATAATATCACTTCTGATTTTATATGATTAATTAACATTAAGAACTCTATCTCTAAAGAAAATAAATTATGACAATAGGAGTTCGAGAGTAGCTTCTGTACATTTTTTTATCTCCTTTGCAACAAAAGAAAAAAAAATAAACAAAAAAAAAAGAAATGGGAACATAAATGCATACAATTAGGTCAGTGATTTGTAAAGCTTCGAGCACAATACCTTTAGTTAAGTATTATTGTATAATAATAAGTCTATCCTTTTAAGAGCTTCCATTTACTTATTACCTGTAAATGGACGAAAGATGAATATAATACTACGCTTTTCTGAGTTTAATTAATCTTTTGTCTCTATATATTTTACAGAGATTTCTTGATTCTTTATGAATCAAGAAGTCCTTAAAATTATCCAATAAAATAATTTAATTTAATATTTCACCAGATTTTGAAGGTAATAAAGGCATGTTAAGGAATTTTATGATACTTATGGAGATTCCTGACATTACAAGAATTAGAAGAAAGGAAGAATCACAAGTTTATATATTTCAAGAATTAAAAATTCTCAATTATTTTGTTTACTAGCAAAAGGTATATGCAAAAACGAGAAATTAATCGCGCGCATAGCACGTGGATCGCATAATTGCTAGTTAATTAAATTTTCACTATCCTAAAACTAAAAATCTGTTTTATTCACTTTTACAGAATGGCATTTCAAATTTTGCATTGAGTTTAAGCTCTGGTTCTATCGAATGGTTCGTACGAGAGATATCACATGCTTGTCAGTAACGGATTTTGTCGAGAGTGGGATGGAGTATCGGAACCAATCCAATAGCTTTACATTTCATACGTGCTCACGAGTCGTACTTCTTAAAATTCCAACAATTGCCTTCCTTGCCTTTTTACTTGAAGTACGAATGACGAGTGTGCACTTAAAGCATATGAAAGTTGTCAGAAAATATTCTTGGAAATTGAGGAATAAAAAAAGTTTCTCCGAGTAAAAAAAGTTTACTAGAATACTTTACAAAGAGGTAGCATCTACATATATATTATATATATATATATAATATATAATATGTACAGTAGACGTATAGCTGGCGAACAATGTCTTCACTGAGAGTACACCTGCAGTTTCACTACTTCTTGTCTTTTTGGAAGAACTAGTTGGCGCCAAATTAAGCTTTACTAAAGTCACTTTTGAGTATTTTCTCAGAATTACCATAAAGGCGACGAATTTAATCCATTTAGTTCCTCCCTGAAATTAATTCACGTCGCTCAGTGGCCTTCAAGAAATTGCTCAAAAATTTATACTCCCTGATTTTCCCCAAGATATTTTAATAGCAATAGTAATTGCTTTAAAATTGAAGTTTTAATTAGAGACATGTAGTCGATTGTGACGACACTAATTAGAGATTGGGCAAATAATTATATTACCCGAGATTATTATAGAGTAGTTGCAATATGGCGATGAAATTTTGGGAAATAATGAGGTAATTTAAGGCACGTCATGCTGACGATAAAATTCAAATTAGGATATTTGATACAAATTTTGAAAAAGAAATTCTCTATCATTTTCCAAAATTACATTAGAATATTTTAGTTCTCTATCCCTACTACATGCCCTTAATTAAATTGAGTTAATATTGATAGTTAATCAATAATTTATTTAAAGGAGAGCAAAGATTAAAAAGTTATGGAAATTCGATATTCATATTCTGAATCTATTTGCATTTCCGGAATTATTTATACTTGAAAAATCAATTGAAATTATTTTCATAATGTAATATATAATTTCAATAATATATGCTCTAATGTGATAATTACTGAATACTTTTTATACTAAAAATGTTATTTTATTTCCGAGTATACTGAATATATTTATATTGCATATGGATACTTTTTGTTAATGAGAAAAATAATTTTCATATGAATTTTAAAAATAAGATGCTACTTTTTACTAAGAAAGAATAAATCTCGGGATCAAATATTTGAAGAAAAATGAGAGAGAAGAGAAGCTTGAAAGGTGGCCACAGTGCCATATTGCCGGGGACTGAATATCAATCGTTCATGCGTAATAAATCTGTAATTTATTGATTCCAACAGAAAATGATACGGAAAAGTACATTTTCATAAGATACATGGCTTCCCCCTATTAGACTTCGTAGCATCGATACTTTTTTTTATCATTCATGTCCATATATAGAAGTAATCAGAAGCCCTCGATCATTTATTGGAAAATTGAAGTGAATACTGAAAGTATTTCAAACTTGATTCCAACATTGAAAACTCGTTGAAAACGAAACTTGAAGAAGCACCATTAACTCGATTTCTCGAGAAATACGAAATTACGTACACGGTTTTATAAATAAAATTGTAGTGAAATTAATTGCAACATTATACATTACATTTTTTGCATTACATTTTTTACATTACACATTTTTACATTTGGTTTTTAGACTCTTTTATCATTTAGATTTTAGAAGATTTAAAAATAATATATTTAGCTGCCCTTTTATAATTAAAAATAACGTTTGAAATAATATTTGAATTGAACTCTCAGTATCATTCAAACAAAGGATTTTCGAGGATTTATTTTCCCTGCTTTTTTTATTGCTATTGGAACTTCCTTTTGCGCCAAATCAAGCGCAACAGCAGCAGCGTGAAATTCACGCAGTGGAATAAATTTCACGCGGTAAGACACAGGGAAAGAAAATACAGACGATCGATTCTTTTTTTGTCACCGTGTCCGACCACAGGAAATTTATTCTACTGCGTGAAATTCCGGGTCGAGACGCCACAGAATCGGAAAAGGAAAAGGTTTAAAAACTCGGAAAAGTCAGGAATCCAAGGTGAATAAAGTGAATGGAATTACTCTTCACATGCTGGAACTAGTAGGATAATGCATGTCAATTTTAAAAATTATTGGCTCTCGAACGAGATATTTAAATATTTATTTTGACGTGGATGAGAAAACTAAGATCTACATAAACTCGGACTTAAGTTTCTTTTACGAGAAATATTTTTCTTTTGATGAATTTTATCGATGTCAAAACATTTCAGTCTGTATAAATTTCAGTCAGTAGAAAAATTGAAAAATTCAGTGTCAGTATCAGGAGAAAATCGAGAATTTTGCGTTGGATATAAATTACCTTCGTGTTGGCAGTGAATTGACTTCAGTGGCAATTTTTCTTCAATCTTTCCGGGCACAACGAGTCATTTTTAACCACTTGTTCTCCGCGGGGTTATATTGGTGACTCGAACTGTTCTTTTTTTTTTTTCATTACCTTTCAGCTCTAGATACTCGATAAATTATTAAAGTAATATCGAATTTGGAAGCTGGTCATTTTTTTATTCGGACATGTCAACGACACGAGACACCTTTTTGTTAATGGTTCATTGACATCTCTTTGATTTTGGACTGAATCTCGTCCGAATTATTAAGCTGGAAAATGGGCCAATGCTGATATTCATTATTTTGCTAAAACTTTTTAAATATTGAATATTGCTGAAGTAAATATTTAAACACTTTGAATTTTACCACTTTAAATTTTTAAATTCGAAAGCTAACATATTTTAACACCATTTAAAATTTAAATATCCGGGCTTTAAATTCAAATTTAAGAGCGATAAATCTGGATCTTGTTTCCAAAGAAAAAATCATGCTTTGAAATATTATTTTATGTCTAAGAGGTAATAAATTTCTAAGGCTCTTGTCACTTTAATAATCTGAGGATAAACAAATAAATTTATCCCTTGATTTTTATAAAATTAGTAGTGTCAGAGATAATAGGAAAAGTTTCGGCGTTTTCCGATAAAAAATAAAATAAGGCATCCGTAAATATTTGATATTGGAAATTCCTCTGTCAGTTTGAATCAGCCATTTCATCTTCCATTTGGAGGGTGTAGAACAACAGATATACCGCAAAAAAAAACCAAAGTCATTCCTATCAAAGTATTAAATTGAAATGAAATATTGCATAGAAATTTCCGCTTTAAAATTGCGGAACAAACTTAATGTAAGAATTTTTTGTTATTCTATTCTTAAAATTCTCATTAAAAAAAATTTTATATTTGATTTAAACGAATAATTATTTGATTTAACTATAATACTTTGTGCGTGTACTTTACTTATAAACCTTTCAAAAAAAGACGAAAATAGCTTTCATTATTTCAAAAGCACCGGCATGCACCCTATTTTACTTCCTCATAAAAAAAAATCTCGATATAAAAAAATCCCAGAAGTAATTCTCTATTACGACCCCCGTGAAGCCTTCGTCGGATAAAGAGGGATGTTTAGAAGATTTATTTAAGATGTACCTAAATAGAGAAATATCTCTGACACTCTTTCTTTGACATATTTTGACATTCAAAAAAAAATTATTATTAATTTCAAAAAATGCTTAAGTTTAAAGAAAAAATTATAATAATACTAAGTAAGTCAAGGAGCAGGCCTTGTACAATAAAATAGACTAATCTTATTACAATTGATTTCTTAAGTAAAAAGCCAATCGGATTATTCTCGTTAGAAAACTTTTAATTTAATCGCAAAGTTTAAAAAGTGCGTGAGGTTACATAATCGAGGACCTCACGCCCCGGCGGGGATGAAGTAATATCTGAACGCACCCTAACAATATAGGGGTGCGGTGAGAAGAACTTTGAAAATCGATTTTCTGAACTACCCTACTAATTACTACGTTATTAATGAAACTTCACTGACTTCTCCAATCTGCGGTTCAAGCCAATTAAAAAAAGACTCAATTTTCATGAAAATTGATGAAAATCTTGCTCAATTAATTATTTAAATAATTGATACATCAGTTAATAATTCTGGGAAGTGATAAAATACATCTTTCTAAAAAAAAATTTCTTTTCAGGGAAGATAGGAATTGACATTTCGAAGGATTATAAAAAATTTCCAGACATTCTTTGAGATTCTCTGGGTTTCTATAATGACTGTGAGAAATTTTCAATAATGTTAAAGGATTTTAAGGGGTTTCTAGGAATTTAAAGGGGTTACAAGAGATTTGTATATAATATTTAAAAGATTTAGTGGGATTTTTAACGACTTCATGAAATTTTAAGAGATTTTTAAGAAAGTTTATGGAATTTAAAGAATTTAAAGGAATTTTAAAGTTACTTGTGGACATTTAGAAGATTTTAAAAAGCTTGTAAGAATTTTGAAAAATTTTGAGGGATTATAAATATTCTCGTGGAATTTAAAAGGATTTCAGAAGATTTTTATGATTTATAAAAAATTTTGTAGAATTTTGATGAATTTCAAGAGGTTTTCAAGAATTTTAGGAGATCTTTACGTATTTTAAGGGATTTTAAATTTCTTCATGGAATTGTAAACGATTTTAAGAAGCTTATAAAAATTTTAAGAAATTTTGACATTTTTAAAATGATTTTAAGAAATTTTAATATTTCTCATGGAATTTAAAACAAAATTCAAAAGTTATCTTTGATTTTAAAATATTTTGTTAGATTTTTGTTTCCAAGAATTTTTATTTAGAGATTTTATTGCATTTTAGGGAATTTTAAAGTTCCTTAATAGATTTTACAAGATTTTTATGATTTGTAAAAGATCTTGTTAAATTATAAAGGACTTCAATGCATTTTAATAACTTGATACTTTATGGGATTTTAAATATTGTAATAGAGTTTTAAGGAATTAAATCGTCGCTTAAAAAAAACATTGAAAATCCCTTCTTCATGAAAGGACAGGTCCTCTCCCTTCTAAATCTCAGATCGTCAATTTCGAGGGGATCGCTTCGTTTAGCGATTTTAGTGGGAAGCGATCCTCGGAGAGTTTTATCCCCAGGGTGAGTGAGTTAGGTTGGTGTAAAAATGTCGACACTTATTTTTGCTGCGTGATGTGGATGCTGAGGAAGAGGCCTTTTCGTTGACCTCATTTTGAGGAGAAGGCGCCACTAAACGAGCCGAAGGATCGCCCGTAATTAATTCCTCGACGCAATGGCATACGACCCCTAGGTGGGACATGGGTGGGTGGAAATAGTTGGGCGGAGGAGTCGAGTGAAGCTTGGGGTTGGGGTTTAGGTGAGGATGAGGATGAAGGTGAGGGTGAGAGTGAGAAAACTACGAGTAGAAGGGGTAGATTCACCCTCTTCTTCTCTCACACCTTTCTCTTTCTCGCTTTCTCTGGGCCCATCGACGAAGTTCGTCCGCTGAGTTTAACCAGGGTTTTGCTATCGACCTGACGTGCAACCTCGGCGTTCACGTCGACGTCTGCGTCGCGCAGACGCCAGGGCAAGCCTCGGTTCTCCAATCGATTCCAGATTTCCCGGCATAACGAGGCCGGCGGCCTCCTGCGGCTGCCCAAAAATTTTTAGACGTCTTTTCCACCCCTCCCTCAACTCTGCTTTCTCCCATTCAAAGAATTAGCCGTGGGAGGGGGAAGAGAAATAAATAATGACAGAATTTGGTTGTATTTGCTTAATAAAGAAAATAGAGATGACAATTTTGGATCTTAGATGATCACTTATTCTTCATTCGAGAAATTGGCAGGACGAAAATCAGTTTAGAAAATATTAAACGTTTTTAAAAAATTCTCGAAATATATTAAAATAATTGTAACCTTGTAATCCACAAAAATCTTAAATGTCTTTTTTAAATTTCGGGAGGGATTAATTGTGGCAAACTACAGTTTTAAATTGTTTCTCTGATTTATACAATGATGACATTTTGAATTTTTTTTTTTTTTTTTGACTGAATTTGAAACATTTATCTCTTGAGATTTTCGGTATAATTAGGCCATATAGCATATTGTTCTTTTCAGGGTCGGCATGGACTGAAAAATCGTTCCAGTAAAAATCTTTTAAACCGAACTGTTTTCTTTTCCAAGATCTGAAATCTTCAACTTCCTATTTATTTATAACACTGAATGTATGTTTCGAATTTCCTTGAACCTATCAAAACTAAATTTTGCAGGGTATCATTTTGATTTGAGGATTTTTTAAAGATATTTTGAAAATACTTGTGAATTTTTTTCATTTTTATCAGATTTTAAAATTATTATTTTCTGAATTTTTTTATAAATTTGTTTAAAATATATTGAAGTTTTTTCGAATTCTTTAAAATCACAATCTCTTGAAATTCCTTCAAATCACTTCAAATTCCTTGAAATTCTTTAAAATCTTTCAAAGTTTTTTTTAAATCACTTAAAATCCCTTGAAATTCTTTAAAATCCTTTCGAATTTTATTAAATTACTTAAAATATCTTGAAATCTCTTCATAATCCTTGAAATTCCTTCAAATCACTTCAAATTCCTTGAAATACTTTAAAATCTTTCAAAGTTTTTTTATATCTCTTAAAATATTTGAAATCCTTTTAAATTCCTTAAAATCATTTAAAATATTTGGAAATCTCTTCAAATCACTTAAAATCCCTCGAAATTCTTTAAAATTACTTAAAATATCTTGAAATTTCAGCTCTGGATTTCTTTGATAGATATCGAGAGATATCTAACGATATCTCTTAAGATTTTCGGTATAATTAGGCGTCGCGACGCTTCTTCACATCTGTCTAGAATGACTGGAGTGATGCCAATTTTTCCAGATTAACCTTAATTATTATCGATTAAGGGAGAGGCTGAAGACCCAGAACCCTCGCCGTTGGTCGTGGGGAGACTGAAAATTCAATTCGATTCGATTAGAGCAAGAACGTCCTGACCGTGCTTCGAATTCTCGAGCAAAGTCTTCAGATTCTTCCTCAGCTTTGCAGAATGCTTCTTGAGAGCTTAGAGCTCGGGAGATACAAGCTGGGACACGCCAAGGCCCTTTAAAGGGTGGAGGGTGCGAGGTTTTAGGGGTGGAGTTTTCTGGTCCCACCTCTACAGGTGTCCCATTTCGTAGTCCGATTCGCTTGTTTTATTTCCTCATTCTTTCGCAATATCCTCGCTTTTGAAAGGGCACTGCGGTGGAATTGTATGAACTGTTGTTCTTCATCTGGAAACACAAAACTGGGAAAATTCAGCGATCCGATAAAAATCGGTTTTGTTATTTTGTAAGGGAAGTCAAATAAGATTTGTGGAATGTTTGTGTTTCTTAGATCAACATAACTCGCAGTCCATTTAAATCAAAAGTATCATACATACCTCTATAAACAATTTTCTGATGCAAAATTCAATTTAAATGGGAATTATGAAAGTTCTTTAAATTATGAAGTTCTGTAAGTATATTTTTGTAACTACCATATTAGCATAATTTTATCGTTTTCTGAATTGCAAAAAACAGTTGTTAAAACAGTACAAATAGAATCTTACCTTAGACATCTTCATAATTTAAAATTAAAATAATGTTTAGAACTTTTTATCTTTCCAACAGAAAAACTAAAACTCATTTGAATAATTTGTGAATACAGAAACGCAAGTGCCGAGTTGAAAATGTTCTCTGAAGATTGTTATCTATATTTTCTTGAAGTTTTCAGAGTCGAGATTCTTAAAAAACAATTAAACTTCTCCATATTCCAAAAGAGTTATGAATTTTCTGTCTTTCTAGGATTTACAAGATTCTATATACAAGATGTTACTTAAACTTTTACAAAAATTAAATTACATCTCGTAAAAATGTTATGTTTTAAAAAGTAAAGTTTTACGAATTTTTGGATATCCATATTGTTTATCAGATATTTTATATATTGGAATACTACTCTAAACCTGCTTTTTTAATGGTTTAACATTTAAAGTCTATTTTGCCGTAAAATTCGAATATTAGAGATTTAAATTCGAAGATAGCAGTAGTGGAACTTGTTTTGTGAAAAAGTTTATCATTTGTTTTTATGTCTCTCATCTCTAAATTTAGAAAATCGATCGCAGGAAAATACACTGATATGATATCATTCTACAGTATTGTGATTCGTAGTACGAGGCAGTGGATCGATGTTAAGATCCTATCGGACTTTTATGGCTGACAATAAATCTGTACTGTGATAGTCGAGAAGAATTATTAGACTATATACATAGGACATTAAAAAACGCACTTTTCCAGCCAAATGCTTATCGAGGCTTAACGCCAAGACAATCGCCAGCTTTAGTCATATTAAATTAGTCAGATTAACTTCCATGATCCCCTAGCGAATTCTTTATGTCAAATAATCCAGAATAATCCGAACCATATAGCATATTATTCTTTTCAGGGTCGGCATGGACTGAAAAATCGTTCCAGTAAAAATCTTTCAAACCGAACTGTTTTCTTTTCCAAGATCTGAAATCTTCAACTTCTTATTTACTTATAAAACTGAATGTATGTTCCGAATTTCCTTGAACCTATTAAAATTAAATTTTGCACGGCGTCATTTAGATTTGAGGTTTTTTTACATTCTCATCAGAGAATGTATTAGTTTTGTGTAAAATTTGACCCCCCCCATTTTTTTAAAGATATTTTGAAAATACTTGTGAATTTTTTTAATTTTTATCAGATTTTTAAATTATTATTTTCTAAATTTTTATTAATTTTTTTATAAATTTGTTTAAAATATATTGAAGTTTTTTCAAATTCTTTAAAATTACTTAAAATATTTTGAAATCTTTTCAAATTCTTTGAAATTCCTTTAAATCACTTAGAATTCCTTGAAATTCTTTAAAATCATTCAAAGTTTTTTTAAATATCTTACAATGAAATCCTTTCGAATTCTTTAAAATCACAATCTCTTGAAATTCCTTCAAATCACTTCAAATTCCTTGAAAATCTTTAAAATCTTTCAAAGTTTTTTTAAATCCCTTAAAATATTTGAAATCCTTTTGAATTCCTTAAAATCAATTAAAATATTTGTAAATCTCTTCAAATCACTTAAACTCCCTGGAAATTCTTTAAAATCCTTTCGAATTTTTTTAAATTACTTAAAATATATTGAAATCTCTTCATAATCCTTGAAATTCCTTCAAATCATTTAAAATTCCTTAAAATTCTTTAAAATCACTTAAATTATCTTGAAATCGCTTCAAATTCTTTAAAATTCTTTAAAATCCTTTCGAATTTTATTAAATTACTTTAAATATCTTGAAATATCTTCATAATCCTTGAAATTCATTCAAATCACTTAAAATATCTTGAAATCTCTTGAAGATCTTTAAACTCTCTTAAAACCCCTTGAATTCCCTTAAATTTTTTGCTAGTAAAGGTACAAATTCGATAAATAATAAATATAATAAATATAAGATCTTGAATGTTACAATATAAGAAATTGAAAAATTTATAGCAACACTGGAATGTTTCGATAATGCACTGTACATATATAAATAAGAATTGCTTTTATACATTTTTCAAGGCGTCAGAAATGTGTTTTTCTCGCGTATGTAAAGGCTGGAGAGACTGCTATGTATTTTTCATAGGGAGAGGGAGACCTGGGGATGTTTGTTTTAGCCTTAAGGTACTATTTGACGTGTATCCGGTGGAAATTCAAAGAGGTCCTCACCTCACAGATCTCGAGGTGGATTTTACATTTAAGCGAACGAGATTACTTGAGGGTGGTAGATCGGTGGTCGACTGGGTTATCAAGATACAAATAAAAGGGATTTACCTACCCTTGCAGTTGTATAATCCTATACCATCTTATAAGAGAAATTAGCAGAAAGCCTTTGTGATCTAGTTACTGCAACTCTACTTCGTAACAGACACACATTAGTTATATACAAGTATACTTGCTCCTAAAGCTTCAACTTGTAATTAATGTATGAACACATCACTAATTAAAATATACTTTGTCACCTGTAAGCTGTAGCTCAACATGCTTTAAACCCCAAACTTATTAGAATTTAACTGAAATTTTAATTAATTTGTTCAGGAATTTCAAATTAAAATTTATTATAAAGTTAACGTTCCTTTGATACAAGTAAATTAGCTTCATGATTTATTTTTGAAAGTATCATAAAGTTTGTTTTATAGTTTTAGATTCAAGAAATGTATTATAACAATTTTTGCTAAATTAAAATAAGAGACCAAATATTAATTCCAACTATCCAACAATGTAAACTCAGATCTAATTCAACATCCCGAAACGTATGAGGGTTTATAACTGGTTTATTTATTTTGGCTTGAATAGTTAATTAAAAGAATTCGTGAATTATGTTTGGTTAGAGACGAGCACTTGGATGATTTCATTAACACAGATTGTGAAATATGCAAGTGCATTTGTACAATGTTGGATGAAACGTGGTGAAATGGCGATGGAAATCTCTTTGCTTTACTGGCTAATTTGCTCTAATGACTTCGCAGTGGTCGCGTGACACAGACTCAACTAATTTCGAGCAATGTTATCGGTATGTACGACCAAATTTCAGCAATCGCTCAACTAGCTCGTCTTTATCCCTGAGAATGGCCGAGATCCCAACTGTCGTGGAACCCAAGTCTCAAAGATGTTCCAGGGGATTTGGGTCAAGGAATTGAACAGTTTTATCGGACCAATGTTTTCGGTAACTGAGTTCAATTTGAGAATCTTCAACAATAAAACTTTATCGTGCACAGTATTAAGAAAACTTTTAAAATAACAGTTCCTTGGATTATTAGAATTTTATCTTAAAAGTGAAAAGCAAATTGAAATTATTTCAGAAACATTACCACAGAAACTTAATCTACATATATTTGTTTTTCAACTATTATTTATACTAAAATAAACTGTAATTTGTATTTTTCTAAAGGAAGGTTTACTGTTTGTGTCTGTATTTGAAAAATTGTCCGTTGAAAAAAAAAAATAGATGAAATATGGAAGGATCTGGTTCGTGAAAGGGAATGTTTGCACTTCCTGTCGAAATTGAGTTATATTTATGAGTGGGAACTTAAATCCTCTATTATCGAAAAAATCGTGTTCTTTTGCTGCGGATTACCTGCTGGGTCAACTGGGTCACGACCTAAAACAATATTTTTTTATGAGGTGACAATTTTCCAGAAAATGTTTGTACTTGTCTTCTAAAGTGAAGTTAATTCAAAATTTTACGTTAGAAATTCAACTTTACAATTATCAATTATCAATTATCAATTATCAAATTATACTTAATACTTAAATTTATATCTTTCTCCTGAAAAGAAATGTTGTTTTCAGCTCAGGCTTAAAATCTCCAATCCTTTTATTTAAGTGCTCATTAATATTAATTCTGATCTAAATTTAGGTAAAGGAAGATGATTTTGAACGTGCTTCATTAGGTTTCATGAATAAAGCGAAGCATCCACTAAAGTTTCCTAAGGTTTCAAGACCTACGTCTTCTCAGTAGTAAATTCTGTTATAGTCAGACAGATAGGGCGTCCAATAAACTTGTACACTGTACGTCAGTTGGCATACATCTCAGAGGTTTATTTTTAAATATCTATTTCTCGATTGGAAATCGACGTAATGTGTACAGTTTATTTCACAACATATAAGTTATAGTTAAAGTTTATGCAGAGAAAATTGTCGTTCGAGGTCATTTATAGGAAAGAGACAAGATTTTATTTCTGCTATTCCATAAATAACAAAAGCAATTTTACAAAAACTTTCTTCAAGAGACGGAAGTCATTTTTCAATTAAGCTTAGAGCTTCCTGAATTTGAGATATTTTACGAGTATTGTTGAAGATTCTTTAGAATTTCTGAATTTTTCATCATTATTCAATACATTTTTTAGTATAAATATTATTTACATCACAAAAAGTGGAATTTAGCATACGGAGTTCAATTATCCATCAATGTCAATATGATAAAGTAAATGACATCAATCATAATTTAAATCAATTAAACTGTCATATATGTTGTGCTCTCTAAATCTCAACCAGAGTAACATTGACTTTGACGTAAAGTGTTATATGATATTGGATTTTGATAAACAAAATTCTGGTCCGCAGTTTCGACAATTTGAAAATTATTTCGATTTATTAGAGACAGGGATTTTACAGAGGAAATAATTATTGTTGAAATTGGTGGGCTTTTGTCAATTAAACATCCAATAAAATAAATGTGTTTATAACGTTTTCCGATAATTTTTTCGTGTGAAGATTTAAATGTGGTGTAAAATTGAATTTTGAGTTTAAATTGTGTTGTGTCTCTCTGTGGACTCATTATTATCTACATGCGTAAATTAGACTCTATCTGCATTCCTAATCTAAATAAAACAATTCAGCACCTGGTCCCAAACAATTATGCAGCTTACAGAGCTTATGCTTCAACATTGTTTCTACAGAATTGGCGAATGGCAGCTTTAAATAAAGCTTAACGATGTCACACGAATTGGAATTAAATTTGAAGCTAAATCAATAAGCGCCAGGAAGATACAGAACAGATAAAGCACATTCTTTGTGGTTCATGTCCCTTATATGACAGACGGGAAGTACATTTCAGTGTTTTCGGAATAAGCTTTAAAATAAAATTGAAATAATATCTAATTGTAAGAATTAGAGGTGAGAGGCATAAAAAAATGTTCACTACTCATTTTAATCAAAGATTTACATTTTTTAATTTTATTTTTCATATTATTTACCACATTTTCCGTTATTAAACAATAAACAATAAAATAAAAACAATAAAAACATCAGAACATAAAGAAGAAAACATAAGACGTAAACGAGGGAAGTTTCAGAATATCAAATGATATTTTGAATACTTCAAATTGAAATTGCAAGAGCTACAAACTTGAATAATTTATCGACAGTTTGAAATTTTAACCATCTCAGGAATTTCCATTGGTATTAAATCTTGTTTGAAATTTGACATATTCAGAGTTTGAACATAAGAAAATTTATAGTAGACAAGTTTGATAACTTGGAAGTCAGTACCGTTAAAGATTTCGAATTTTCAATATGTGTATTCAAGTTTTACACATACAGTTTTCAAAGTTCGAGATGTAAATTTAGTCTCTAAAATTATTAGGTTCAAGATATCTTTCTCTATTTGTGGGAATGCGAAGATTGCAGAATCAGCATATCTTAGTTTGTAGATTTTGAAATATTTATGTATAAGAGTTGAAAATATGTGCTGTCTTGATGAAAAAAAAAGAACAAAAATGGAGTTCCATAACAATGAGAAACTGAGTTTGCGGTTGTATGAAGAAGGTAAGAAGGTTGACCCCAGAGAAAATAAATTGCATGACTCATCATGAATAAAATATAATATTCCGCTTGAAATAGTATATACGAAACTAGACTCTCGAGTAGTCGCCTAGGTTTCCACTCTTTTAAGTTTTATTCCACTTTTTCTGCTAAGGTGTCAGCAAATTTAATTCCTCACTATAATTTTACAATCCCACAATTTTCGATTTAATGGGTCAAAAATATTTCTGGATCAGGGTGTCTATTAAATTTTATCCATGAAATTCCCGGACATTTCGCGCTTGTAAATATAACGTCCCTCTTAAATTGGGTTGAAGTTTCAGACGTCTAGTCTGAAGATTTTTTTTTAATTTATTAGATTAAGAATATCAAAAAAAGTTCAAAAGTTTTTATAGAGACTTCAAGTGATTTTAGGAAATTTCAAGATATTTTAAGGTATTTCATTTGATTTTAAGGAACTTCAAAGGATTTTTAAGATTCGAAACTGTTTAAGAATTTTCAAGTTTTCATTTTTAAGTTTTTCAAGTTTTTTCAAGAGATTTTTAAAAGAGTTTGAAAGAGTTATCGAAAAGATATTCGAGTGATTTCTATAGATTTCACAAGATTTCGAGACATTTCAAGTGATTTTAATGAATTTCAAGGAATGAGGGATATTTTAATCTAAGGGATTTTGATATATTTTAAACGATTTTAAGACATTTACAGAAGATTTTGAAGAATTTCAAATGAAAAAAATTTGAAAATATTTAAATTCTTCAATTTCTAGTAAGAAATTTCTTACTATCAATAAACATCACTTGAAATCTCTTAAAATCCCTTGAAATTGTTAAAAATATTACAAGGTCCCTTGAAATACATTAAAATCATTTGAACTGTCTTGAAATTTTGTAATATCTGTAGAAAACTTTGGAAAATCCTTTTGATTCTTTTGATCCTTTTGAATCTCTTTTAAAAATCCCTTAAAATCCTTAAAATCAATCAAAATCTCTCAGCAACCCTTAAAAAATTTTTAAATCCTTTAAGTTTGTTTTACTCCTTGAAATTCCTTAAAATCACTGTACATCACTTAAAATCCTTTAATAATTCTTGAAATCTTGTTAAATCTCTTGAAAATCCTTAGAATTCCTTAAAAATCTTTTGCAATTCTTTAAAGGCTCTTTAAGATTCCCTTAAATTCCTGAAAATCACTTAAAATCACTTAAAAATTAAGAAATGTAAAAATGTAAAAATGTAGAATGTAAAAATGTAGAAATGTAAAATGATTTAAATGAATCTTTTCCTACAACTGTGAATAAAGATTCTTACTTTTGCCACGCACTTGTATTATTATCCTAGAGAATGGTCTCTGACTGAAATTCAAGAAACTCGCCCTGCAGCGATAATGGTAACAAAGAACTTCAAGTTACCAAGAAGGTTCACTTTGATCAGCAATCAGCTATGACCTGTATCGCTTCTTGTAGAGTTCGAGACCGGAGAAGGCAGGAAGGAAGTTAGGTGGAGTGAAATGAAAAGAGTACAAAAGTCTTGCGAGGGCGCGATAACATCCGACTGCTTCTCTTATGGTGAAGTTTATAACTTTGACTTATTTTCATAGGGAAGAGACTCTCAAAGAAGCATTACCAGCCGATTTGTAAGACTCTCAATATGCCGTACACTTTCTGACTGAAAACACTTCACCTAAAACTTTTGGTTCGAGAAACTGACGACTTAGTGCGACTTTAGAAGTTTGAACAGAGATTAATCTGGATCTGATGAGCTTCTGTTTGCTTTGCGAGAAATCTTTGACAAAATTGAAACATGAGATGAATTTTAACGTTAGCTTAATTATAGGAATTAATTTAGAATTTCAATATTTGTCAATTCTCTGCCACGGTGTGGTGAACCAATTTATTTAGTCTAATTTTAATTGATGTCTTCAAGAATAATCTGTTGACACAGTAGATTGCTCTCCAACAATTGTCATGGTCATTGGGAGGTAATTGTTGTGGTTGGAAGGGAGTAAAAGCGGGAGGAAGTAGTACAGGTTTGTGTATGGGCAGCCAGGGATAAATCAGTAGTAACGACCCAGCTTTGGTCAGCCAAAAGGTCAGATGCGAAATAGATTTCGATAAAAACTTCAAAAGGATAGAGGGACTTTCGACTGATAGAGATAGAAAAGGATATTTTTTGGTCCAATATCCATTGACTGTCCTACTTTTATTTCTACTCCCAACTATAATAAATACTAAATTTGATTCAATATCCTTTCGTAAATAGTATAGCAAGAGTAGCTTTGCTGTAAGACAAAAACGCTACTAAAGGATAGAAATTAAATATTTATTCTCAGAAACAAACGAGTTTAACTGGAAGACGAATGAGAGAGGAAAAAGCCGATTTTATCGCTTCAATTTGAGAAAACTCGCAGTCTTAATTGGTTCATCGAAGTTCACGTTTCGGTCCTCAAATGATGATTCAATTTAAAATTGAAGCGATTGAATTGTCAGAAAGAAACTTTACAGTGGCTATAGAAAAAAAGGAATTGGTCGAAGCAAACAAAACACACTTAATAGACTTTTTAATGTTCAGAAAGAGAGAAGTAAATGAGTTACTTGAATAAAAGATCCTTTGATGATTTAAAGAAGTATATTAAAAATGCGCACGAATTTTCCATAATAATAATATTGAAATTTTGCAAAAATTTCGTATATCACTTTAAATCTTTTGAAATGTAAAATCACTTCAAATTCGTACAAATCCCTAAAATTTAGAACCTTGGAAATATCTTAAAATTCATCGAAGTTTCTTGAATTTCCTAGAAATATCTTAAAATTCCACGAAATTCCTTCAAATTTATTAATATTTCATGAAATCCCTTCAATTTTCACTACTCTTTTTAAAATTCATCAAAATCATTTGAAATACTTTAAATACCACCAAAAACTTCAAAATCTTTTCAAATTCCTAAAAATCTCTTAAAATTTCTTGTAATCCTTTAAAATTTCATAATATACTTTCAAACTTTCTTAAAATTATTGGAAATCTATTGAAATCCCTTACCTATTGAAACTCTTTAAAATTATTGAAAATGTCTTGAAATCATTAGAAACCTAGAAAATTTCAAAGAATACCTGGAAATTATTTATAATCCTTCAAAATTGTTTTGGATAGTTTCTAAAATTTGTTAAATAAACTATAAAAGTTATATATTTAATACGACAAAAATAACATAGTTAGCATAAATGTCAATTTCTATTTTCACTGACAATTTTTTTTTTCCCTGACACTTCCCTGACTTCCCTGACATGTAGTCACCCTGGAATGAAGAATAACCCAATTAAAAATTTGTTTCATCAAGGAAAACAAGTTTAACTTCTCAACTAATCAGCAAAGAAAATTTTTATTTCGATTTAATTGATTTTACTGTTTTAATTTGTTTTGTACTGCCGAAGGGATTGAGCACGCGATCGGATTTCCGGAATGTGAGATGACCTCGTATCCATCACTTTTATTTCTCTCACGTAGGGAAGTCCTTCTGTTTCTCGTCGGATCACGGGAAAAGTATATAGAGAATCGAAAATGGCTTGTGGACAAAGGAGACGATCGAGAAAGGAATTTTCGAAAGGTAAAACTGCCCTCGTTTGCGAGGAAGGACGAACAGTAATGTCCCGTTCGGACAGAAATGAAATTCGGGTGATTTAACCGTTCGAATCTCGAGTCCACGTACAATCGAGAGAGGACGCCAGTAAATCCTACCGTAAAATGGGACTTTTTCTTCTTACTCTTTGTAACCGACATTGCTTCCCTGCTTTTCGCTCGTGACTCTTGTTGATTTCTGGGAAATTCGACATCTTCTCAAACGCTCCAGATTTTTCAACTAGTTTCAATAAGCCACGAAAGCTTTAGAAACATTTTTTTATGGGGAATTTTCCCAATTTTTTTCAAATCCCGGATTTCCTTAAATTCCCGCATTTTAAAATTTCGAAATTAATATGACGTGAGGTATTTAACTAGAGTTAATAAACACTAAAGAGTGTAGGTATAAGGTAGATACTTATTATTTAACATCAGGTATGCTGTACATAAGATTTCTTTCTCCTTACAAATATTATATAAAATTACAGTCAATCGCGTAGAATATTTTCACGTTCTTTCTATTCACTCTTCCTTACTAATCACACATTATTTATCTCTATCTTTTTCTCTTTTTCACGCACACACACACACACATACACACACAGACACTCATACACCAAGTAGGCTCGCGCATTACATCAGTAAAGCTTCGAACAAAAGGAGCGACAGTTGTTCGAACAACAGCCCTTCATTCCGTCTTGCTCCTTCTCGTTTCAAATTCTTCCTTTCTTTTCGAATTCAAATCGAGAGAGGAGAAGCTATCGCTTCTCTTGACCCCGTTATCAATAAACAATTCCTTCTCCAGAATCTCGAGACAATCCGTTCAACACTTTAGGCGCTAAACAATTCTCGACTAAACACTTCTCGTACAGGTTTCTCCAACGCTCTCTTTACTTATATTTAAGTTTAGTATGAACACGCAGTCAAACTTAAAAAAATATATAAACGGATTAAAGCCAATTATCGGCCGCGCACTTCCGGCGCAGGGGGATGCAACCTTAATTCGGTTTCATCCCTCACTTATATTATATACATACATAGAACGCCTTACACTCGCAAGTAAAACCGTAACGCATAATATGCTACATTTAGTTCTGGTAAATGCCGTTAAAAGCACAGTACAAAAAAATAGGAAAAGGATGATATTTTGTTCGTCGTCGCAATGACAGGAACTAAGCTAAAAGAATATGTTTCTATGCTAAAAAGAGAAAAGAAAAAAGAAAAATGCAGGCAGATGAAAAGACGGCTGACGATTCCCTTCACGCTTTTCCCATTGACTTACGACTTAACTTAAAAAATAAGAGCTGAGGTTAATCCCTTTTATAAAAGATGACTCTCTGGACTCACTCATTAAAAATGTAAATTACTTCCCGATCTTTAACAGAATATAGATTTTTTCAAAGTTACTTTAGCGCTAAATATCTTAGAAATAGAAAGAAGAATGAGAGTTTCAAAAAAGATTAAGTGCTTGAATCTCGTCGGATTAATCTTGAGGTCTTCCTCCAGGTTTTGTGCAAAACTCGAGTCGAACTTTTATCTTAAAACCTCAACACGCTTGCAAGTTAGGAACCGGTATAAACCCGCCATTAGTCAATCGGAATCTTTCCTCGTAGTTTCGGTCTAAAAGAAACGCAGCGAAGTCCAAAACGTTAGGGAAAGTGCCTGGGGGATTTCCACTACTATTTGCTACATTTATGTGTATTTATATATTTATAGGTCCCCACCCCGGTAACACGTATTCATCCATTCAGTGTTCTCTTGAATCGTTTTTCACAAATCATCGACAATATTTTTTTTTTCGTTGCGAAACCTTCTGACAATTCGCATTGTACATTTTACACGTGTTTGTGCTCTAGACACAAACGGGAAGAACATTGCAGCTTCGCGACATTTACAATTATAATATAGTGAACATAATTCTCTCACACACAAGACACTCTCCATTCATCACCGTTTGATTTTTTTTTTAAGAGGAAGCATCGAACCTACGCAAAAGTTCCTACCTTTTTCTTATAAATATGTACACAAGTCATTAAAAAATATATTTAAAGTTCATCTGATTTGCAGACATCTCAACACGGAAGAACAAAAGTTGAAAACGAGCACCGAGGTCAACGAGTTTATGAATAATGAAAGATATTCAAGAAACTTCTTTTAAAGAATATTTTCATATTTTTTAATATTCAAGACCAACATTTGCTTAGCCTATAGTTCAAGTCTTATACAATTACATCTTTTCTAAAAAGAAAGCGTTTGAATTCGCAAAAATTTTAAACTCAACATCAACATCAATATGGCTCACTTTACTTTGAATTTCGTTAGCTTATATTCAAGTAAGAACTAAAGCTTGCGAACCACCTTTAACGTCTGAAAATTTAGAATAATTAAATATGTATTAAGTTAAGGGACATCCATTAATTACGTAATTAATGGCCTTACGTAACTAACAGACGTCCCCTTTGAAAATAAATATCTTTAAAGGATATTCTTGACGACCTAATAGCTACGAATTTAACACGAGCAGAATAGTTGACTCAACAATCTGTTTTCCTTGTATGAGTGATGTGTTGATAAACTTGGCGCATCTTCGGAAAAACAATCTGGGTATTTTAAACGAAAAACGAAGTCGCACACTCGATCACCATTTAGGATGCAACGGCGATGGTGTTCATTACAGGTTACATGATATTGTCATAGTTTTTTATATATTTTTTTTTGTAATGATATTACGTCGAATATTGTCTCGGACGATGAGCAACGACGCTAGAAGAACGGGAAAATAAATATTGAGTATGAACTATAAACTTAGAGTCGACATTCTCCGGAACTTCGTTGCTGATCGTCTCATTTTCCAGCTTTTAGCGAACCTCTCGTACGTCTTGAACCATTTTCAATAAGAAACTATCGAGTAGAATCACTGCTTGCGCATTGCGCTCGCGAAAAGCCTGTAACTCGCGATATAGAAGCGTATATGCGTTCACGTAACGATTTTCGAGTTGTAATAATTAGTATCTTTAATTATTGCTTACATACGATAATGCATCTACAACGAATATAATAATTATATGCACTCGTGTGCGAGTTCGTGACCCGAAAACTTCTCACTTCGTTACGACAGCTGTGCACAAATGAATCTGGCTTGCTAATCAGTTCCGAGTAAGAAAAGATGATTTTTTTCCTGAGAATCTCGCTGACCTTAATTTTAAATATAAATGGGTCGTCGCATAATTTTTTTTTCTTATTGTGAAAGTTGCACACAGAATAAATATATATATGTATATATATATAGAATATAAACAAACTATCGCGTAATATACAAATGAATCGAGTAGTCCAAGTAGTTTCCACTAAAATGAAATATATTTTCTTAATAAATGAAGAACTTAATGAAACTTTAGATTATTCAAGATCACTAAGCTTGAAAAGGAGAACGGAATTGTTGAAAGGTCAGTGAGACTTCTCTGGAAGTTTTGAAAGCTCGCCTGAAACTTCAGTAAGTGCTTTTAGAATCATGAGTCTGTGATTCGCTGAGAGCCGGCTCAAATGTCATGGATACTGTAAATAATATCGTGGAGAAATGTAACAAACTTATACATATCTATCATACAACGCTTTAATCTCTCTTGGAAAACCTAGGTAGACTTCGGCAGCTCTTACTTTTGTAAAAAAAAAAAAAAAAAAATTACGGAAGTTTGGAAAACTTCGTATCTCGCTTCCCCTAACACTAAAATGGTTGAAACGAGTTAAAAACAAATCTACGCAAGATGAAACGATTTCTGATTTAAAATTTGGACTTATCACGTCATTAACTAGATACTATATAGAATTATAGATATCAAAATAAAACAAACGTTAAGATATGGAGTTTCGAAAACAGGAACGATTCGAATGCGTACAATATATGTGTAGATAATAAACTTTCTAATAATGTGTAACGCTCTTTTTTTACACTCACTTTCACGGAAAAAAGTCATCGTCGAAGCAACTTGAATTTGAAAAAATGTACATAACGAGTTTGATTATGCTAGAAAGTACGCGTGTCGCTCAAACCGAAAAAATTGCTCGAACTGGTTAATCTTTAGCAACTTATTAAAAGAAATACCAGCACTCTTAAAGTTCTAAATAAAGATTCGATTCTGCGTTTAAACAATCGATGTACAGACTTGTTATGATTCGTTCCTTTATTTTTAAAAATAATTATTAATATCATAATTTTCTAGTCTAATTTTTAAATCCTTTCAGCCAATGCGTATCATTTGCGTTGTGCTTGGAAAGCTTTTAACTGAAAGATGAATCGAAAGATATGGGCTAATAATAAAGAAATGAAAGAGATCCGACCTAGAAGCCGATTATGATTTAAGAAAAAGAATGAAATTAAAATAAAACTAAAACTCATTTTTTGATTCTCGGAGTAAAAAATCGGTTCAGTCCTGAGCAGTGCAAATGTTGCTCGATAATAGAGAAGGAATGCTAAGAAAATATTGTGAGTAAGAAAAAAAATTCGTTGGTATAAAATATACAGATCAACTGGAATGATAATAAGCGTTTTTCCGCGTTATTGCTTTGCGTTGCTTGTATAGTAAAACGAATAGAAGTTAATAAAAAAATCTTCGAAAGTCGTAGCGACGAATCGAACGACTACAAACTAGATTTTGGTTTCACGTATCTTCGTTCCCTCTTCCTTAGCTCTAATTTCAACGCGCTTAATCACATTTTCAAACAGATCAACGTTAATCATTGTGGAATTAATTATTAATCATTTCCAAAGACTAATTGCATTTGAAAACTCAGTCTAACGCCTTGGCGTTCATCCTCTCTCGTACAGAATAACCCAGGTGAAAGAATCACGTCGTTTCATCCACCAGAAAATTTAGTGTCAAGCAACAACTTTAACAATAACAAAAAATCAAAGAAGTTTATCGCAAAGTGCAATCTTCAATGAGGAATGCATTTCTGAGAGAATATTCTGTTTTGCCACATGAAGTTCATTCTTCATTCGCTGCTTAAGAAGATACACTATTGAGTTCCAGCGTTTCTAGAATGTCGATAGGCAAAAGACAGATTGAATTTCTTGCACACCTTTAATAAATGCAATATCGCATGTCATACTCGCGAAAACGTCATTTGGATTTCAACAAATTACTAAACCTATCTAGAGTCAAGTTAGCTATTATTTAGTTAACTATCAGCGTATGCTTTCAAAACAGACATGCGATTCGCGAAGCGGTACGCAAATGACTGACATATCAGTGAATAGTCTACTTTGATTGGTGTACTTAACCGAGACGTGTCTTGTGGACGATGTATTCTCGTCATACCATCACCATATCCTCGTCATGATTAATGATAGTTGGGAACGAGTTGTCGGCCGAGCTTTGCCTCTGGATGGGTTTTTTTCTGACTAGGCCGTCTAAAACAAATGAGATAATATATTTTTATTTTCCGAAACACTTTTATTTTTCTTTATTTTTAATGATTTCTTACTGAAACCATTTAAAATGAAGAAATTGAATCCAAGAAATCATGAAAAATTTACGAGGCTCACCAGCAGATGGTAGAAGGTCGTCCAAAGATCCATCGTCCAAGTCCGTAGCAGAGAGCAACAAATCGTCATCCGACGAAGCTCTGGTCAGGCTCGGCAAAGTGGATGTAAGTAGAGCTTTCTCTTTTTCAATCTCTTGAATATGACCCACCAAAATAGCCTCTTCTTCATCGCTTCGATCTCTCTCCGATTCAACAGTGTTTCCCCTTGCCGCAGTGATCGACGAAGTAACATTTAATTCTTCCGGACTAAAAATTTTCGACGACCTTAGACTCGACAATCGATGCGTCGCCGTATGACAAGCAGTCTCCAGAGTATTAATATCCGCCAAGGTTGCCCTAACAACTCTGAGTTTCTCCTGAACAATCGTCTCAACACATCTTGTTTGTCTTCCCACATCTTGCAGTGAATCTTGCGCCGGCAGTGATCTATTAGTCCTCAAAATGCAAGGAGCAAAAACAATCGCCAAAGCTGAAGGCGACATCCGATTGTCCTCCTCATGTCTCGCCACTCTCGCCAAATGAACAATCAAGCGTTCCATTAGATCGAAGTTTGGTTTTGGCAACTTTTTCAAAATCGCAAAAAGTGTACTGATCCGATCATGCGGATCAGTCAAGCTCGCCGCGTGCAGGAAGTCGTCATAGTATTCATAAGTAAGCAAAGGCTCAGGCATATCCCTGAAAAAACTCTTGAGAACAGCAGCAAGAACATGAACCTGATAGTTCTCAAAATCAACTTTCTCCAGGTCACCTTCATCCATTTTCATTTTGAGTTCTTTCACCTTTGAACTGACTCCACTTTTCCTGTAAATCCCCTCGGTATACAAGCCCCGCATCTCGATCGTCGTGATCAAACGATCAACTACCAAAGGAACTTTTCCATCTCCACAATCCAATTTGTAAAGTGGAACTCCAAAGACATGCGAGTTCAACTCGTTCGTCGATCCTTCCTTTCCGCACTCCGCAGACGCTTTCGAGTAACACTTTTTGTGACAAGTCAGCTTGCAATTTTGACAAACTAGTCCTCTCTCGATAGGCCACATAAAGAAGGAAGTGCAGACTTCGCATGCGGTGGGAATATTTATAATCGTCAACTGGAACATGTGATTCCCATGTCGAATCGGCTCCTCCTGTTTTCTCTTCTTCTCCTTTTTCCTTTTGCTCTTGCTCTGCTTTTCTAGAGCTTCAGTTTTCGCGAGAGTCATGAACTCGTTCATGAATCCCCGGAAGGCATTGACTCCCATAGTCACTGGAAAATCCTCCCTCGTGTTCTCCTGCTTGCAAACTGTTTCTATCACGTGGAGGAAGTTTGCGATAAGATCTGTATACTTAATATTTCCTTCGACTCCTTGTTGAATGGCAACGCTATAGGTAATCACCAAATCGTCTTTAAACTTCCGCAAAGCTTGTTTAAAAACACGATCAACTTCACTACGTTTTCCACCTTCTTCCTGACTCTCCATCGCGTAGATCTTCTTGGTAATGAAGTCTTGCATTAAAGCCAACTCCTTTGCATCAGAAATAATTTTATCTGTGCTATCTGAAAAGGCCGAAGTGCCTGTTAAGCTAAACTTCGAAGTGACCGCTTGCTTGATATTTTCGTAAGGTGTTCTCGCAGTCTTTTTCCTGTTTCTTCTGCTGGGAGTGTTCGCCATGCTGCAAGGCATCCTCAAAACTCCTCCGTTCTGGATACACTTGACGTGGTACAACTGCTTGCATTCGTTGCATTTGTATCCCTGAGTCACGAAGGCGTCCATCTTTGCATGACAACAAACACACACATCATCTTTCGAAAACCTCGCGACTTTCCTGAACCGATGACCAGCCAACGTGAAGTAATTTCCCTTCCATTCAATGCTCTCCGACGCGTGTTTAAAATCGCTAGGACTAGTGTCGGTTGTCGCTTTATCATCCCCAAGTCCCGAAACCTTCGTCGCAGGGTCTGAGTTTCGTCTACGCAACTCGAAACTCGTTATGGCATTGGATCTCACGCGTTTACCAGGTTGTTGACTCTTAAATCCAGTGTCTTTGTTCACCGGCCAGTCGGTATTGTTCCTCACATTAGACTCATTCGTACCCTTTTTCGTCCAGACGTTCGTAGCCTTCAAATCACTTTCCCTGATAGTCCCAAGGAACAAATTCCGTGTCTCGTTTGCGTTTTCTGTTACACTTTCGCCCATCGATCGACACTGAACTTCCCTTGAAGGTCTGTTCCTTCTCGCGCTTCTTACAGGGACGTCGGGTTCAGACTTCTCCTTGGGTCGCAGATTCCTGTCTCTCAAAATCGACTCCTTTGGAGAGGATATTTTCGCTAAAGCCTCACTGTTCACGAGGTCTGTCTTCAAAGTCGTATCGCCTTCGGAATTCTGCCTTCTGAGATAATTATATTCCTTGAGGCTCTTCCCACTCGTGGTAATTTGTTCACGTTTGAGAGGCGAACTTGGAACATTTTCGGTACACTCGTTTGAAATTATATTCTCACTGAGTCTTCTTGGTTCCCGGGAGGTGGGACTTGTGAGTTTGACATTGAAGTTAGAGGCTTCATTGAGTCTTTCAAGCCTGGCTTGTTCCAGAAGACTTTCCGTTAGATTTCGGTATTGAGAAACATTTGGTGATCTGGTGACAGTCGCTTTTTGAGGAACTTGCATTAAGTAATCATTGTAAGTGGTAGATGGCAATTCAGGTCTCTTTTTCCAGATGTCGGCGTTCGCACTGTGCGATGTGTTGAGAGTTGGAAGATGATATTTAACGTCCCTGGTGCTGGAGAAAGGTGCGGTGTTAAAAACTGGAGGAGCACTTTGAACAGCACTTGGAGTTTCTGCATCTGTGTCACCATCGCTGAAGCCAGTGGAGGAGCTGTCTGTTCTTCTGCTGGATGATTGACTTGCAGTGTTCGCTAGACTCGTGTTGACTGCTGTTACTGAGGTTTGATCGTTACGTCTTGTTCTCATACTGGGTATTGGCTTCGAATTTTCCTGGGAGTGATGGGACTCTGAGCTGTCGATGCTGATTTGAGATTCATAACTACGAAGACTTGCTAAGCTCTCTAAACTTCCTTTTCTCTCGCTATTCACATCGGGGTAAAATGGTTCACTGGATTTTGAGACTGTGATAGGGTCGTTGTAAAAGCGTTTGCTTGGCAGAACTTTGCGGTATGAAAGGCCTGACTCGAGAGTGGGTTCGTGGTGGACATCTTCGACTCTGTAAAAGCGAAAGAATTATAATGTTATTAGAATAAAATCTAATAATATCTATGAAATGTTCGGTAGTTTTATAGTAATTACTTTGCAGGCAGAACTCGCTCGTATGATTCCAGACGACGAGGAAAGACATTGCTGTCTGCGCATGAAGAGAAACTCCTGGATTCTTCGCTGTATAATCTGTAATTTAAGACAGTCATTAGGAATCTTGTACACACCTAAATAATACAAAAATTCAACATTAATCAACTTACTCTTTATCTCGAAGTTCGGCTCTGTGTTCTGTCCTGTACATTAAATCCCGTTTTTTCTTTCTCTTCATTTCCGTAACAGCTTTCCTAACATTATTTCCCCTAACAACCGCCTGGAATTTGATGACACAAGTCTTTAATTTTTTGAACCAGCTCTGAGTTTTATAGACTCTCCAAGCAGACTGGATATGAATAGCTGCATCAATTCTCGAACGCAATGAATGAGCGAATCTTTGCGCCAAAACCATTCGCCAAAATCCTTGAATTTGCACAACAGCGTTCTTTATCCTCAAGAATTTCCTTCTTTCCAAGCAAGCTCTGAACCATTTCTGTATCGTCGTAATGCTCGTGATGATCTGCTGATGCAATTCAATGTCTAGTTTGATTTTCTCTGACTCCCTCAGGAAAACTTTAGTGGTTCCAAGTTGATAATTATCCTTGTTGAGGTTCAAAGTCAGGAGAAAGTCTCTGACGTCAGATTGCGAGCTCAGCAAACCTTTAGGAAGAAGCATGCGATACAACTGGATGAATTCTTCATAGGTCAACCTCACGTTGAACCCAGCTTGTCTGATTCTAACAGTTTCTAGCATTCCTGTATATCTCAATTGCCTTTGAACCGTTTCCTCATCAAACTCGTTTGGAACTTTATTAGCATTGCTTTTGATGCACCGGATGAAAAATGGATTCGCTTGGTTCAAGGTGTCCATCAGGCTATGCAAACTTTGTTGAAACTGAGCCGAAACAGTCATTGGTTGTTTTCTTGCTTTCCCGGGTCCTGTTCCATAACTTTGGGTTCTTCCAGCGAGAGTCTTGACAGTTTGCAGATTCTTTAAGCCTTTCTTTCCTCGTTCCCTTGGCCGAAACGACTTGTTTTTCCTAAAAGAGCAAATCAATTTAAATTATTTTTTCCAACATTAGAAAAATCAGAACATATACAAAAAAAGATAGCGTCTTTTAGTTACAAATGTTTTCTTTTTTACAGTCGAATGTAGGTTAATCAATAAACGACACAGTAACTCTATACATAAAAATTATTATTTATAAAAGAGCCCTAATAAGCATCGTAAATGTGTAACGAAATAAAAATTAATATGCTCAGTAGCATATTGAGTTTTATTTTTGGACACTTTTACACCGCGCATCTAATCAAGCCCTCTTCAATGATTTTTTTGTGAAAGTTTGAATTCCCAAATTGATAATGAAATTTTTGTTATTTCTAGATTCAATGTCACAAGCAGCAGGCGAATTTTCAAATCTGCACATAAGCATCATTTTTAATAATTGTTATCATGCATTGAAGAAAGTTATAAAAACTAATTTATCAACGCTCATTAATCGATTAGTGACCAATCAATAAAGAAACGGAATTGTGTCATGCAAGTGTTTTATGTAGAAGCTTAAAAGAATATTTAGATGTGCTATTAAATAATTATTCCCCATAAAACAGACACGACTTTTGAAGCTTGTACAAGTGTTAAAACCGAATAAGGGTAAGAATCCGAGATAAGAAAATTCCATTGATTTTGAATGATTTTAAAATGTCTTAAAAATCAATTATAATTAAGTCTACATCCAAAAATGCTAACAATTGTTAATATGATGAAACATGCGTTGTGATTCGAAGATATGAAATTGTGAACTCGTGATTGGCGAGAGATGAAAAGAATATCTTTGAAAGGAAGAAGAGTGTGGCTATTGGCTAATGTGTCCCGTAACCAATCATCAATTTTATTGTGTGCTAATCTACGATTGAGTTTTCAAGGTTGGCCATAAGTTTCTACAACAAAATACCTTTACCTACATGAAGAAACCCGTTACCTAGTTGGATAATGGAGAGAATATTAATTCCAACTCTGGCAAATTCGTCACTTTATTTAATAGCTTATGATCAATTATCAAATAGGTGCGATTACATACATGACAATTTGATTCGCACGTTCCATGACGTTTGCTTCGTCTTTTGGAAGTACCCTCTCTAGCGGCGTGTGAGTATCCCGCCTGAATCTATTATTACTATTAGGCTGGTCTTCCCTTCCCCTTACAAGGTAACTTTTTGCAGTTACACTGGAAGGCTGTTGCGTCTGATTAATATTTCTAAATTGTGGCCATGATAACCGGTTGTTGTTTACACTGTCGTTGTTTTCGATTTGTGTGGCGGTTAATGTGGCAGATGGGGTAGACGATGGCAAGCAGACACTGCGTTGCTTCTGATAACTTGGCGGGCGGATTTGTTTGTGCGAACTGAAAAATGCCTTCATGCTTAGCTACCTCTTCAATCCTTTTTTTAATGTAGTACAATGAAATCAGGGTGGCTAGTTAAATCTTGGAAAATATTCCTGGTTATCTTAGGCCACCCAAGGATATAGTTTTTTCGTCAGATTTCCAATAATGCAAGAATTTATTACAAAAAAATTGATAAAATAAGCATGATTTAATTTTTTCCTACATTATTGGCATCTTTGAAGTGTTTTTGCTTCATTACTTTGGAATAATTATATCTGTGTCTTGTTTTTAATGCATATGATGATAATGAGATAACGGCTATGGGCAGTCTGATTGATATCGCTACTGTACCATGGCAGTCATGCTGAAGAAGAGTTGTAGAGAAATGATGCATCGTTATGTGAAAAAATATGATGATGGCACGGAAGTTATAAAGGCTGCATTCTAATAACATCCAGTACAAGAAAGTGCGAACAAACATCAACTTTGGAACAAAATCGAAATTTGAAGTCGTTAAATTAAATGTTAAATTAAACATTCAGGTCTCTAAACGCCCTATGGATTTACAAGTCCAGTTATCCTACAATTTTAATATATTTTCTGATCTTTTATCGACTTTTTTTATCCCAATTTAAATTACATCTTTTGAATTATAAACTTGACTGTAAATCCATAACTTCAATATAACGAATATAATGTTCTTTGAACAAACACAGATGGTGGATCAGAAGACCACTTACGCTATTCGGTTAATAGCTAGATTCACAGCTGATAACGTCACAAGATGGCTACAAGGACAAAAGACAATGTGTCCAGCGTAAATTTATATTGTTTATAATCTCGAAGATTAAGTCTCTCAACTCTTCGTAATTTGTTAAAGTTTAAATTGGGTTTCTTTAGTACTTAGATATGTTGCAAAGAATAAAAATAATTATTATACAGATACATAAGGTCACAAACACTTCAAAATAGTCTCAAGTGTTATTGAGTTAGATAAACTCAGAAAATTACTTAGATCGATCTCAATAAGGAGATTCGTAAAAATCCTTCAGGCACAAGTAAACGTTAATTCAATCATATGTAGTTAAAAAAATGTTTAACACTAACCTTATCAGATTCTCATTTGGTGTCCTGTATCTATTCTGCACAGAGGTTTTGCTACCGTCCGCTGAAATAGAGAAAAAAATTCATAAAATTATTTTGAAATAAATTTAAGAGACGAAGAAAATTATCAAATAAATTTAAAGAAGATACTTACTTCTGCCATGTCTGTGAGCCCTTCCAGCTTCCTGAAAAGCAAAATGCGCTCGGAAAAAGGCTCGAAGTATTGCCCATCTGAAAACAGCAACTGGATCAGCACCAACCAACTCTCGCACAAAAGCAAGAGATGAATTTTTTAACACTCCTACGACACCATCCGGTCGCATCAAGTCCAGGTTCTTTTCTCTCATATTTGATGTTTGGTACTTTACTGAACCCGCGTAGTGACGAACCACGAAAGCTGCTTCACGACGTTGGGGTGCTTCGTAGAATGGGTTATCCTTATGAACTGAATTGAACTTTTGCAAAAGCGTCTCATTCGTAGCACCAGGAAAACTGAAATATTAATAGTCATTAGCAGAGAAAGGATTACTAGTTGGTTTTTTAATGTACTATTGTTAAATACTCACTTGCACTGATCATCCAGAAGGCACAAAAGTCCATTCGGCTTGCCCTCGATAAGATTTAAACACGCAGAATTGTCACTGTACCCAATATCTGTCCATCTAATATTTTGTTTTCGATACTCCCTTTGTTCGTATTGGAAAACGTGTTGATTAAAATAATGTTGCAGTTGTTCGTTCGCGTAGTTGATACACAATTGTTCGAAACTATTGCAAGTCTTAAAATCTTCGAATCCGAAGATATCCAAAACACCTATACTGTTGCCTTGGTGATCTCTTAACGTGTCCTTCTTGGAGAGAAGCGCATGGTTCACCTTCAAACATCACATTGTTATAAAAATGTACATAAATTACTTTAATTATGAACACAGCATTACCAAAAATACGTGTACAACATACTTGGAGAACAATCCAATCAAAAAGAGCTCCGTATAAACATTTTGCCATTGCGTCTCTTGCTGCGATTGCTTCCGGAAGTCTGTAGTTGATGACGAGAGTTTCCCCCGAAGCTCTTGCACGTTTGGCAGTAAGAGCGGCAAGAAGTGTCTCCTGCTTTACCCTGAGAAGTTCCGAAATGAGTGCAACCACCTCAGGATTCTTGACACCCACCGCTTCGTCATGATGATGGTAAGATTTCCTTGGTTGAAATTCAACATTACCTGAAAGGATAATCTCAGTTAGCTAATTGCCAAGTCTCAATGAATGTTTCGATTAATCACCTAGTAGTAGAACAGCTGACAAAACAGCAAAGAGACGTCTCTGCTTCTCCGGGGTGAATCCTACCATTTCCATGGATTGCTTCAGTCTTGAAAACTCATGTAACTCGTCTACATTCTCCAAACCATAGCAACCACTTTTATTCAAGTAGTTATAGCGGTCACAACTCTCTAAATGCAGGCTCTGCTTTTCTTGTTCGGTTGCTCCAGCCAGCAGATAATAAAAGACATGGTAATTTCTCTCATTTCTACCCTGGGAAACGATCCTTGATTTCTCTAAAAGATACTTTTGAACCACGGCTCTGGAAGAATAAAAAAAAGTAATTATATAGCTTTATCTATAAAAAATTATAAAAGTTCAGGGCAAAATTGAAAACTTACCCATGCACCATTCCATTTTCCTTGTAATTCACCTGGATAAACTTTCCAAATCGACTGCTATTATTATTGTGCGCGGTTTTAGCATTTCCAAACGCCTCTAATACCGGACCAGCACTGAGTATAGTTTGCTCAACGCCACTACCATGTGATCCTTTCTGACTGAGAGCCGTCAAATGATGGAGTAGGAAATTCGTGGATTCCGTTTTTCCAGACCCACTCTCGCCACTAATGACTATACACTGGTTCTTTTTCTCTTTAAGCATGCAATGATAAGCTGCATCTGCTATCGCAAATATATGCGGAGGAATGTCCGATCCTAATCTCCTATTCTGATAGAGGCTCACATATTTCGGGTTGTAGATGGGGTAAAATTTGAAGGGGTTTAAAGCAATCAAAATGCTTCCCACGTACGTGTATATCTTCCCGGCCAGAAATCTAGCTCGGAGATTATCTAGGAGAGTCTGCTCATTTAAGTCTGGAAGCTGACAGAGATCTGGATACTCCTTGTCTCTTGGCTGATACAGGAACCTATTGAAATAGTCCTTTAAAAGTTGAGGATCCATGGGAAATCTACTTTCAGTCCATAGGTAGTCAGGTTGTTTTTTCCTGAGGTAAAACCTGAAAAGAAATCGTTTTTACTGACGATTATTCAAACTTCTTAGTAAGAAACTTAATCTTTTTTTTTAAATAAGGTCTTAACCCTTTAACGGCCAGTGGGACACATACGTCCCACGTATGTGTCCCACTGGCCGTTAAAGGGTTAATTGAATATTCAAAAATAATGTGTGTACCTGTAATATTCCTGCTGAGCTGCACTTTTTGGCCAAAGCAGCATAAGTGCTACAGGACATTCAGTAGGACCCAGCCTTCTTTCCTTGCACTCTTGGCCAACCGAATTGCCCACAACCTCTGCCAACTCGTAGCCATTTGAAGCCGTACTGTCTTCCAGCTTTAACCTTTCGATGATGCACTCTACTATTTCAGCAGAAGAAGTCTGCTTGGTAGCTTTAATTGAAAGTGCCTCGTATTCTGGGCTCCATTCTCCCACGAATACTTGCACCACACCGGAACTACTGCCGTCCATTTTTTTTAACCCTAGAAACAAAAAGAATTCGGTTTCAATTTAAAATAAATATTGTAAAGAAATAGGAATTTGATATTTCAGTCAGTTAATTCACCTTAAAAATGCAAGGTTCGTCAATTGCAATAACAGTTTCAAACCTCACATAAGTTCTTTTTATTACATTTAAACTCAAAGACTTTCAAAAATGTTATTTTCAAATCGTTATTTTAAAACTGTTTTTAATATCATGGTACTTAAATTCGAGTTTCTCTACCTATTCTAAAATGTTTGTAACTATCGTCCGTATTTTATTATTTTGAAATCTAGAAGAAGCATCTACATTTGGAAGAGTTAGTAGTTTAAATACTGAGAATTTGGAAACTTCCCAATTTATATCCTCCAAAATTGAAAAGCTTCCAATTCTGCAGTTTCCAAATGAAAAGCCTCTAAATATGAAGTGTTCTAGTTTAATATTGATCTAATTTTTTGTAAATCTTTAATTAAACTTGAAATCCTGATGGATTAAAACAAATTGAATAAATTTAAATTAATTAATGAGAATATTAGAAATTGTTTAGTTTCAATTTTTAATCTTTCGTATTTATTCAATTTTAAGAGAAACTCCGTAGCAACCCTGCAATGCTTCGAAACTCTCCAGATAAGAGATGAGCAACGAAATCCACTCTCCTATTACGAATGTTTTTTACACTTGCATACAAACAAACTTCAATCTAAAGTTGCACTATGCCTGAGAGTATGGTTCTCGCAAGATATGAAATCTCAAACAGCTGCACGCGTTCCAATGTAAAAATAAACTCAGTTTTGCCGTACCACTACCTCCAAACATGTTTTATGGAGAAGGTACTAAATTCTCATTTCACGCCTTTGATCTTCGAGATAATTCTGTCGAAGAAGAAGTTCACATTTCCTCTGACAAGCGAAGCTGATTCAAAAATACTAACCTTTAACTGCAAGGGTTAAAAGCTCTCTCCTCTGTCATCCATGAAATATTGAGAGAAAGCTCTTCCTTCTTCTAATTTTCTTGACGTTGTCCAGCAATGAAAATATATTAAGTATCTCGTGTACATTGTTTTGAATAAGATCACTCGACGCCTTCTGTCATTGAAATCCTGGATTTATCTTTTCAATTTTGCACAGAAATTGCATTCTTCAAACTCCTTAACGAGTATTCAAGCTACTATCTCTTAAAATTTATTGTTTTCTAAAACTTACTATTCTTTTAAAAAATAATTTATAGAGTAGTTCTTTATAGCTTAAAGTTATATTTAAGAAGCGTCATCAAAACTTGTTTAAGACATTGATAAAACGATTGTTTCAGGAGTTAGAGAAATTTTTATATGCTAGTCTAACACAGAGACGAAAGTAAATTCCAATTAACTTTTAAAGTTTGAACTTCAGTAGAAAAGCTCACAGTCAATTTTGTTCGGTTGTGGGTAAATTTACAGAGTATTTTCAAGTCAAGATATTGTGCATTTAAAATAGGATATCACAATACCGCGCACTATTTGAATATAGTATATTCAACAGCCCACTTCTAACAACTTTTGAACTATTATCAAGCCATTCATTGTCATATGGAAACTACGTGTGGGTTAGCTTATTGTTGTCAGAGAGTAACTTAGTTCCATCACTGGGCCACAAAAATATATAGATTTCCACCCTCAAAGGGGCATTTCGCACCTTTAGAGTATTTTAGCATATTTATTGCAGGTCTTCATGGACGAAAGCTCTGTTGTCGGGTTAGGTAGTTACATCTAAAAAAGGAAAAAGTATAAATCGTTAATATGAGTTCACTATTTATTATTTAAAGTCTTAAGACTTTAACTCGCAATTTTATAATTTATGGGAATGAAAGTCGGAGGTTTCCAAATTTGGATATTATTAAAATTGCAGTCGACTAAATATGAAAGTTATGTTAATCAAGGGTTCCAAATTAAAAAAAAAAATAACGTGCTTGAAGGTGTTTACAATTTACATTTGTATTTATTCTCAAAAATGAAATTAGTCTTTAATCCAGAAAAAGAGTAATGACAAAAGAAAAAAGTGCTACCAATTTTCTTTGTAACTTTCTGAGTCAGGATAGAACATTTAACGATTGATCAGATGGTTCCATATTTGGATAGTGAGTAAAACCTTATATGGTTTTTTTTTTATCCACAATAAGATGTATATACAAAGGTAGAACGATTTTTGATAAATTACAAAACAGTAATGCGAATTTTCATAAAAGGAATTATAATTTTAAATAGTGTATGCAATCTATATATATGAAAAATGTAAAAAAAAGTGTGGTTCTGACAACGCGTGATTTGTGAATGTACTTGTACAATAAAGCATATTTCCTGCAACGAAATCTACTTCCTTCAGAAAAATGTATTTCCTTTCGTACAATATATTTGCCTCCAAGAATTTACTTTCTTCATTCAAATGAAGACCAGCAAATAAAAACTTTTGATTATGGTAACATCCAAATTTTGAAACCTTTGATAATTTGAAACGTACAAAATATAATTCCATCTTTAAAATACACAGCCTTAAGGTTTTTTTCTCTACCATAATATATAATATGTTTCAATAAAACAATAAACCTAAACGTCGATAAAAACAAAACTTAACAATAAAAGAGAAACAGAGTGATATTCAGACTTTATAAACACAGTACTTTCCTTCATTACAATGTAAATTATTGATTGAATAAAGCTTCAAGCATATCTATTTTCTACATGTCAAGGCTCATCAATTTTTGAATTTTTCTCTATTTTGAAAGTTATCAATTATTGTACAGGTTTTTTTGTTTTCCTATAAAGGTGCTTCTTCAATCAGACTAATAGACCTTCAAATAAAATGTATTAATTTGATTAAAATGCAGATCATATAAATAAAAAACTATAAACTTATACTTTGAAAACGCACAATTGACACAAAGAATATCTTATTTTTCTGATTATTTAATTTTCATCTTAATCGCAGAAAGAAATTCTTGTAAATTCTTACAAATCTTACATAAAAGAATGATCCGTCGATAAGATTAGTGCAATGAATCATAATTTTGCGAGTGACGTTTATTATTCCTTAAATTTATCAATACTCGAAATAAACGATACTCTTCTCACAAAAATTCTTCCAAAAACCACCAAAATTGAACGAAATAAATCTGAATTTAAAACTCTGATTAATAAACCCATAATTCAACAGATCACAGAAAATTGCTTAGTTCCTTATTTCAATATTAAAAAAAAAAAACAACCTCTATCCTACAAATCACTCACATAATTCAATTATCAAATTCAAAAATCAAAAATCACATTTTATCACTCAAAATGACAAATTTAAAACGAATTCAGCACTTTCACTTAATTGTTTCCGGTCAAATTTTTTTCTCCGTACCTTTAAAAATTCCAGACTTTTTCAATCACTAATTCCTGCATATAATTCGATCCAACAAATTGGAAAACACATAAAAATCTAGTCCTCGCTATTCCGACATTCACAATACATTTTTTTCGCCAATTAAACATCGTCTACTCGAAACTCTTATGAACATCAACACTGAGTGTGAGTGAGGTCGGCCCCATATCTTGTCCGGATAAAAAAAAAATGATCTTACGGGAAGCTGAAATTCTCGGATATCGAGAAACTCTTCCATATTTTTCAACTGAAATGCATTTTTTTCTCACCTTAGGGAAACTAGTAGGAAATCTCCCGATGTATTGCCCGCGACATCCTTTCAGATTCGGAGCACAAGGGACCCAGTGGGACTGGAACATGCTTTCGCGGACCCAACCTCCGAGCCAGGCTGTTGCTTCTTTGCAAAACCCGGGAACTTATTGTAACACGCATTCAATCACACAATTTAATCACACTATCCGGTTTTACACGCGCGACAGAGAAGTTTTACACGCCTGTTCTCCGCGTCCTGTTTTCGCTGAAACTTTACTTCAATAGAGGGAGCGTACAATACGGCTGGACAGACTAGTTGACACTTGGCGAGACACACACTTGTTCTGCGTGCGCGAGAATGAAGGGAGTCAGTCCTAAATTAATGGAGAAATTGTCGCACTCGTTTTTCGCGAACCGATCACCGATGACACGGCTGACGGGTGACGGCTGTGCTCGGAGCCCTTGCCCAGTTTCTCGTCCTTCGACTCCGACGAGACGGGATCCTGCCTGGTACTCACAATTCTGCTCTTCAACTGCACTGCGCATGCGTCACACTAGCATTCTCATTGACTGATTTTGGCGCGTTTATTTGAAATTATTAAGCTTTGAAAACCACTTTTCAAGATAAATAATAATAATTTAATAAAAGAAATAGTTCTTCAATTATAAATTAGACTTTAGTATAATTTTTAAAATAATAATATGATTTTACTTCTTAAAAAAAAATTATTAATTCATATTTATAATAAATAAATACCTTTTTATCACAATAATTAAGGTAAAATATGTTTCTATTTAAAAAATAACATGTTTAATGTTCCAACATGATTATTTATTATAAACAATTATTTTTGTATTCTAATAATATTACCAAATAAGCCCGCCAAAATAAGCCAATAAGGTTGCAGATGCGGTGCATTCGCAATAGGGTTGTAAAGTTTCATGAAACTTTGATCAAATGAAAAGTTTCATGAAACTTTTGAAACATTTCAAAATTTCATAAGTTTCAAATATTAGGGCGGGAAATTTGAAAATAATTAAAAATTGAAATAAATAAGCTGTTAAATAAATTAAATCATTAGATAATTAATAAATTAACTTATATATATAAATTAATAATAAAATACAATTATAACAATAATGAAATGATGTTTTCTTCATTTCGAATCTAGCACGACACAAAATGACCTAACTTCAACATGATGTGAACGCGCATGCGCATATATGTTTTATGAAACTTTGGAATGTTTCAGAAACTTTGGTCCAATGAAACGTTTCATTGTTTCATGAAACTTTCAATGTTTCAATGAAACGTTTCATCGACTCACAACCCTAATTCGCAATACGATTTGGGAGCGAGGCACTTCCGGATTGGACGAATTCCAAGAACCACGTGATCGTCGACAAGCATAAATTCCGACTGCAATGATAATGAATCTTGATTGAGATTGATTGAGATGAGAGACGAGTGAGCCGTGGTCGGTAAGGCAGAGTTCGTTGTTTTCCGGTAAAGGAGTCTCAGTAAGAGATTTGAATTTTACCGCCAATTTTTAAAAATATTCTTGATTCTTAAACTATTTTAATCTTTTTTTGCTTAATTAATTATTTCACTTACTTTTATTAGTGACAAAACTATAATACAATCAGAAGGTTTCAGTGTTAGATAATAATGTTATATCTGAGTTACATAACTGCTCCGCATCTGTAATATTTATTATTATTTATTATTATTATCATAAATTATTATTATTATTATTATTATTATATATTATAGTATTCTATTTACTTTAAAATCTTTTGAATTCGTCAAATTTTCTTCAGAATTCCTTTAATTACTTTTAAATAATTTTGCATTTCTTCCAATTCGTTTAAATTCCCTTGTATTCTTTTCAAATCCTTGAACATTATCAATTATTTTAAAAATTGCACTAAATTGTCTTAAATTCTTTGGATTCCTTTGAATCCTCTTAAGGATTTTTTAAGACATTTTGAAAATGCTTGCGAATTAAAAAAATTAAACATTGTTTAAATTTTTAATTCTTTTTAATGTTTAAAATATTGAAATTTTTAAATCTACTGAAATTCCATAAAATCAACAAAAATTCCTTTAAAATCGCATGAAATTCTTTAAAATCCTTTAAATCTTCTACAAATTTATTGAAATCTTGAAATATCATGAAATCTCTTCTAATTCACTAAAATCCTTTAAAATCTCTATGAAGTTCATAAACTACTTTTAAAATCCCTTGAAATATCTTGTGAAATCTCTTGAAATTCCAGAAAATTATATGAAATTGATCCATAAAATCATATGAAATTCCCAAAAATCATTTAAAGTCATTTGAACTCTCTTAAAATCCCGACTACACAGGGAAAATTTCTGCTGATTATTATATCAACCAGAAAATTGTCTTTAGAAAGAAATATAATTGTTTGAGGGTTTAAATTTCTTTTTCTCAATTTCTTTCTCTCCTGATCCGATTTTTTTACTATCACAGGAAGCAAAGACTGAATGTCGTTTATAGGTGCAATTTTTCTTTTGCCAGAACTACTCGACACAGAGATAGGGTGAAAAACAGACTGAATCGAGTGGGTGTTGAAAATGTCGATTGACCTTTATAACCTACCCTGACATTTTTCTCATACACGCATCGCGTGATCAAAATGCAATTTTTCAATTGACTATTGGCCATAAACTACAAAAAAATATATTGAACTCAAGGGAAATTCCACGAGTGCGATTTCTTTCCTGATGATTGTTATTCTCGTTGTCACGTACTTTTATAAAGGTCCGCCCCATAACAGGTGGTCAATGGAAAATAGGCCGGTATATATTTCATTCAGCACGCTCGTTCTTTTATTTGTGGATCAGTTCTCGATATATATTTTCATCCTGACTAAATTATAAAAATCGAGTTAGGTATTCTTGTTTTTTTAATCTATAGATTAAAATTACTGGATATTTATATATCCAGTGTGTTCAATAATAGATCAAGCCAAAAATACCGAAGCCTTATACTAATTTGGAATTTAACACAGACATGAACTTCAATATAATAGTTGTATTTTCTGACTTATTCTGACTTTGAAAAATATTTGTATTACTTATTTTAAATAACCATGGAAATCTCAAGTTAACTTAACCCTCGACCTTTCCTGTCTCGAGCCTATTTCAGTAGAAGAAGGACCATATGGTCAGACACACATCTCTGCGAGGCACGCATCAATAAATCATTTTTTCTATCAGGATATATCAAAGAATAAACGTTACTGACTTCGTGCTTATTTCTACTTCCATTATTTATAAGACAAGAATTCTTAAAATATTGTTTTTGATATAAGTATCTTCTGTTGGAAAACGATGAGAGAAAATATCTCGTGAGCTCACAATATCGTAAAAATATTGTTTATAAATAGGCGATCACGTTTTACCGAAATTTAGAATTCCCGAGAAATAAAAATTTCCGAAATAGGAAATTTCCGAAAGAAAATAATAACACCGAAATTTAAGATTCCCAAATTGAAGGTTATCGAAATTTTATATTCCCAAAATTGAAATTTATTTTCAAAACTTTAGTTCAAAATTTCTCTTAAAAATTTTGAATTTTGAATTTTTAATGTCGGGAATATTTCAATTCGCGCATTTTAAATTTCGGGAATTTTATAATTTCTGAAATTTAAAATTTCTATAACTTTCAATATCTGGGACTTAAAACTTCGGAATTATTATTTTCTTTCGGGAATTTTGCCATTTCGGAAATTTTTATTCGGCAATTTTAAATTTCGGTAAATTTACATGATCCCCCATTATTAAGTAGACAAAGTCAGACATTTAATCTCACAAAATATTTTATAATGAGTACATAATAATAATTCGTATTCTGCATCACGATACATCAAGATAATAATTGATGTCATTAGATTGATTAATTAATTAATTAATTGATTATTATTTTTTATTATTCATTGATATTTTTATTGATGTCATTAATTGATGTTTTTAGAACATGTGAAGAATGACCAGTAGTACCGGTCAATGTAGGGCCAGACATTGGTCGCAGTAGTAAAGGTCCACGTTCAATCGGTAGAAACTCTCAGTAGTGGGAGTCAGTGCATGGTTAGCCAGGAGAGGGTCGATGAAGAGAAGGGAAAGGAATATAGGACATAAGGAAGGGAAATTGTGAATAGGGGAAGAGGGACCAGTAGTACCAGTCAATGTGGGTCCAGACATTTATCACAGTAGTAAATCTCCATGTTTAATCAGCCAAAAATCCTGAAACAGAGATCATTTCTTCTTCTCACAAGCAATTAATGAATTTAAGGGAATGATGCACAAAAAATCAATATTTCACTGCCATCTAATAAAATAATCTCAATCTAAACTTTCTTTAGATCTTAATTAATTAATTTCACTGAAAATTATATCTCTTAATTAGGGGCCGTCCTTAAATTACGTAAGGCTGTTTTCTGGAATTTTCACCCACGTAACCCTCTCTGTATAAAAACTTCGACTCTTTTCAAACAAACATTTATTACTATAAAAAAAATTTAAAAATTACATGAAATATAACATCTTCAGTGATTTTCAAAAAGGAAAAAATCTTACGTAAGAAAGTTTTTTGATCACGTACCCCCCACGTAAGGTCAACATAGAAAAATGCTTAATCCCCCCCCCACCTAAAAACCTTACGAAATTTAAGGACGATCCCTTATTTGAAAAATTTTAAAGGTGATTTCACTCCTCCAGTAGTAAATGGTCCAGTAGTACAAGCAAATGTAAGGTCAGAAATTCGGGAAGTAGTAAAACCCGAATTTAGTCAGACAAGACATAAAAACAACAGCGCTGTTTTTCTATATCTCTTCAACATACTCTTCCAATCGATGAAGTTTCGTTTCCGTGATGTTAGTCACTCTACATTCCACGCATCCAGTTTTTCATCCCTCTCGTGAAAACTTCCACTGGGTTTCCCTAACAATAAGAACCTATGCCGTCCCTGAAATCGAGGAGGGTGAGTGGTGAGTAGTGAGTAGTGAGTATGAGGGATAGAGGATAGAAGGTGCAGGCTAGAGGGTGGCTTGCACCCCAATGCACTTCCGCCCGGACCCGACGCACGTCGTCATCGTCAGCGCCGGCGCTATCGTTGTTCGTTGACGTAGCAAAATGGCGGCGGCGTGTCGGAGGCGTCTCCGTCTGCACAGTGCTCGACGGTGGGCAGACCGCGTACGCTCGTAACGTTCTTCGTCCAGGTGAATTCAGGTGGCGAGGATTTTAGAAACACGTTTGCAAATTAAGAATTTCTCCCAAAACCCTGAATAAAAACTCCCAACCACCTCGCGCTCCTCGTGGAAGTTCCTAACACTTCAAATCGTGCACCACCGTCTTGACAAGTGAGTGAAAAATGCAACTCTCCTACTGCCAGCGAACGTCGTGGCAACGGTTTCTTCCTTGACGACCCTAGACAAAATCAGACCATAAACAATCGAGAATTTCAAGAAAAAATTCTCTGCTATGGTCATCTTCAATTATTCCCAATCCCAAGACACCTCTATGCTAATTTCTCCACTGGATCTCGGACAAGTCACTACGATGTCGCTTTTTCCCCAGGAAGTCGTCTCCAAGACCTTCCAGTGGACCAGCAGCATCTTCACCATGACCATGCCGAACTCTCAAGGTGAAATCAGTCGCTCGAAATCCTCGAAATTGGTGGACATTTCACTCGAAGTATACAACAGACGACGTTGCATGAGCATTTTCTGCCGTTGCGCGTGACCAAAGCCTTACCGAGTCGATGCAACGCGAGTGAAAAGTGTTACCCGTCTTTGTCTAATAAGTTACATGTAATGATGTAATAAACGTGTAAGCAAGTAGAAAAGCAACTCGAGAGGCAGAGAGAGTATACGGCTGAAACAATAATAGTAATATCGATTTCGAAAGCAGACGTCCCCGACCAGCAGCAACTCGTCTTCGACCGGCTGCAAGTCATTCTTCACTCTACCCAGTCACGTGACTTTCACAATAAACGAGGATTTTTCTTTCATTTTTTTTTTGCCTCCAAGTTATCCAAGCGTTATATGTCAAGGGTAGTCAGGTTCAAAAAACCGGTGCGCGTTAAGTTTTTTCTCGTTGTTTCGAAGTCATTCTCTGGCGCGAAGAAGTAATTTGTTTGGACAAGTAATAAGACATCTGGAAGCAGGGAGAATTTGTCTTGGGCCGGTTGAGTCAATTCTTTTTAAAAGGATCGAATTCAGTTTTCGGATAGGATCGCGTTCAGTTTCTTATTCTGGTCCTTTTGAAGCGTGTTTCTGCTGTAAGGAAGTAACATGTTTTGGATGAAATTATCTTGGGAAAGAAAGAACTCGTTTTAGATCAGCAACAACTTGTCTTGCAAGAGCTAGCAGATACATAAATAGAGATAGAATTACTTTTTTTAATAGGATTGAGGGATATTAAGGAAGTAACGCTTGTAGATATGAGATAAATTTAATCTCGTCATGTGTGCAGCTTCGAAGGTTAAACTGTGAGGACGAGTGAATTGAGTTGATTGACAGTGAAGGGGTGAGATAGTGTACTCGAAATCGTAACGTAATGTGCACGTACACATGTTATTACGATATTGTATAATGTACATATGTGTGGGTTTATCGACGAGATCCTCTGCACGCTGTACTATGTACCGGGGTTTAATGTAACGCGAAAGTGCTATCCCGGCCGGTGTTCGACCCTTGGTTGCTTCCTTTTTTTATCCAACTCATCTATTCTACTCTGCTGAGTGCTGGACGAATATTAGGAAGATATATACCCGCAGAGGGAAATCGACGATCATGTCTCTTCTCAGCGTGACAGGTAAGCTATCGATCCTCAGAGGTTTTTTTAGGATATAAGTAAATTTGCAAGGAATAACAATTTTGATGGAAACTGAATTTTGATGGAAACTGAATCTTGATGGATACTGAATTTTGATGACTGGACATTCAACTGTTTTTAGTAAATTTAATTGCGCTGAAAATATAAACAGGGTGGCCACATGTCAGGGAAGTCAGGGAAATCAGGGAAATGTCAGGGAAACGCGAGTAGTTGTCAGGGAAAATAGAAATTGGGATTTATGCTAATTATGTTATTTTTGTTGTATTGCGTATAATTTTATAGTTTATTTAACAGATTTTAGAAACTTTCCAAGGATTTCGAAGGATTATAAAGAATTTCCAGGCATTCTTTGAGATTCTTTGGGTTTCTAATGATTTCAAGAGATTTTCCATAATTTTAAAAGATTTTAAGAGGTTTCTAGGAATTTAAAGGAATTACAAGAGATTTGTATAATATTAAAAAAATTTAGTGGAATTTTAAAAGACTTCACGAAATTTTAAGAGATTTTTAAGAAAGTTTAGGGAATTCAAAGAATTTTAAGGAATTTTAAACTTCCTTGTGAAAGTTTAAAGGATTTTAAAAAGCTTGTAAGTGTTTTAAGAAATTTTGATTTTTTAAAGTAATTTTAAGAGATTGCAATGTTCCTCGTGGGATTTCAAAGGATTTCATGATATTTTTATGATTTTTAAAAGATTTTGTGAAATTTTACAAAATTTTAAGAAATTAGTGATTAGTTTCTTCTATTTATATCTAAACGAACGTGACTAACATTTTCTTCATATAAAAGTAGACAAAAATCTTTTGCCTGCATCGGGAAAGGTCATTCGATGATGTAGCAAAATCCAAGAAGAAATGAGAACGCGATTAAAATTTAATTCCGATTGAGCAACTTTCGGTCAGAAACTTTTATACATGAGGAATGTTATCTATTTTTAGTACTTTTTTATACAGAAAATCAATTACAAAGCCTATAAATACGGAAAACTGTTATGTATTTGTTGTAGAAAGGACATTTGGTTTGAATTCCGTTCAAGAATAAAAATAGCACAATTAGGACAATGAACTACTTTTTATTTATACAATTAAGAATGAAAGGACAATTTCATTATATCCCTTAAATAACTACATTTTATCACATTATTAATGTAATCAGATCATGCACATAAATCACTATGTAAATTTTAAACTTTATTTTACATACAAACTTCCACTTTTTAGTCATACGGAATTTATGCAACTCATGCATAGTCATTACGCAAGTCACTCTGGTTAGAAAATTTTATTTTTATATATTTATTTAGCTTTGCCACGAGACGAAAACCAGTTTACTGGATAAAATTGCCGGAGGACCTTCGTTGCTAGTGAGTTAAAGCTGTAACTGTTTCAAATAAACAGGGTAAACTGCACAAGCCTAGGGTGATTTGTTTTTACTCATCAAGACCAGGGCTTTCCATTCGACAAAAAAATAAATGCGTTTGCTAAATGGTGCTAGAAATAAAAAACAAAATAAAGAGCTTTCTTTCTCTTTTAACTTTACTTTAAAGTATTTATTGTATCTAATAGTTTGCACCATATATGTGGGGAAGGTTATTTTAGCTTTGAATGAAAGAGATTTATCCAGCAACCGCAAACGTCAGTTCAGAAGATTTAATCTACTTTTTATTCAATAGTCATAGTATAACGACCTATAGAATGAACAATTGATTTAATGCATTTTAAAATTAGATAAAAGAATTCTTATTTAATATCCTGTAGTTTCTCTTGAATCAGGATTTACTGACAACAAAATGCATAAATATAATCAAACTTGGAAAACTGAACATCATTTCCTATACATTGTTTGAAAACTTTTTAATTTACCGAAGGAAAGGCTAGAAAATAATTAATCTGAGAAGAATTTTGTTTTCTAATACTAATGAAATGGAAAATGAAATTCTCTAACAAAAGAATGCAGTGTGGCTCAACTGCTAAAGTTCTTATCGATCTTTGTATCCCAGCTGAGCAACCACACTCTCTGCTCGAATCTGCGGAAAATGAAAATCGACGATTCTCAAAATTTTTTCTTATTGTCCACGAATCTTTACCTAAACAAAACGATTATGATTTAAACATCTAATACAAAAATTTTGCTATTTTTTGATTCAGCAAAACATTTGTGCTATATGTATAAACAATTATTGATATTCGATGATATTACTTTTGAATCTGTGCCCCCCCCCCCCCCGAAACACAATCCTGGGTACGGGCCTGTCTGAAAGTCAGGGAAAAGTCAGGGAAATGTCAAGGAAATTGAAAAATTGAAAAATTGTGGCCACCCTGTTAAAGCATTTTAGTCTTTTTTTATTTCAAACGCTTGAATGTAAACTTTTTCCTGAATATACACTGAATTTCCAAGTTTGTACATAAATTTTAGAACAGCTTTCATTGAATCGCATAGCCGATTTTTCCTCAGCATCTGGTCCATTCATTTGTATTGAAAACGTCAAATAATACAGGACTAACGTACACATAATCGTGGAACGTATTGTCTCGCTCAGTGAGTGACTATATATATATATGCTGTACACCCTGACGAACAAAATGGCTTTAACGATAACGCGAACACATAAAGAAGGTCGAACCAATCGGTCCGGCGGCGATACCGATGAAATTATTATCGTGCACAAGCTTAATATGGCACACATCGATGGTTTTCCAATAAAAGAATGCTCCACCAGCGAGAGAAACCTAGAAAAGGAGCTGCATCTGGAAATGTTCTCTCTCGCAATTTTAAGCCCGTTGGAATCATTTTTCCGGTTATCGACTCGTTTTCATATGCATGTGTACTGTGCAGAACAGTAATGTAGACCCTTCAATGCAAAAGAGTCAGACTGAATTCATTCCAGCTGTAATTTAAGTGCCTCTCAGTTCCCATGAGTGCATTGTACACCTATTTTTACATTCCCATTTTTTCAATAAAATTTCTTGCTTTGACGCTCTTAAGAGTAATAATCAATACCATTCGATGTTTAATGCATAAACAAATGGCAGAGAAGATGATTTACTGATATTATAGCCTCTGGAAATTATTCTTCTCGGTGTCAAATACAAGCCCTCAATTATGTTAATTTGCACGTTGCTCGCGAAAAAAGCTTACCTCGTGACTTAATTCCGCTCTCAAAAGATAATAAATTCCACCATTAATCTCAATTTAGAATTTCGATAAATCTATATTTTTAAATGTGGGTCGTGACGTTAAATCAGTAGACAATCGCGAGGGGAGAGTTTTAGCTTGAAAGCACTGGAGGCAGCTTGGGAAAGCACATTACCTCGTGGAACACGAATATAATCGAAGCCAGTCCTGGCTGTTGAATCCTGCACGAGATAGGTGAACTCGCACGTATCTGAAAGTAGGCACATCGGCCAGGTAAAGCTTCAAGCTGAACGAGTGGAGTTGGGCGAGGGTGGAACGTGGAAAACGAGGGTGGAGGTTCTGGGAGGGAATGACCCCGCTCGCTGGGGTCAACCATTGCACTGTATTTCTTAGTTATAGTTATAGACCATAGCCATAGTCGAAGCAGCATACCTAGGAGCCTAAACTTCCTATACTATAGCAGTATAACAGGTACAATATGTGTATGTGTGTATGTAAATTCTCTTTAATATACCCCTTCTTCCTCGTATGAGCAAACCTCACGAGATATTCCATTTATCATTAATCCATCATACTAACAATAAGCCAGTTACTGAGACCTGCAAAAAGACCTCAACAAACCGAAAACGTGACTGATTATTAGGGTTGCCCAAAAAGAGACTTTGGTCTAATTGCAATTCTGTTACCATTTGAAATAGTCTTAATTTACATATGTATATAAAATTGAATGTTTGTATATGTGTTTCGAAAAGGTTTCCACAGACTGGAGCAAATTTTTCAGAGCTGTATTAATCTTTAACTTTTTACTTTTTTAATCTAACTTTTTTAGCAAATTTTTTAAATGCCTTGAAATTTTTTTTTAATTTACATACTCGCGATTATCTAATTCATTATCTAATTCAAACGAATCTGGTTTGAAAAAATAATGTATGAGAGGTTGTCGAGATATTTTGTTACACTACTTTTTTATAGAGAGGAATTTCAAGAATTTTCTAGGAATTTTAAGGGATTTTCACGAGTTTTAAGGGATTTTGATGGTTTTCGAGAAATTTTAAGGGATTTCAAAAGGTTTTTGGGAATTGTAGGGGATTTAAAAGGATTTTCACAATTCTAAAGTGATTTTTATGAAATTCAGAAGACTTGGAATTTCTAAAAGATTTTATAGAATTTTAAAGGTGGGTTCGTGCAATTTTAAGAATTTTTAAAGAATTCTAAGGGATTTTAAAGGCTTTTGATGGTTTTCGTGAAATTTTAAGAGATTTCAAAAGGTGGAATTAAAAAAATTTTAAGAGAATTCAAGAGATTTTTCTGATTTTTAAAATATTTCGTGTAATTTTTAAGCATTTAATGGAATTTGATAAGATTTCGAATGATTTTAAGTAATTTTAAATGTTAAGTAATTTCAAGAGATTTTTTTTTAATTTTTAGAGATTTTCACGAGTTTTTCACATGGATTTCAAGAAATTTATGATTTTGAAGATTCTTTTGGGAATTTTAAAGGACTTCAAGAGGTTTTCAAGAATTTTTTAGAAATCAAGTTTAAAATAACAATTTATGCTAGAGATTTTCGAGACATTTCGTTACACCCCTTTTTTAAAGAGGATTTAAAATCCTCAATAAAAAGTTTAAAAACCTCTAGAATTACTTGTAATTCTTTGAAATCAATAAAAATCTTTTAAAATCGCTAAAAATATCTTGAAATCATTATAAATTCATTAAAATTCCTTAAATTCATTCATAATATCTTGAAATCTGTTGAAAAGCCTTTAAATTATTCAAAGTCTCCATGAAATTCCTTAAGATACTCTTAAAATCCTTTGAAATTCCTTAAAGTCACTTGAAATATCTCAAAATCCTGATGGGCAACGCCTGATAAATTTCTGCTAGTTATCTATGAAAAGGGTGGGAGATTGAAAGGAAAGATAGAAATGATATCACTTTAGCCACTTGGAACTTTCGTCAACTGAATTAACACTCAAGGACTAGTAAAATACGAGGGTAGACAATATTCAGCTTAGTTAACACTAATGAAGTTGCTAATTACATTAACACACATCCGAGTATTAGCTTGCGTGTAGAAAGTTGCCGAAGTAGATATTATAAAACTTCTCTTTTTTTTTTATATCCCAGCTATAAAACTAGAAAGTCAACTTTGCAGAAGGAAAGTAAGCGTAGATAATGTGTAACTTGAAATGCAGTTCGTGGGAAATGTGCGTTTGTGAATCCAGTTATACTTTTTATGCCACGTTTTTTCTACGTCCTCGAAAGAAAGCCGACTAAATTAATCACCATTTTAATCCCCTGAGCAATTTGTAAGCTTGTTAGCTTTATATAAATCTGGCGCGTTAAATAGGAATGCTCTGGAAATATATTCTTTTACTTCTTTGATTCAGGAATATACGAGATGTATTTTTGTTACAGCAAAAATATATCGTACTTTACCAACATAAAGTGATTAAAAAATTGATTAGTTTTAAGCAAACAAGATAATTATTCTTCTTATTTATTTATGATTACTTTAAATCTTTATTCTTTACTTTATTTATAATATACAAAAATATATGTTAAAAGTATATGTTAAAAAGCTAAAGTTCGCGAAATATTAATTTCTAATGAAAGTAGATATCTGTAAGGAACATTCGTAACTTTGTGCAAAGCAGTGTACAGTGTAGACGTGAGATTGCCTTAATTTGCATTTGCTCCTTTAACCTTAATTATCTCGAAACACATGTTTTAATATGTCGTGCACAAATGTCCTGAAAGTGACTTAGCTATAGAGATTCGTTTATATTATTCAAAAATAGTCTAATTAACACGACATGTTATTTATTAGAACCAGAGAACTTGTACAAAGTTCGCAAAAGCATGAAAATACTCTTAACTCATTTTGAAAATTGAATACTCGGAGAGAAAAAATTATGCTAAGTGAGTACAATTATTGAAGATTGACATGGTAAAATTGTAAACATATTTGAGACGTAGTAGCAAGAGAAGATCCAAATATTCGTAGATTTTGTAAATTCGAGCACTGAACGTAGATAAAATCTGAATCTGCTGCAAACGATAAGTGTTGGTGCTTTCCGTGCACGATAACATTTCCTGGATTGGAAGGAAAATGGCTGGTACATCGCGTTTAAGATAACTTGAGACATCGTACTTTGTACTATATACTTATTATCTATTCTAGGTGAAAGACAATATAGTCCTAATTACCAATTTCACATTTTAAATTATTTTTTTATTTTTATTTGTTTTTACTGTCATTATTGTGCTTTTATATTCTATATATGTATTTCTAGGAATTAAACTTCTCTATCTTCTGATAAATACAAATCGTTCGGTGACTTTGAGGTTTAGGGTAGGAGACATTTGACCTAAAGGCGAATAAATCAGTCCTAGACTTGCCAGATCAATAGCTAAAACCGATTAATTCCGAACTTTCTTTGACCTTTAAATTGTGTAAAGACACTCTAATGCGCATCAATAAAGAAAAGCATAGGGTGTCTAATCTGCGGGAATTTAAGGAAATTCGGGAATTGAAAAAAAATCCGGGAATCGTCCTTGATTTTATTTTTAATTTTATTTTCATTCTTACAGAGGAATTTAAAAAGTTTTCTAAGAATTTTAAGGGATTTTGACGACTTTCATAAGTAATTTGGAGTAATTTCAAAACAATTTTAGGATTTACAAAGGATTTCGTAAAATTTTAAGGGATTTCAGGATATTTCGTGAGATTTTAAAGGAATTCGTGCAATTTTATGAGATTTTTTAAAGAATCTTAATGGATTTTGAATGTTGTAAAATTTGAAGGAATTTTAAACGTATTGTAAGGAATTTTGATGATTTTAAAATGATTTTAAGAGAATTCAAGGGATTTTTATGATTTTTAAAAAGATGTTGTGAAATGTTAAAGGATTGCATCAAATTTGATGAGATATAATTTCTAATAATTTTAATGAATTTTAAAGGATATATAAAGGTCATATTATCGTAGAATTTTAAGGGATTTCCAAAAGTTTCTAGGAATTTTAACTTTTAAAATATTGTATGGATTTCGAAGGATTTGAAGTTTTTCAGGGATTTCAAAAAATTTTTTTGACTCAAGATTTCGTGGAATTTAAAAGGATTTTGAAAGATATCATAAAATTTCATGAAATTTTAAGAGTTTTTAAGGCATTTTAAGAAATTTGAAAGGATAGAAAGAGAAATAAGACAACATTAGAATGAAAATTATTCTTGAAACTATTTCCCTTTAGCAATTGTCGATTTTCCAAAAATTACGTTTCGCAGAAATTCGTGCCGGAATTCGTTAGGACATATACCGCTCCGTCACTGGGACTCACAAGATGAGTGGTGGGAGTCGAGCGGAGAGGGGGAAACGAGAAAGCGCGTAAATAGCGAGTGGGAGACCCGCGAAGCTCAGTTTACTCGCGACTCGCGTGGAGTCCAGTTGATAAGACTCCAAAACCGCGCGCGGCGCGCTCGCGATTAATATTGTATTCATTAATATCGTCCGTAATAATAATGAAGTAAAAAGTGTTATTTTTCCGGTAGTTTATTGCGAAGTGCTTTCTTAATTGTGCAGTAGTTTTATCTTCTCATGCTTTGGAAAATTTTTCCAAGATTTAAGCTTTGTGAAAATGAATTCATTTTTCAAAAGTATTGTCAAATTATTGTCTAGTGCTTTTTCAATTGTGCAGTGTTTTCTTTTTATTGTGAAGTGTTAGTTGGTGTTAGTTTCTATCTTCCGATGTTTTGGACGAGACGAGTCTATTGGCCAGAAGGATCGGAGCTGTTGCTTCTAAGAAACATGTTCGTACCTCTAATCTTCTTTCCACAAAAATCTAAATATTCTTGTGACTATTTGTAAATATCGGGCGATTTAATTGTTTTTTCTGGCATTCGTTTGAAAATCTCACTTCTTGAAATCTTTCTTCTTTCCGTAAAGTGGCATTTTATGTGGCTAATTTCAATTATTATATTTCGGATAGTATCTCTCTGATGTTTTGAATTTCATACTACTTGAAGATATTTCGAAAGATTTAGTGGTGTGACAAAAGATACCAAAGAATTTGCGAAGATTTAGAAGGATTAATAAATATTTGTGGAGGGTTTTCAAACAGTTAAAAAAAATTCCCAAGTATTTTGAGGTATGTTTATTGAATTAAACTCTTGAATGGAAGTTACTCCAAATCTTTTAAGACACCTTGAAATCCCCAAAAAATCCCGATTTTTTTTAATTTCTTGAAATCGTTATAGATCTTTTGAAATCCGTGGAAATACCTCGAAATTATTCAAAAGATATTTGAATTCACTAGGTCTTCACTTAATTTCTTGAAATCCTTTTTAATTCGTAAAATTTCATGGAAATTCTATTAAACAATATATTCTCTGATGAGAATGTAGTATTTTACAATGTCTTTGAATCCTTTGCAGCTTTTTTAAAAACACTTCGAAGCTCAACGAAATCTCTTGAATTTTCGTGTAATCTCTTAACATATTTTAAAATCCTTAACGATCTGTTAAAATTCATTGAAATAATCAAAAGTAATCATAAATATTTGTAAAATCACTAAATTGATTGTTTAGTGAAGAATACGGAAATTTTCCAAGAATTCAGTGGGAAAAAATTAGTAGACACCCTGAAAGCAGAATAAATAAAAAAAGACCTCATTGCAAGTAATCGCGAGAGGTGAAACAGATTATTTCCATTATTGTAACTATCCATCTCCATTAATGGCGCGTTTTCAGAGCTTGATTGCACTTTTGTGACAAACTCTGTGGGGCGGATGATGGGCTTTGTGACCTCGAATTAACAAACATTTCAAATTTGTTTTGCATGGAAGCAATTTGAATGTCATTATGCAACAGGAACATTAAAAGTATACTGGTATTATATTTTTTCCAACCATGGCTTGAAAATTCCTGTTGCCAATTCCTGTTGTCTTTATTGCTGAAGGAATTTCTCAGAACTTGGGTCCTTCTCTATGTAGCTCATTTAACTTGATTGGAAATGTAAGTGAGGAAAGTCTGTAGGGATTTTCAGCAGCTCGACACTCACATGGATAGATTTTACGCACACTTATTCGTGCTCACACATATTTGGAAAACCACACTCATTCTTTCACAAACAAATGCTTTCCACACCAAATAATCGAACCTCGCAAGCAACGAAACCTTCGGTTTAGCATAACCAGCTAGTGGTGAGTGGATTCAGCTGGAATGAACTTTAGATTCGCTTTGATCGTCTAGTGGGAGATACACTTTGTGCCACTAGCTTTATTCGGAATTCTCAAGGTGGACATTTGCGGGCTTAAATAATTAATCGTGGTTAAAAATTGAAAATTAAAACGCTAATTGGACTAGGATTAACATCCACAGGAATAAATGACAAATTATTAATAATGAATAATTTATTGAATAAATAAAGAAACAATATTTTAGATATAGAGATGAGTGAAATAAAACCCCCTTTAAATCAATTTTATATAATATTAAACAACTAAATCTTTAACTACTTCTAAAAACTCTAATGTAAGTTTAAATTTATTTAAAAAGCTCTTTAGTTTCTTTCATTTTTACTTTATTCGTTTCTCAAGTGCCATTCCAGAACAACTATATCCACTTTATCGAAAAAATACTTCAGTATCGAAAGAGACTCACTGTGTAAAGTCTTTCGCTCGTTTCAATCGAAGATTTTCCTGTGATAAAACGAACTAGATCGTTTTTATAAATATAGCTTCACACACAATTGCCTGACAAAGTAAGTGAAAGTCATTGATAAAACAAACATATTACCTTGCTTGGATCGATTTGTCATGACATTATTCAACTGCTTTACACATTAGTTCTGCTACAAAGTGTTCTCTGGATACCATTTAAGATTATCTAGATAATAATCGATATATGCAGAACAACTGTAACAATCTCGTATTAAAAATTTCCGACATAAGTCAATTTACTGAAATATTGTATATTTAAGTTTTTCGAATTATTATTTCCATTGCAATTAGACTGAGAAAATATCATACGAAATTTTCTCTCTATTTTGGTCTCTGACAGCTGCGGTACATTACTGTACTGATGCATGTTTGCTGCGATCGTTAACATCCAATAGGACAGGCTGCTCATTAATTACTCTTGCATATCCCTGCAGATGCACAATTTAATTTCAAATCATCGTTTGTGATTATAACTGTAATTAATAGGTTTAACAGAAATTCTGACAGTTATGAAATTCAATACTTCTGTAGGGAGTTATGATGTGTAAAAATTGAAAGTATGAATGAAGCTTTTAATCAGATTAAAGTATAATCTAAAAGCTGGTTTTCATCAGGGTAGATGTTTGATAGGATTTAGAGAAAACCATTTGCGATTCATAGCTGCGAGGGCGTTAGATCCTCAAAGAGACAATATGTTGACTGTGGAGTGTAACAGAAGCAGAGGTAAACAGGTTAGAGCAGGAAACCATGAGGGATACTATTAGAGTACAAACCTTGATGCGAAATTCTCAGAATATCAAATTTCAACCAAAGCATAGAGGTTTCACAATCTTTGTTATCCATTTGTGATACAGCCCACACAGGTTGTATAATGAGTGGCATTATTATGCTCTTAATGAAGTTTTCCCGGTGTCCAATAATTTGATCAATATCGCTGTCCCATGTAATTAAGTTTCTATCATGCTTCAGCTTTTTCTTTTGCCTTGTAATCGACCTTAACATTTTTATGCACTTGTTAATGTCTTTACCTCGGGAGATAAACACTGCCTTGAGTGCTCATCATAAGAAAAATGAATTGCTTGTTCTTTTTTAATTAAAGCATTTAAAACCTTTCGAAATTTCTCGAAATTCGTTAAAATTTCTTAAAATCGTAAAATCCTTTTGAATCTTTTGAAATCCTGTCAAATATCTTTCGTAATTCTTTAAAATCACTTGAAATCTTAGAAATTCGGTAAAATTCTCAACATTTTTTTAATTTTCTGATTTCCTTTGAAATCTGCCAAAAATTCTTAAAATAAACATTTTTTTTAATCCTCTGAAATCTCTTGAAATCCCTACAAATTCATTCAAATCTTTTTTAATAACTTTTAAATATTCTTTGAAATTACTAAAAATTCCTTGAAATCTTATGAAATCTCTTGCTAATCTTGAAACCTTTTTAAGTTCTTTAAAAATTCCTTGAAATTCGTTAAAATCCCTTAAAATCGTAAAATTCTTCTGTCTTTTGAAATCCTCTCAAATCTTTAGTAATTTCTTCTTTTATTAGTAGTTCTAATAGTAGTTTCTTTAAAATCACTTGAAATCTCTTTAAATTCCTTAAAATCCTTTAAATCGTTTTGAATCGTTTAAATTCTCTTGAAATTCCTTAAAATCCCTTGAAATCTTGTGAAATTCCTTGAAAATCATTAAATTCTACTGCATTCTTTTAAAATCCCTTCAAATTCTTTAAAATAATTTAAAATCTCTTGAAATCCTTGAAGACCCTGTATTACTTTTCCGATCGAAAGTTTTTCGTCTGTAACATTACTTTTAAAATTGAGATATCAAATTAAAAATTTCTATAATCAAAGTTAAAGCTAAGTTAAAATTAGAGCAGAGTTTTCAAAGTTTTGAATATAGAACTGAAAAACCTGAACAATAAATGTTTAAAAAGTTAAATGAAAAAGATAAACTAAAATTTAGTTACGAGGTGAAAGCTTGAGAAACTGTTATTTACATTGCCACCATCAGTTGACATTCGAATTTACCCTTGGTAAATTGTAGTTAAAAGATGAGTAGATTTTAATTACTACCATCACTAATAGTGATTCACTGAAACCATAACGAGTGATGATTTGATAGAGAGTAATGGAATTCGAAAATTGTTTTAACGAATTTTGAAGTACTCATATATCATAAAATTCAAGGATAATGATAAGTACTGAGGTTGAATAAAATAATTACTATTTACTCTATTTCACTTGAAAACATCATGTCAGGAAAATTGTATTCAGAGATCATGCACGTTTGCCTTAACTCCATTTATATTTTTGTCGTTTTATTTTGATTTCCTTAATTAAACACCTAAAATGAGCGCCTGAACATTTTGCATTTCCTCTTGCTCTGCCATTTCTTTCCAAGGACTTAAGGCAATCTCGTAATTAAATTGCGTTGTTATCAACGTTATCGCCAGTGATAAAACCGCAATGGCGACGTTTCTGAGGAAATGAGACAAGTTATGTTAATGCTTCTTACATTCTGGAACAACAATTCATATTTTTTCAACAATATCTCGTTAAGAATATTATTATAACATCTTTGAGAACTGAACTCTGCCTTTCATAAATTATTAAAGAATGTTTTTCCTCGCATAATCAAGCTGCTGTTATTAAGAAACTCCAGTGCAAAAGTAAATAGAAGTCCTGAAGGGAAATATCATCAGTCTCTCTAATTTGGGTCATTTGAGGTAACACCGAGCCGAAGTCGAGGAAGTTAGGTCGTTGGAGAATGAAGATTCTCCTTAAAATCTACATAGCAGCTTTTGAATCCCTGTAGAACAAATGGAGACGATGCATGTAACCTCTCTTGAATTTATAGCAGCTAAGGCGATCTAAACAGCTTAGAACTGTTATTCCTTCCTCATGTTGTTGTGCAACAAGATAAATCTGTCACATACTGTTCTTAAGGAAGATTTAACGGAGGATTATTTTTTTATTTAAATGCAAGCTAACAAATCTAAACTCGAGATTAATAGTTCTTGAAAAACTTATATTTTTTGACTGTCTATTTGCTGTTCATCTCACCAATAAAATTAATCTATTATACCACTAGCTAATTAACCTGGGAATTGAAGACCCTTGACACAAAACAGCTTTGAGGAATTTAATTTGGTTTAGGTTGAACATTTGGTTCAACTCTGTACTTAGTCTTGTAGAGATTCTGTCGGTCTCTACAAGTTTACGGACAATCGTCCGAGTTTGATTGAATTTCTAGTTTTGTAGTGTCCAACGATATAATTGAAAATTTTTTCAATTTCTTTTCTAGCAAGTTTTATTACTTTTTCATCAAAATAACATACGAAGGTGGTTCTGAAAAAATGGAAGTTTCATTTAGATAAGAATTTCCAAAATTTTTAAGACAAACAACTTTTATTAACTTTCAATCAGAATTTATCTTTAGGGAATTATTAAAAACTGAAGAGAAATAATATTATTCAGGGTGGCTACATGTCAGGGAAGTCAGGAAAATGCGAGTGTTGTCAGGGAAAATAGAAATTGACATTTATGATAACTATGTTATTTTTGTCGTATTGAATAAGTTTTATAGTTTACCTATTTAACAAATTTTAGAAATTATCCAAGGATTTCGAAGGATTATAAATAATTTTCAGGTTTTCTTTGAGATTTTCTAGATTTCTAATGATTTCAAGACATTTTCAATAATTTTAAGAGGTTTCTAGAAATTTAAAGTGATTACAAGAGATTTGTATAATATATAAAAGATTTAGTAGAATTTTTAAAGGACTTCATGAAATTTTAAGAGATTTTCAAGGTTATAAATTTTAGAGATTTTTACGAATTTTAAATTATTTGAAGATTTTGCATTTCAAAAGATTTAAAGCGATATTATACGAAATTTTTGAAAAATTTCAATAGTATTATTATTGAAAATTTATACGCATTTGTAATACTTTTATGTCAGGGAAATTTGTCTCTAAAAGTCAGGAAAATGTCAGGGAAATTGAAAAATTGAATCTTGTGGCCACCCTGTTATTCATCTGCTTCATTACTCACTTAAAATAATTTTCATCTACTGAGATTTTTCTCACTTTTTCATAACACAAGTTATAAACTCTGTGGATGAAAATATCGGTTTGGCAGAATTTCCTCACGGATATCGTAAAACCACTGCGCTTCAATATGCAGAAGGATTCACAATTGTGAATTCCATGAAGCACGACTTGAATACAGCGGTAGGGGTGCAGAAAATATATCGTGTGGGGTGGTTTGGAGGGTGGATCGAATCAAGAGGTACCTGAAGCGAATTTAACGACGAATTCTGAACTGAGAAACGTTCGGTCAAATTTACGAGCATGCAATTTAAAAAAAAATCTTATTATTCCGATGTGACCTGTTATCGGATATCTTTTGATTCCAATAGAGAATAAAGTCGCTCGTAATCATAAAAAATATCCATTTAACTTCCATACACTTTTAATGTTTCTGTGAGTCTAACTTTTTATCCTAAGACTAGTAACGCCATGTCATTTTTATTTCCCTCGAGTACAAAGTTACAAACTTTGAAAATAATAAAAGTATCGAATAAAAGTAAAGGGTCGAACAATTGAAGAAATTGTTTTGCGTCTTGAGTAAATCTTTCTCGTATGCATTATGGATGATACGAGAAATAAAGATTTTGTTTGGAAAGTTATTTTTGCCAAAAGTTCTAAGGATTCTTTAAGTGCCGAATAAATTTTCGGAATTATTCAGTAACGTTAAATCAAAGGATATTCAAAGTAAATTAAGAACTGGAAATGTCGTACAAATAAATTTTGTCAAGTTTATTTGAGTGTTTGATATTGGTATGAATATTTGACTTGATGCCAGATTCGTGTTACAGGAGAGTGGATGCTGTGTAAGATGAAACGTGGAAAGAATTTTGATCCATTTTTCTTGGTAAAGTAAAGGGAAAAAGAATGATTCGATGACTTACCGACTTACAACTTTGGCTTAAGTTAGTCTACATAAAATGGAGCTGAAGTGAAATATCTTTCTACCTTGACTTCCGGTTTTCGTTCGGAGTTTTCGGTCGACTCCTCGTGAGGCTTACATTCATAACATCCGATTCACAGTCTCTGATAAGGGATGGATAAGCCTAAATCCATTTCATGCCAGAGATATGCTTTCCCAGGTTTGGGAGGTCTATGTATAAAATGACTATCCGGGAAAAGTTACTATTTTAAATCTGTTTTATCTTTTCCAGAGAAGACCGTTTATCTTTCTAGAAATACTGTTTTATTTAAATCGTGAAAATACTCTTCGTATATTAGTTAAATACTTTTTAAATTTAGAAGCAGTGATTAGGACGAAGAAGGGAAGTCTGAATATATTTTTTAAGTCGTCTCACCCCTTTTAAGTAAATATTGTCGCACATGAAATAAAAATACAGATGAGTTTGTTTAATTTAAATTGAACTTTCGCTGAAAATTATTATAGTAAAAATTATGCCTGGCTCAGCAACTAAATCCGGGTTTTTTTCTACAATTTTTATTTCTTTAAAAATGTAAAAATTATAGAAAAAAATCTGGGTTATCTAAATTTGCTCATGTGGTAATTAACATGCATGCATGTAATTAACAACGCATGCCCTTGCGTTTGGATATCATTATAAAAATGAAATGTTGGCATATAAATGCTTATAAGACCTCGTCCTTTGACAAGATTTCATTCGAAATCTCTCACAACCCTTTGCAATATTCTAGAAAATTCAATTATGGAATTTTGAGAGGATTATATTGCGTGCGACGCACAAGTTTCATTTTAACGATCTACTTCAGATCCAAGAGCCATATCTTTATTTGCATTAAGGGTTTCACTGAAATAAAATTAGATTATTTTTCTCTTTGAAGCTATTGAATCTTATTTATATTTTAAAAGAAAAAATAATTGCGCTTTAAAAATATATTTTACTAGTCAAAATATAAAAGTCAATTGGGAGGAGAGAAAAAGTGAAAAAATTCTCAATTGTAAAATTCACGATATTCTCAAATTACTAATAATACATAATCATTCGGAAATTTTTCTAGAGTCGGTAATTTTACATACTTTCAGAGATTTTTTAGTTACGTCGCGTGCATGCTCTTAAGATGTTCTTTATTCGAAAGAAATAGTTCGTAAGGTCATGAAGATCAGTCTAGTGGAATTAATTAAAAGCAATCGAAGCGATGAGATAGCTGAAAGACTTGTTTTTATGGAGAATGGATGGCCGTATAGAATGTCATTAAAAGAAGAATAAGCAAATATTATAACGTAGATTATTTAATTTAAGCTAGATTATTTAATTTTGGAAAGAACCTTGAATTTGGGCAGTAAGCAGGAATCTTTTGGCTCTTAGTTAAAAGAATTCTTCAATTTTTAAAGGTTTATTCACACGTATGTTTATTTCAACTTTCAATTTGAATTATAATAAGTAAAAGAGTTACAACCCCCTAAGGCATGTGGAACACATCTCAATTCCACCCCTGACACTTGAAAAATTCACGAAAAATACCCTAATTTCGAGACTAGAAATTTTATTGCTCACAATGCTTCCATTTTATGACCAAACATTGTTAAAAAAATTACAACCCCTTAATGCATGGGAAGCACATTCTAATACTACATTCTAATACTCTTGAAAAATTCATGAAAACTATCCTAATTTCGAGACTAGAAAATTTATTGCTCACAATGCTTTCAATTCGATGACAAAGCATTGCCAAAAAAATGACTACCCCTTAATTCATGGAAAACAGGTCCCAATACCACCCTTAACTCTTGAAAAATTCATGAAAAATACCCTAATTAAATTTTCTGTCTGATGATGTGTAATATTTTGGGAAAAAGATCGTATTTTGTTTATTAAAAATGCAATTGAAAAAATGTTGACTACTCCGGCGGCCTCCTCTGTGCTTTAAACTTTAAATTAAATATTAAAAAACAACTTATCAGAATATGTTTTACAAAAATTATATTCTTTTTTTAATCAAGCAGTAAATGAAAGCGTAAAGACGCGATGAAAAGCAGTCTTTTCAAGATTGAAACATTAAACAAAAGTTGTTGTTGTTTTCTTTGCACATATGAAATTTTGTAACGTGTGATGAGAATTAGTTGGAAACACTGTGCCTTGAAGAAAAATAACTAAAAATATGTGATATTCTACTCGAAAATAATGAGAAAATGCTGGAATTTCATTTCCAGGATCTGGAAACCTTGACATTTTAGTTATAAGTTATAAGCGTAGATAAAAAAATAGAATAATTTAATTTTAATAAAAAAAAAACCTTACAAGTTTGACAAATCTCTATCTTTCTTGAATAAATTTTTAATACAATAAAATAAATTTCGAGCGTAATTATACGTCGTTAAATTTATTGCACCAGAGACTCTTAAGGCAAAAGCTCTTCTTTATCAGTGGACTTAATAACGAATGACATTTATATGAAGGCTATCTCGTCCTGAATTCTTAAACGTGTCGCATCTAAGTGTGCAATAATATTCCCTTCTCGGGTTTATGGATTTCACAAGAATACAACGACAAAGCGTCGCGACGCTCATGGACTTTCAATGTTGCAAAATGAAGGGAAGAGAAGAAAAATTCTTGAAAATAAGCAATGGGATGACTAATATTTCTCCTAAAAGATGTGCAGAACAAGGTAGAATTTTTGCTCTTGCATCGGCAACAAAGAGTAGAAGTGCGTTACATCAGAGGCTTTAAAAGAAATGGAACATTTTTCTCTTTCTCAGTTAAGAATGCGGACAACTTGAGTGTCGGTCTGTCGTATGAAAAAATGTCGTGGCAGTCTAATGAGCCTTGGAAAATATGTATAAAAAGAGTTTTGGATAAAAAGGTTGGAAAAGAAGTTTGGAAAAATATGTTTGTAAAAAAGAGGTTGAAAAAGGGGAATGGGAAAAGGTTTTTAATTTGTCACTGCGGAAGATTGAAGTTAATTGAAAGTAATACGAATATTTTTATTTGCAATAAAGTCTCAGGACCTAAATTTGAAGCTACTTTCTTATTTGACGATTGGGAAAGATGGATCACTTTATGCAGATGTGATGCTTTAAAAGAGAGCTGTAAAACGAGAATTATGAGGGTCATTGACCGATAGGCAGCGAGTATGAAAAAAATTCTTACCTGGGCCATGCCATCTTTTTACGTGCATAAGTATGGCAAATATTGCTTTTCATATATAAATATCTGCACTTGTTATAAATAACCCGAATATATGACGTGAACTCATGTGTCGCATCAGATTCTGAAAAAAAGAGAGAAATATGCGATTCTATGGGCAGAGTCTTTATTTACTGTTCATGAAACATGAAACACTATATCCACTATTAGTGGGCATATAAATTTTTATTTTCAAATAACAGTAGCGTCGCAAATAAATTTTCCAATATAAATTTTATGTAGAGATAAATGCCAAGAACAGTTTTTTAAATATGATGTAGAAAAGTTATGTGGTCGAAAAAATATTTTAAATTAGACTATAAAAAAGCTAATTATTTTTCTTATGTAATCTTCTTCTATACATTTTCAGAATCCTGTAGAGAGAAACTGTTTTTCACATAATGGGGATTTGCGAAAGGTTGAAGGTTAACTTAAATTGGAAGACATGACACGAGAAATAAACATACATCTGCATAACTATGTTCTTTTATACCAGAGGGATTATGCGAACGCGCTCGAATGTATATGAACGCTTTATCTCGAAGGATTCCAGGCATTATCTGTTTCAAGGGGAGGTCCAAGGTCGTGCGACATTTTTATTCAAGTTTATTTGTCGGACCTTGCAAACTATGATGAAATTTGAATGTTAGGTGGATTAGAAATTGTAATTTAAACTAAGTCCAATTTCAAAGCAGAAATCTCCAGACGATGTATATATTGCTGCCTTATTTTTATTACATTGAGTAGAATGAAAGCCATGAGCATATAAGTTTACGGATTTTTGTCTGACTAAACACGGACCTTTTATACTGATGGCTGAGCATACATTGACTTGTTCTTGAATAATGTATGGCAATCTTGAAGAAAGAAATTAAAATAAAATAAGCTATAAAAATAAAATTTCTAAAGGCAGGACACTTTGCATAAACCTTGTAATAGTGGATATGAAATTTTATAATGTCGGCATTTGTGTGGCGTATGAAAACTTGGATATTACCTTTTATGCTCAGTAAATTCCAGGGTGTCAGATTTTGAATTAAAAGTCGATCAAAGCGTTGAACAAACAATAGAAAAACGATAGACAACTAACAACTAGATTCACATATTATCATATGTATAGGTGTCAATTCTTTGTCCAATGTGCAACGTTTTGATTATTTCTGGATCAAAATTTGGGAATTTAGTGTCACATTGTTCCTATTTGAACTGTGTGATTTGGTCGAAATCAGTAATGGACAGAAATCTAATATTGGGTATAAAGGTTAAGTGCAGTACACCGTAGTGGCTTAAATTCCGAAGCATAAACGTTAATGTGCTTATTTGGCGTTCAGTAGGGTTTTGTGTGATCTATGAAAAAGAGCTTTTACGAGAAACAAAAACAAATTGCAGCAGAATCTGCTTGTGCATGTAGCGTCCCAAGTAATTATTTCCATTATTATGTTTCCCATTATTGGAAACATATTGAAACAAAAACCATTGAATGTAATAGGTATATATTGCAAAAAATATAAAAATATTGAAACGTTGAAGAATCTCGGACAATTTCACTTGAAATTATTAATTACATGATAAAGTGGCTACTTTAAGAATATCTAAAATTAGTAGGCGCTTTTGTAATGGGGCAAGACTAATTTGCTCGACGATATCATACTGACCCAATTCAATTACTTGAAAGGGTCACTTAAAGTGTGTTATTGAATCGATTTTTTTACTGTAAGTAATCTACTCTCATTTGACAATTTTGCAATCACTTATAATCTTCATTGTTATTTCAGAATCTAATATTTGTGGAATATTCACAGTTTGTCGTAAATGCTTGAATTTTTTATATTTTATAAAATAACAAGAAATCTGAACTCAGTGTATTTCTACAGAAAGTGGAATTTAGATGTTCTTAAGGTAAATTTAGTGGGCTTTTTTTTGGCTTCAACAGGTAGCTTCAAAGAATCCTGAATTTATCATAATTCCTAGTAAAATACGAAGCTGTCTTCTTCTTCTTTGTGTAGGGACTGGAAGAATAAATTTTAGATGGGTCTGTCAGTATATATGTATTGGAAGGAAGTCTTTGGCTCGAGTAGGTTTTAAATGGATTATGTATATTGTAGTCCAAAGAAAGGATTCGAAACAATGGCATGTTCATTGAAATTCCAGTTCGCAGTATTTAATACTTGTTGAAAGTAATTTAATTTCAAGACAATCTTCAGTATATTTGCAAAAGCAAGTATTATTTTTAAATATTGTAATAGTGATTAAAATATCTAGTAAATTTGTAATTTCCGTTTTTGGTGTAATATTTGGAATATTACACTAAACAAATTTTACACAAAGATTAATATTAAATATTATTTGGAATATTTGGAATATATATGGTGAAGCTACTATTTGTTGAAATCAGAATTTGAAATGAGGTTCCTCCTGTGAAAATATTACGAGCATAAGTGATTGTGAAAAATTTCTCGAACATTTCTCGAATGCTAATAATGCACACCTCCCAAAACCCGGTTAAATTTGATCACGTTTTGTCACAATGTTTATAATACAACCGTTTACTCTTAATATTGATTTTTCTAATTTAAATTTGTCTACACTTTATTTCTAAAAAGTTTGTTTGCCCTCGTCCCTTAAAATTTCATAAAAATCCATCAAATCCATAAAAATTCTACAATATCTTTTAAAAATTGACAAATTTCTTGAAGGCTTTTAAAAAAAGTGTACAGCGTTTGAAATCCTTTTAAATTCTACTAAATCTTTTAAAAATCGTAAAAATCTTTTGAAATCTTTTCTTGAAATTTTTAAAAACCTCTTAAAATTCCACAAAATTTCAAAACATTTAGAATCCCATAAAATCCCTTAGAATTCTTAAAAGTCTCTTAAAATTACATGAATTCCTTCAAAATTTCACGAAATATCCCAAAATCCCTTAAAATTCTACGAAATCTTTTTAAAATCCTAAAAATCTTTTAAATTTCGTAAAAATGACTTAAAAATTGTCCAATTCCTTTAAGATTATTAGAAACTTCTTGAAATTTCTCTCTAAAAATGTCTGGAAAATCTCTCGCGTACATTGTAGTTTCAAATCAGATTGGCTTTAGTATGACTTCAAGTCGTAAAAAGAAAAACAAAATAATCGCGCGTGGAGCGCGCGTGTTGGTTTGCTAGTATAATTAAATAAGTGCAGAAGAAAGCAGTGAATTGATTTATATTTCATTAATAATTAAACAAAAGTCATTAAAAGTGTCATCTTCCTCCTCACTGTAACATTAGGAGTAAAAATGGAAAAAAGTGTCTATTTTGAAAAGATTCTAACTGACAAGGAATATATATACATATAACACCTTCCACGGGAATTTCTGAGCAGAATTTATATGTGCAATGACTGGGAAGGGGACTAGGTTTGTATTGATTTCTGAGGAATGCTGATAGTGATACACAGCAACTTATCATAGAGTAGAATCTGAGTTGTGAAGTTACACTGAATGTGAAGGTACTTTCCATTCAAAACACACATTCGCATATGATTACTATAATCAGATCCGAACCTCACCCTACACTTTATTGACGTTTTTAACGAGTCCCCACCTGCTATATAATATAAGTTTCAAATCGTCACTTGTTTAAAAACGATTGAAATTTAGTATGCGTTACATGCTCCATTTATTTAATATCTCACTTCATATTTTATGTTCATATACGTATAAAAGGGTGAAATTGCAATAGATGATTAATGGTTTGTTTTTTTCTTTCTGTTACAGTGAAAAAGGCGAGATTCGTCGGGGTTCAAGGTTTGTAGTCAATATATTATCTTTTTTATATTTTAGATTTGTTTTAAAAGTATTTTGCTTATAAAATATATTAATGAAAATTTTAAAAATTCTTGAAAATTATTATTTATTTATTTATTTCCTTATTCTTTTTTTTATTTCATTATTATTTATTTAATTATTGATATTAATGAAGAATCTCTTCTTTATATCAATTTGAAAATATAATTTAATGTTTCAGCGCAACAATTCAACTCCTACGTTACCCTGAAGCTGCAGAATGTGAAGTCAACGACAGTGACTGTGAAAGGGGCCAACCCATGCTGGGAACAAGACTTTCTTTTGTAAGTTGAAACAACAACAAAAAAAGACAGAAAATCTTACAACTTCTGACACATCAAAGCACTATTTACTCGCTTCGTATCTCAGGATTCCTCCCTTACAGAAAACGTTCTATTGTTTCATTAAACTGGTATTTCTCACCCCAACCTAATCGTCCAAAGTGTAAAGATGTTTTTACAATTCTTACAAATGAAGAATTTTCTTTCTCGTTTTCAAAATTAAAGAAATTAAATTTTCGGTATAAGGGATCGGGACTGACATTTTTATTCTATTGGAACTAAACTTTTCCATGATTAGAAATTGAAAATATCATCTACATAAATCTTAGAAAATATAGTCTTGTACTGCCCAAGATTTTCTCAAATTTCCGACAGTTTTGCCGCTCTTCTCTCTAATTGAAAGTCTTGTGACATGGAGCGTGCTTTTTCCCAGCCAACCACTCTCAAGATTTTTAATAAGAAATGAGTGCACAGCAGAATATAAAAATAAAAGTAAAGCTTAAAAATAACTGAAAATCCCCATTGTATATTGTCGTTCAGCATACATACTTTTTTATTAAAATTTACCTATTCAATTTACCTAAATTCAAATTTCAGCGTAAGCGTATTTCAAGCATTTCCTAAATTCTATATTCAAACACTCTCTCCTTTTGTTTTCGAGAAATCACTCACGGGCGTCTAACTTCCTCAGACATAAAGTGATTTTAGCGAATAGAGCTCTTGACGTCCTTTCTGCGTAAATCACGCTTCGCCTATTTAGTTTCGCGAAACACAGAATCACAATCAGAAGCTAAAGTATTTGACAGAATAAAAACAAATCTTTAATAACTTTCTATTGTGCTTTTTCGGTTTGAAATAAATTTTTACCCAAATTGTACATCCTAGTACAAATGCTCTATCAACAGATGTAGGTGGTGTAAACTTATATATAAACTAGCTGAAAGTTTGATAGAGGTGCGTGAATTTTAAGATGGAATGTGTGGGAATGACAAATGTCGACTATTTGCATCCAGAAATCTGCATTTCCGGTGGCATGGCACCACCATCTGGCAGTAGCATTGCATTCGTAGTCTTATCGACTTTTAACCCAGTTTCCACTCACTGAGAATTGTTATGATCTAAGAAACCCGTATATAAGGCGTCGGCGCTGCTACTTCTAAACCGTAAAATGCATTTATACCGTTTATGGCCACAACCGTAAATCCTTCACTGTACTTCCTACGTTCCAAGGACCTAAGCTTTTATCATTCTCTCTATTTATTCTCAATCACCGGCGGATTTCACGATTTCCTCATTTCGCGATAGAAAAATATACATCAATTTTATTATCCAATTTGACAATATTGCTTTTACAATACTAGCAAACCAACACGCGCGCGATTATTTTGATTTTCTTCTTAAAACTTCAAGTCATTCCAAAAACAATCAGATTTGAAACTATAATGTATACGAAATTTTTTAGACTTTTTTTTTTAGAGAGAAACCACTTTTTTAGAGAGGAGTTTCAAGAGTTTTCAAGGAATTTTAAGTTTCTAGGAATTTTAAGGGAATTTGACGATTTTTAAGTGATTTTTACAAAATTCAAAAGATTTTTTAGGATTTTAAAAAGATTTCGTAGAATTTTAAGGGATTTAGGATATTTCGTGAGATTTTAAAGGAATTCATGCAATTTTAAGAGACTTTTAAGGATTCTAAGGGATTTTAAGAGATTTTAAATATTTTGAAATTTTGAGGAATTTTAAGAGGTTTCTAAAAATTTTAAAATATTTCAACGAATTTAAGCGATTTATAAGGTTTTCGTTAAATTTTAAGGGATTTCAAAACGTTTATAAGAGTAATAAGAGGTTTTAAGGAATTTTAAATGTTATTCTGGAATTTCAAGGAATTTTAAGTTATTTTGAAAGATTTCTAATAATTTTTACGGATTTTAATAATATAAAGGGATTTTAAATGTAAAATTTCAAGAATTTTCTGGGAATTTTAAGAGATTTTAAAGTTTGTCAGGGAATTTTATGGAGAGATTTCAAAAAATGTTTACGATTTTTAAAAGATTTAGTAAAATTTCAAAGGATTTCAATGGCTGTGCATTTTTTAAGGGTTTTTAAGAAATTTTTCGACTTTTAAAAGATATTGTGGAATTTTTATGAGATTTCTAATAATTTTAAAAGATTTCAAGAGATTTCTCTAACTTTTAAAAGATTGTGTAGGATTTTAAGGGATTTTAATTGTTATCATATGAAATTTTAAAGAATTTCAAGAAGTTTCTGAAAATTTTAAGAGATTTTCACGAATTTCAATCGATTTCGAAGGTTTTCGTGAATTTACAAAAATTTCGAATGTTTTCGTAAAATTTTAAGGGACAAAGGCAAACAAACACATGTGCGATTATTATTTTTTCTTTTTTCCTACAAATTCAAGTCATTCAATAGCCAATCAGATTTACAACAACAATTTATACGAGATTTTCAAGACATTTCGTGACACCATTTTTTAAAGATAGGATTGCATTTTACACATTGAGTAAATAGGAATCTAATAACACTGAATGCGTCGGGAATGATATCGAGATAGTTATGTAAAACATGGAAAATAATTCTCGCTTTTTCCCGATTCACGCAGTATTCGAAAATAATTTTTAATTGAATTTGATATTTGAAAATTTGTGTTATTTGCTTTTCAGTGAGACGAATGACGTCAACACCGGTCTTCTCGTCGAAGTTTGGAGCAAAGGAATGCTGTGGGACCGAGCCTTAGGTTATCACTACATTCCACTGCCGGAAGTTTCTTACTCGAATGAGGTAACGCATGATGAAAGCCACATAAGACAGAATGTGAGTGTTGAAACACAAGGGGAGACACACGAACACCAAACACAGAGATATTTACAAGAATCACAAGCTTTGCTTCAAATAGACACAGCAATCGATAACAACAGTAACACACAGGATCCAGAATTTTTTGACACGGTACACTTTTAACAATTATCATTTGATTCTATAATGACTTCTTCTCTGTTCTATTTTTTATGACAATTTTATAACTCAACCGGTTTTTGTTTCGTATGATTTTAAAGCAAACATTTCTAGTTGATTTTATAGCACCCAACTGCTCAATACGATATTATTTCCTGCATTGGAAACTGTATTTTCTAACAAAATATTCGGTATCATAAGTATCAAATGTTGAGAATAATAGATAGGGTTTCGAGTTGTAAAATAAGCAATATTATGCACCAATCCATTCATTACCTGTTCCCATGTGGGCTGATTCCATATTATTTGTAATATACAATTTTAGTTGCTTTAGAATCAACAAAATTATGGTAATGTTGTTGAAACAAAAATTTTGAGCAAATGTCAAAAATGATTATCACTCGTGCAGAAATTTTGATGGGGTTCTGACCAGTTTTCCGTTTTTCTAATGTGGTCCTGATCTGGAAAACTGGAAAGAAACCAATATGGTATCTCACGCTATTCTGGTAAATATTCCATGTAGAAAAAACTGATCACTAGGGCCTCGTTAGAATCCCATTTTAAATAGGGCTAAATGGGCCTATTTTTGTACAAACGTATTTGAGCAAATCCAATTTGATCCGTAAGATAAATTGAGAAAGGTTTGGTGGAAAAGCATGGCCTGTTAATTAACCAATAACACTGGTAGCCCATTGGAGAGGTATTTTACCTTCCAATTGTCACCATCGACTATTCGGTCACCCGATATTTTCCGGATTATCGCAGTCACTGACTTAATCGACCGGAAATGGAGTCTGGCACTTGAAGCACCACAGTATAGTTGGACTAGATGACATGATTTAGTATACGAGGTGTGTCGGAATTCTCTCCACACATGCACATACAGAAACTGGCACCTATTTTATTTTTCTTGCTTGAATAAACTCAACTTTGCTTTTGCTACGAGTCCTCAATAAGCGGTACATTGAGGTACTATACAAATAGGTATTGAAACAATAGAAATAGGACAGCACTTGTAAAAGGACGTGACGCCTTAGTGACGTGCTAAATGTACACGTGTTGTACATCTCATCATAAAATTGATGTTACAAGTTTCACAAACATTCGTGTGAATTTCTAAAGCCCTGCATAAGTAGAAGTCATCTATTCAACTTACAAAGGGCGATGCTCTCCATTTTTTTAATTTCATATTTTTAAGGGGCTGAAAATTAATATTAATATACTATATATTATATATATAATAATAATAATAATAATAATCATGAAGTATTCGCATCCATACAAATATGGTCTGACTCAAAAGTAATTCTCAGTTAAAAAAACTGTAAAAAGATTCTAATTCAATTACGTCGGCAATGTATTGACACTATAAAAAATTTAATTTAAATTAAAAAAATTTCATCTCTGGTCTGGACCAGGTTTAGGTGCTAATAGAGAATTTGACCCTAGAAGAAAAAAATTTGGGGCGTTTTTCTATGGACTGCTATATCGGAGACTGAAAAATGCTGAGATAGCAATATGGGATTTGGGGTGATCACACTGCGGAAAGAATTAATCGTTGCCTAGAGCAATCAATGCAGATTCTACCTCTCCCTCTGGACTAATCGGGTCTGTAAGCAAAATTTAATACACACGTTCAATGAAGTCACTCTAAATTAAATCTATTCTAAAAAGATGATTGAGTCGAAGTCGAAATATCGTAACGCCTATTCCGTTCTCCTGATTTGTCGTATTAGTATTGATAGGGACTTTCGACAATCGATTTCAATGATTCAATGTTTCAAGCTGAAATGATGTTCAAAGTTTTCGATAGAAACAGCTTAATTTGTTCTTTAGTTTGCACTACGCATCTTGGTAGTCCCTTTTTCGACCTTGTCGATAAACTCCAACGTGAAGCAAAGTTCAACGAGTGTTTGTGCTGGTCGAACAAATTAAAATCAATTCCTGCATCGTCGAACTGCTTTTACGAACTACAGCTTTAGATTAGACTCGCCCAATCACCATCGATCCATGATCACCAGTGATAACTTGATTCGAAACCGAACAGACGTACGCTATCTCTAATGTAATTATTAACCCTTGTTTTCGTCAGGTTTTTGAAGCTGATGTGAAAAACTAATCGAACAAGGAATTAATCAATTCTTAACTCGAGAGACTTTCTAATATAATTTCTCTACTGTCAGTTTTATTCGCCCCTTGTTAATCTAGCAACCTTACTTTACTTGCTACTCGATTTAATTTGCAACTTTCCTTCAAGTTTACTATCGAGAGCAAATCTTGTTACTCCGGTCTTTAACCCTTTGCTCTTTTGTTAGGAAGCCTACATTAATATTCAATTAGGAGAAAAGTCGATTTAGAACCCCTCCTTTCAATGCTATTTTCTCAATTGCCATTACTTCTTCGTATGCAATTAGAATCTATTTTGATTCAATTTCAGTGCTAGGTTTTTTTTCTGATTGATTGATCAGACCAGACATCACTCTTTCTTTAATGAAAACATATTTTTTCGATTAATCAGAAGTTTTGAACGTTCACATGAAGAAAATATCTTTTCCAATTCTATTTTATACATAAATATTGTTTCAACTAAAAATAATAGACATTACAAGTATCTTTCATAATAAAATATTTTCAAGAAAATGAATCATTTTTTTAAAACTGTTGCAAGTTTAAATTCCATAAAAATCCATATAAAAATTCTTTCATTGGAACGTTCAGGACTTTTCAGTCATTTTTTATGTGTTTTAAAAGGTTCCCAAAAATAGAAGATATTTTTTTTAGTTCTTTGTTATTTCGGCTGCACTTTCGCTTGACACTCCTCTCTTTTATATTCATTTGTTGTTTTTTAAGTAAACGATAAAAAAAGTTTACATGTGTAAGTCATATTCTAGTTACCTTTTTTTTTGTAATTTTAATGAATTGAAAGCTTGCACCGGGTAAAAAATAGAGTACCTTCGTTTTCCGGAAAAGAATATAATACCTTTTCTCCTCTGTTGCAATGAATAGGGACATATATATGTCTATTGTATATGTGTGAGTATGCTCGCGTTACACTTTTCTGAAAATGAGTCTTGAATTTAAAATTGATCAATTTCGAAAATCCATTAAAAACCTCCTGAATTGAGCGATGTAATATATGAAGATAAAACCTTCTTTATTGGAAATGAAGCACAAAATAAGAAAATCTTTTTAGAAATAAGAGAGTGAAGTTGTTTGATGATGTCCTTTTCTTAGTACTAAACTTCAATTTAATTTTTCAATAAACTAGAGTTCACTTCATTTAAATTGCTCGATTCTTTAGTCTTGATCTTCTTGCCTCCTACATTTTCATCTCAGAATCACGTTTGCATTTCTCTTGAGACTAAATTATAAATGAGAGTCTCTGAATTAATAGAAAATTATTAAGTAATTCTTTTTCTATGATCATTTTCTATGATCATTTTCTATGATCATTGATTTTGAACATTTATAAACGAAAATATAAACTTTTAGTAAATTATTTTTAGTTTTATTTGTAGATGATGGAATTTACTTGTATATTTTCATTTATAAACGTTGTAAATGGCAGTTACATATTTTAAAATGATTTATTGAAATTTCAACACTTTTCAAATTAATTTCAACCGTGTATCGAGTTTTATTAACTTTAACGAGGAAACGGGATACGAATTTCAGGAAATGAAGTAAATTGAACATGAATTTTTCCAATGGTTCATTTGAAATTCGAGATGGAGAACATTTTATGCTTTATTTTGACTAAATATCTTGTGTTGAAAATTTCGAAATAAAATATGTAGTTCTTTATTTGCCTTTTAAGTAGATGAGGGAGATTATAGTCAGACTAGTTGGAAAATCCCTCTGGAGTTCTTTCATGTTAATTCTACTGAGTCATCTTAACGTGATTCATTCTCTGATTTATTACTTTAATTTCTACTGGAGAATTACGATAGCTTTTACAGAATTAAAAAGGAAATTCGTTATCTTACGTCTTCTTAGAAATTATGCAAATTTAAAGTAAATCTGAAATTACAATAAGATAGGAAGTTGTTTTTCTCCAGCAGGGAATTGTGGAAAAAATTGAGCAATATTTATGGAAAAATTTTACCCTGTATAAAATTCTTTTTCTCTAGTCATATAATTTCTAAAATTGAAAATGGAAACATATATATTTGAAATGTGTCTCGTTTGGCGAAGGATTGGACGAATCGGATTAAGGGTAAAGCAGATGTAGAGAGGGTGGCTTGTGCTTTAGGGGTCGTCTTCGTGAATCCTTGAGCTCGGTCGACTTGATTCAAGTCAAGTCGAAACCAACGACAACCCGACCCTCTTCTGACTGTGACGTCATCTGGCGGGTAGCCAAGATGAGACGCTCAATGAAACTGTTGGAAGAGCCAAGGCGGTGCCGGGGTGGTTTACGACGCTATTATGCTGCGTGCACACATCCAAAACTCTCGAGGACATCGACCTTGAAGAGAAGAGACAAAGTCCTCACGATAAATGCAATAATAAAGTGACGATAAGAATGAAAAAATGGAGAGAAGAAAACTTATTGATGCAAGTCTCTTTCCCGGTCTCATTGATTTCTCGAAAGCGTCCGATTGCGATCAGTCCTAGTTTAATTGAAATCTTCAATCTGATCACGTGCGACGATGTATTTTGTTAGAGTGGCTCGAGTTACTAGCGAACACGAAATGAAATTCGCTGCCTTCTATTCAATCCTCGAAAACATATTACAAAAAGACTTGTTCGTTTTTCTTAATAAAGTCGTTTTTCTTTTCTTCTCTTTTCCCCCTTTAAACATTTTCTTTGGAACGAAAAAGAAAAATTAGAATTTTATTTTATTGATGGTATATATCCTGTAAAAATGAAAATGTTTTTCGGCCTACTGGTTAACATGAGCCCTCAATTTTTCAATATACATTTCCCATGATCAATCAAAAGGTTAGCGAACCATAATCGCTGGAAAATGCTTCATCAATCTTTGTATTTTTATTCCTTACTGTTGACAGTTTAAAACAAATTGTGGCTTTCAGGTTTGTGTGAAACCGGAAAAAACACGGGAATTTTATTTGACCGGGAAAAACCCGGGAATTTCATTCAGGACCAAGAATGCTTTGTATTTTATTGAAAAATCGACGTTTTCTACTTTATCATATTTAGAGAAAAAATTTTTTTTTCAAAAATCACAAAAAGGCCAAATTCACAAAAGGCATAAATTGGTCGGAGGAAAAAAAATTGACCGGGAAAATACTGGAAAATACCGGGAAAAAACTTGGAAAAACCCGGGAATTTCTAATTCTCAGATCACTATAGACACCCTAAATTTATATAATAGAAATTTAGGGAGGTGCCCGTATAGAAATTTCCAAACCTGGCCCAGACCGGTGATGAAACGCCCGGCCTGATCGGGTCCCGATCGGTCCAGGTCTTGGCCTGGTCGGGCCGTGTGTTTCATCCCGATCTGGACCCGATCGGGGCTAGATTCCCCAATCTGGGCCAGATCGGGGCCACAGCAAAATTTCTACTCGGGGTATGAAAATAATTCACGGTTAAATAAATATTCCCACTCATCACTCTTCTTCGAAGATTGACCCTAATCTTAAATTCTCTCTACATCAAAAACACTCTTATAGACTGCAGAGAATCTGCATTTTTGCTTCAATATTCACAAAAGCACTTCTACAGACTCTTGAACTGTTTCCGCAGCAATTCCGTGCAATGCACTTATGGAACTGGTTGTATCCTAGTTCATCTAAAAGGGGTTTGACCCAGAGTCGTGTAAGCTGCATAATAAACTCTTTGAAGCTGCGATATCGACTCTGTGTGCTATAGAATGTATGTTGTTTATACATAATCCATAGATGCTTACCACACTAATCTAAAATGCATGTTTTAAGGAAGATGGGTTCGTGGGGATGATAAAAAAGGGAGAAGAAAAGGGAGAGGAGAAGGAAAATTTAAAATAAGGAAGTCGAGACACCCGGTTTTCAGTTAACGAAAGGTAGCAGGTGCTTTCCTGTTACGAGGATAATCTGGGTCAGGCTTGGCTTAAAATATTCATAAAGCCGCACGCGAGATCTACATATGGTAGCGGTTCGATTCGCATTAGAAATGCGCTGACTGAGGTGTGTCAAGTCACTCGAGAGTGTGTCAGAAGGTGCTTGTCATCCCACCAACAATCTCTCAAGACCTTGACAAAGTTCTCACGCTTTCTGCAGATGAGACTCCTTCAGAGTTAAATGATTGGTTATTCAGCTCAAGAGCCCAGCTAAAGACAGAGAGACGGGAAGAGGAAAGTGGAATGGATCATGAACTGGATGATCTTCTTACCAAAAATCATTCTCAGGGATGCTGAGAGATTTTGCTTTATTTTAGAGATTCTAGAGATTTTCGAGATTTTAGAGAGCAATCCATTCTACTTTTTCTAAAGTTTCTGAGAATTCTAAAGATTCTGAGGAGACTCCTAACAGTCCTAACTTTCCCTCCGATACGCAGAATTTTGCCTTTTTTATTATTGAAGGTGATGTTCCTCCAGGGAGTACCGAACAGGGAATGAATTTGTCTCGAGAAAAGGGAGTTTGAAAAAGAAGTTGGAGAATGGAGTTTGTAAGTTTTTTCTACTTTTACTTCAAAGGAATATAACAAAACCAGTTTAAAATAATTTTTTGCTGTAATTAGAATATGTATTAAATTATGTAATAATGAGATATCAGATTCATCGTCTGATAGTTAATTATGTCAAAAAGTCAGGTTTCTTGTAAAAACTTTAGAAACCTTCGGGCTTCATTAACTTTCCTTTTCGCAAAAAGTGAAGAATTATAAGCATTAGAGATTGATGGAAAAGATCCTGAGTCATAATGAATGTTCAGAAGTAATGGCAAAGTGAAGAAAATGACGAAAAGGCGAACTCTATAGACTCTCCATTCCCAAATACTTCTCCTAATATCTACTCTCGAAAGTTCAGAAGCAGAATGAGGTCGTTGTTTGAAATTGAGATCATTATTTAGAGTTCGAGGGCTTATCTGATTTGACCTTGGATTTATATTTTTGAAATACTTTTAAGATTCTGTTTCTCATTCAATCCAATTTTATTCATCAATAGATGAGCAATCTATTTGCTATCTATTATTTATTGCTCATCTATATATTCAGATCAGACTTAATATAAATATTATGGTTGTTCATTGTCTCTTTTAAGATATTTTGTTTAATAGATTTCTTCACATTTTATGTAATTAGTTTTCTTTCCTCCTTCTCAGTAGATCAATAGACCGATTAGTATTAGAAGTCCTAAAATATCTTATTTCTGACGTAAACCTTTACGTGATTTTCCGATAATGAAGAACTACGTAACAAAAAACATATCAGATTCGTCTGTATAAATACTCGAAATGAATTTTGTGAATCCGAAGCAAAAGTAATATTTCATGTCCTCTCCTTTGATTATTATTCCAAGTTCTCACACCGCTTCAATGTGTGTCTTACGTTGTGTATTCATAAAGTATTAAAGGGGAGTTTGGCTGACGTTCATCAACGTGGACAGTCACTGCTCTATATTGCGTGATATATATGCCAAAAGTTCACTCTGTGGATGCAACTTATTTCAAATCTCCATATTAATTTAATATAAAGGTGAATGGAAAAAATTATGAAGTTTAATTAACAAATTTCAGAGGCAGATAAAAGTTCCTAATTAACTTTAAATAATTTTCCTACCGTTTTTTATGTTTTATTTTATACCGTTTTATTATCTAGAGAGTAAATTTGTGTTTCATTAAAAAAATATTAAACTTAAAGTATTTATATTGTAGAAGGTTGGAAGAAGAAAAAAAAATTACAAATGGATTTTTCACTGAGACTATAATCCGTTTTTTATACCTTCAGAGTAGATTCCTTCACCATAATATATGAACTGTAATAACTTCAATATCAAAAGTCCTTGACTCTTTATCCTCGATTTTTATCGACACTATTTTTACTACGATGATAGAACTTCCTCTTCATTCTGAGTCTAAAAAAATGTCCATCTCATCGTTTTCATCACCTAAGGGAATTTCATGCCGATCCACCATCAGCACAAAACAAGGATGGTTCTTTCTCATAGTCGCGAAAGAAGAAGCACAAGATCCTTGCATGATCCATTGGGAATTTGTCGAGGTTTATGAAACTTTTAGAACAAATAGGGAAGCTTAATGGATAGCTTGCTCTTCAACAAAATGCCCATCATCCTTTGTACCTCTCGTTATTCTCGGAAAACATTTACCTTCATTTTTTCTTGTATCTTCATATATTTTTTTTTTTTTTTGACGAAGGGGCGAAACCTTTGAAAATCCTTTCTTGACGTGTCGAGGGTGGCAGCATCTTTTAAATGAAGGGTTGACACCTTCTTTAATCTTAGGTCTGGAAGTGAGCAAAGAAGGGTTGTGTTGGCAAAACGTGGAAACCTGTTTGCTTTGTCGAGAAATTCGCGTGCTTGGCTGGGTGAATTGGCTGCTTTGTTGACCTGAGAAATCGAGGAATGACAATCACCGCCTCACCCTCGTCGCACTTTGACGGACAGGGAAGCTCTATTCTAGTAACCTTGAACACAAACGACAAGCTTACGTAAGACACCCCATTTCTGTGAATTTACCTGCCCAAATGTCAATAAAGATGCTAAAGATAGGATTTTAGTTGAGGAGTTTACGTATCTCGTGATTAGTGTACACTGTATAGTGTATATATATATATTATACAATTACACTTTAAATTTGAAAAAATCTCTAAAATTCCTTAAAATTTCTGGAAACATCTTAAAATTCCACGAAATTTCTCCAAATTTGTTAATATTCAATAAAATCCCTTATTTTCACTAATTCTTTTAAAATTCCCCAGAATAATTTAAAATCCTTTAAATTCTACGAAAAACTTCAAAACTTTTTTAAATTCCTAAAAATCTCTTAAAATCTCATGTAATCCTTCAAAAGAAAAAAGTCGATTTTTCAATAAAATACAAAAAATTCCCGGTCCTAAATGAAATTCTGGTTTTGCCCCGGTCAAATAAAATTCCCGGGTTTTTCCGGGTTTCCCGTTCGCCTAGACACCCTGAAAACAAATGTTTATATTTGTTTAAGCTTTAACATCTAGATACTCTGTAAATATTCGGCTGTATGAGATCATATTCATTTTATTGAAAGCTATCTAACTTTATCTAACACCTTAAATGGCTGTCCCTTTTCTTAAAGCAGGAAATGTCAGGGAAATTGAAAAATTGAATCTTGTGGCCACCCTGAAAAGGAATTAAAAACGGAACCATGTGACATCAGCTAGGGTGATGTCTTTTTATTTTAGTTCTACTTTATAAAATTAAAAAAAAATTTTTTTTCAAAAATCACAAGAAGGCAGCTATAAATTGGTCAGAGGAAAAAAAATTTTACCGGGAAAAGACTGGAAAAGACCGAAAGAAAACCGGGAAAAACTCGGGAATTTCCAATTCCCTGATCACTAGACATCCTGATTTTTCTCAGAATCTCCAACTTACAATTAGTGATTGTATATATATTTCATAATTGTATATCGATTGATTCATAACTATCCAGGTGAACAAGATTTCAAAAGCGTATTTAACACAGCAAGAAATGAAAATAACCTTGAGAACTCACGCACTTTGATAATTATCATCAATTTTCAGAGTGGAGAGAGAGTTTAGAATCTTACTGTGATGATGTAAGTGAAACCCACCCCTTAAAGAAAAGAGAGATCGGATCAGTCAATCGCTTTCAATTGATCAATATGAAGGCTGACTATGAACCAAACTTGATTGTTGACCGAGCGTGATTTATTTTTGATTAGAACACGTCTAATTTTCTAAATAGCTTCTAATTCCTAAATAAAAACAGTATGCAGAAGAAAATCAAATGGAATGTATAATGTAGTATGAGAAGGAAGGGAATACAAATATTGTCAACGTCATGACTGCGCTTCATGTATCATAATAGTAAATTCACGCTTTTCCCTCTCTCGCATTATTACTATTTTCATTGTTAGTAATTGTCATCGCGCTGCAGACCTTGGCATATTTTCTTCAAATATTCACTATCTCTATTGGTTTCCAATACAACAAAATCAAACATGCTAAAAAAAAGAGCATATTTAGAACAAAGGATTCTTTCTATGAAAGCCGAAAGAGTAATAAATTACTCGTAATTAAAATGTGGGTTCTCTTTTAATCAGTCTTCAAAACAAATGAATAATATGAATATATATAGATATAGATAGATAGATAGATAGATAGATGCAGACATCTAGAAAAAGTGCATTTTCTTAAAATGTATAAAAAATAGAGAAAAATATTTTTAAATATTTGAAAAAAATGACTTGATCTTTTGATTTGAGGTTTGAACTCGACTTTTCCCTAATATATTGTTTGGTGTAGTCTGCTTGATAAACGGTGTCTATGTAGACTTTAACAAACGCAACGTCTGTCGTGACAAATGGTCACGTAAGTAAATAGTACGTGAGCGTAGAAATCGTTGTGTCGACCACTTGATTGATGCGCGGTTCGCAAGTAGATACGTATGCGCATACGTCAGACACCACTAGTGGCAGAAAATGCTCTCCAGTGGATGCGTCCTTGCTCGAGTCAGACATCAGTGACGATCGTTTAGCTCAGTTCATACCATTAATAATTCATTTTCAGTGTTCAAATATTTTGATAATTCGTTCAAATAAAATCAAATTAAAATACTCGCATTTCCATTAAAAGCACTTTATTCATTAACTTAAGATAAATGTTAAAATAAACATTAATATAAAAACAATCAAAATTAAATTAAAATAAATTTAAGTATCTAACAATATCACAATTTAAAATATCCAGTGATTCGACTAAAAATGGATGTAATTAAGCCTTCTTTAATATAAAATAAACTGTGGAGTTACAATTTCTGTAAACACGTGGGTCGTTGAATTCAATTTCTTCGGACTAATTTTTCTTGATTTTATGTTAATATTTAACAGGATGTCTACTGTGCGGGAATTTATAAGGAAATGATCAATTTGTTCTTTTTATTTTTTAACTGAATTTAATTATTAAGCTCTTATTGAAATGGTAATTAAAAATAGTATTTAATAATTTTGTTAATTGGTTTATGAGATTTGAATAATTGACGTGTTGAAGTGATTGGTACCTCTTCAGCTATGAGGTTTTAACGTTTATTTTAAAAAATGACGTCTTACAGGTTTCTGATAAGAATTTACCGAAAACTTTGACGGATAAGGGAGGATTGCAGAAGATTTTTAAAGATTTAAAGAAACTTCAGGAAATTTTAGGATGTTGTGAGGTACTTTAAATAATATTTCAATATTTCTTTGACTCTATAAAACATAAATATAAACCATTTTCCACATTTAAAATCTAGATACAGGCTAAAAAGAATGGAAGATTATTATGTTAGAGAAAAAAAATGATCAGCTTTATCTTCTCTTTAGATAGGATTATTTGTAATTTTTCAGGGGTAGAAAAAGACCCAATAACTCGATAAAAAGAATCCGAAGGATTACGAGCTTGTTTCTTCGCGAGTTTTAGAAAATGATCTAGAATCTAACATTGTAATATCAAGACCTTATCACCCCTCTTATTCACTCAATTGAGAACTTCGCTCTTTCGTATCTTTCTCAGTGCAGCTCTCTAAGTCTAAACGATCTTCTTTACTGAAAATCCCCTTTTTTCCCAGATAATTTTTCCCCTATCTTCTTTTCACGATATGAGATATTTTCTTAGAATCATTCACCATAATTTGTAATTATTAAATAAACCCTCCACAAGCTCTCTCCCTATTTCATTTTATAAGAGAACGTAATAATAATAAGTGACCTTCCTATGTCCGAAAATATTTTTTGAATTGACATATTTATTATTATTCGATTTCGACTTTATACGAGGAATGATATCTAGCTTTAGTTTTCCTCGTGTTTCCTAATGCATACATTGAAACTAATCATTTTTCATTTAGGGTAATTAAACCTATTTCAATTCTCGGTAATCGAGTCCTGAAAATACGAGCTGGTTGCTGAAATTGTAATTAGAGAATTTCCACAATTTGTATTCCTCGCGCTGACATTCTACGTGAACTGATACGAAATTTTACATTAATTCTGTTGAATCATATCTTGCGATTTTTATGTCGAAATATATTATCATTGGAAAATATTAAATTACAAAAATGATTAATAAATAAATTATTCAATATTTGGTAATATTTCAAAATGAGCATAAATGTGGGATTAAATTGTTTTTAATTGAATTTCGGTATTTTTCTTGTTCAATTAGCTTGCTGAAGTGAATGAAAGATAAATCGTATTTTAATTATGTAGGATTTTGTTGATAAAACTGTGTTTCATTTTTTATTTGGATAGATACCATTGAAATTAAATTTTAGGGCTTCTGGGTTTGAATAAAAATGTATACATAAATGGAACGGGTATATCCAATGAAAAGAGTAATTAATTTTCAGTTTAAATTATATTTTTTTTAACTGAAAGTCAAATACAAAGTTTACGTTCCCATTTCCACAAAAATAAATATTTGACTTGCTATTTTAATTGGATACATTTTGTTCAAATGAAATTAATGTGAGCTGGTGACTTTTATTTAATATTATTGATTCCGTGTTTACAAAGTAACTTGTTTTTCTGTCATTGACTACGGAGAGCGAATGCAAGTTTTAAAATTATCGATTATTGCAGAACAGAACGGTATTTCTGAATTTAGCCTTTACCAAGCTGGAATTTCAAGACATAATTCAGTAATCCTTTTAACGATTTTCATTTAGCAGATTTGCTTGCTTCAAACCTATTTCGTTCTATTTTCTGTCCTGCTATTTTATATCATTAAATATAATTCAATTTCTTTATGATACCCTGCCCTCATTTCAGAAATCTACTAATAATAATTATAGGTACTCTCTTTTTTCAAGATATTCATAAAAGACAATTTTCAACAAATTACATTTTTTGGAATATAAGAAAATCCGGGAATTTTCCTTCATTTTAATTTTGATATAGGAAGTGGATTTCCGGTTTGAAAAAACTTTTCCGAATAATTAACCTAAATATTTTTAATTGACACTTGCAACTTTTGTTAAATCTCTTGAAATTTTATGATAAATCGTCAGAGGGGTTCAATTACTTTTTGGATCTTTTATCTAGCTTTTGGATCTCCTTATCACTTACTGAAACCGCAAAACTTTCCCCGATGAGAATAACCAGGGAATAAATCGCGTCGTTAATCGCCTGTCATTTATCTAGAAGTCCGACGATCTTCTGTTGTTGACGGGTATTAAAGATTTATTGAAAATTCTCGTTAACCTTGTAGATTTCAGGTGCGAGGAACAAGAAAAAAATAAGTGAATGAAACGAGGATAAAAGGAATTAAGAAAATGAGAGGTTTCTGCTGCCACCATTTTTCATTAATTCGATAACATAAATTCCTATTAATACCTTACTAGCTTGAAAATCCTGCTAAGCACTTTTACTTTTTTTCTTTATTCACTACGACCCTTTATTACTTCATGTTCTTGGCTTTTCTCCTTTTTGCTTTTTTTTCTGGTGGACATCCATTATTCACTATGAATTTTCGGGACAAACAGATCCATTCGCTCCTGTGTGCAATTTTATCGTGCAGCCGTAGCGCTTGAAATTTGTTTCTTGTTTTCGCGAGAAGTTCGACTCTTCTCTAACTGTATTTTTCCAGTTGAGATCATCTTGAGAAAAAGTATAAAGGGAGGAAATAAGTCGTAAACTTTCAGATAAGCATTTATATAATCTGTTGTATTTATCAATTTTATTTAACAAAAAAGAAAACTTATAAACAGAAATAATAATTCTACGATATCGTACAGAAGAGCTCAACAAAAAAAAACAGTCATAAAATTTCCTGGTTAAACGTTACTGATTCGATCGTTTGAAGCATTCAATCCCGTGCGGGATGCTTGTTCGTGCTCGCGTTTGGGGTTAAATTTTAACGAGGACGAGAAATTACGGTTTCATGCACTCTACATTCTACATTCTATAAACCTGCTCTACCGATTGTATTCTAGAATCGTTACTGCTGTAAATGTTTAAACACGGAATACCGCAATTTGAAAAATAAAAATAAAATAGCCAACAAGATATAAAAAAAACAAGCTACGAAAGTTTCTTTGTTATTCTAAATTGTTAAAATATTATACTTTTTGAAAGACATTTTGTTTTTTGAGAGCAAAGTTTTGTGCAACAAAAATGTATGAAGAACTTTTAAGTTCAGATATGAAAGATGAATTAATTGCCCCAATTTTCTAAGTTTAATATGAATGCAGTCTTTCTTTTCTTATAACTGTGGCGCATTAAAAGGAGAACTAATGAGATTCTGCGGAAATTCGATGTAAAAGAAATTCCAAATTAGCGGAAGTGCCGATGAGATAGTCTGATAAAGAAAATTGCTTTTAACTACTGCCATTTACAGCCCCGAGTACCGAGATTCTACCATGGTGACGATAATCACACAGAATGATAACAATCTGAAGATAATTGATCGAGGCGTTTAAAACGGATCATCTCATTCATTTTTGAAACGTTCCAGCATTTGGGAGTTGAAGTTAGAATTCAAATGAGAATACATTTTAGCAATTGTCTCTTATCTTATGATTTTCCTTAATTTTTTAAAGTTTTTTTTTTAAGTTGTTAGACTTCGTAAATTATACTGCTTCTGACAATATAATATTATATTTTCTGACAATATAATTTACATTTTTTAGTTAGCAATAAAAATATAGATAAAATGGAATTTTTTAACCTTATTAATACATGAAATGAAAATACAAATTAAGAGAACTTGAAACACTCTTTAAACTTCTAATAACTAAAAGTGATTTTTAAAGTATTAACTTCTGTGAAGGGACAGTGGAAGTTTATATAGTCGACTTAGAGTTATTATGAAAGAAACTTTAAAAGGCATTCGCTTACCAAAGTTAAAATATTTTGATTACGAAATTTAAAATAATTTACCTACTGAAAATTTTGCCAAAGACAAAGGCATACATGAATAAATATGAAGTCTAAAAATGTTGTGACGTTCTGTGAAATAAATAAAATTTTAAATTATTAAATTAGGTATAAACCATCCTATGTTAAAAAAATGGTGTCACGAAATGTCTCGAAAATCTCGCATATATTGTTGTTGAAAAACCTGATTGGCTTTTGAATGTCTAAAATTCTAATAAGGAAAACAAAATAATATAATAATAATAAATAAATAATAATAAATAAAACAATAATAATAATTCTTCAAAAATTTGTTAAAATCTCTTAAAATATTCTTAGAAACCTCTTGAAATTCGTTATTTATGAAAATATCTAAAAATTCTTAGAATACAAAATAATCAATTACAATATAGTTACTATATTACCAGTTACTATTGTATAGAATACAATATAGTTTACTATATTGTAAAATTTCAAAAACCAGGTTCTATTTGTAGTAAAGGGGCTATTCAAGTATTACGTAACGTGTTTTTCGTTTGTTTAAATCAATGGTCCTTTTCAACTTCATGGCTGTCTTATTCTCATCTTTATTTAAACAAAATATTTATTTTAAACAAAAGAAAAACACGTTACGTAATACTTGAATAGCCCTAAAGTATCTGAGTTAGTGGATCTTAAAAGAAGAGATTTTATTCCTCTAACTGATTCTGTATCGTTTGCTGTTTTATAGGATGGTTCTGGACAATGGGTCAGCCTCGATTCCGAGTTAGAGATGAGAGGGGGCGAGGTAGTTGGCACCAAGGGTCCAACTGGCCACACTCTCCTCATCGACTGTCGTTTCGAACTACCTTTTGGTAAGTAAACCCTCGAAAAATTCAACCTTCGCTTCTTTTAGTTTGCACGTATTCTGTTCTACTTGTTGCAAAACAGAAGTGAAAAATTCTGTTGCAGTAAATATTTTACAGCAGCCACTGTCTCAAGTCTCAACTTCCAACTGTCCGTTTACAAAATTTCAACCCCTGACTTTGAAGTTTAATAACTTGTTATAATTGGATCAAATTTTATAAATTCGATAATTTTAAGTTATTCCTTAAAACGAGGTGCCAGAATTTTGTAATTGGACAATAATCTCAAATATCAATTGGCAGTTAATTAATTTACTAGAAGAAATACTCAATTGATTAGAATCTACATTTGAAGATTAATTTAGAACTATAGTTTAAAATTAATATTGACAACTTGAGACAATTAGCTTCTTGTAGTAAACTTTCTCTCAAAGGTTTTGCTTTTCGATATAGATTTGAAGATAAAATTACTATTCTGGTCTACTATGAGAACTGGTGTGACTATCAAGTGCTTTTTAATTAATCAATTAACTTTATTGTCGTATCAGGGAAAAAAGTTTGAAAGAAATATCATTTATATAACTTGTAAGGGGAAAAAATGAAATATAGAAGAAAATTCTCCTACACTGGAAAAATTTCGCACTTGGCTGATTTCGTGACAGTAACTTTTAATTGAGTAGTCTCGAAACTTCGCAGCCATTGACCCGATGCCTACACAACTTTGTACTACCTGGCGCATAGTGAAGTACTTATAGGAAGCACAAGACGCTTTACTTTAAGAGATTTCAACGCCTGTTGAAGTTTTCACATTCGATCGTTAAATACAGAAGCTTATATTTCCAATTATTACTTTTCAGACAAAGTTTCTCTTCTTTCAGATACAAAAAATTACGGAAAGATGTTCATTTTGAAAAAGAAAAGTATATCAAAGTATTTTCAATTGCATTCTCGAGAATCTTGGAATGAAATTGAAATTGCAATTGAAATCTTGGGAGTTTGTTTTCATTCTGCTTCTGAATAATAAATCTGAAAATCAATCGCAGTGTGAAAAATTCCAAGAAGGACGAGCGACGAGTAGGTATCAAATCGAAAGGATAAGTTGGAAAGTATAGGTTGACGATGATATTCGAATAGATGTTCGGTTCACGTGAATTTATACTTTTGATACCTTGTTGGTTTATTCAAGGGGAATTTTAGTGAACTTATAAATCACAATCCACTTATCCATACCACGAAGCTCATCTGGGTCTCTCAATTTTCCATACCAAATGTGGTGCCTACATATCTTGTTTCGAAGTAGCAGTCACTCTCGCAATTTATTATTTTTCACTCTTTCTCACTTCCTGCCTCTTCTTAATACTTTAGAATTTATGGACCGTCGATGCTGAGGATGAATTCGAAATCAGTTTGAGGAAGTTTAGAAAAAATTCCGGTTCATCAAAATGTTAAAAAAACAATGAGTAATTACGTATTCCTTACGTAGTTCTTTATTAAAAGATATATGGACTTTATTTTCGCTTGATAGTCACATCTGGAGACTCAATATTTGAAGGCTGAAAATAAATTGTATAATAAAAGAACGTGAGATGAAAAAATGAGATAAAAATACGATTGGGATTTGGGCTTTTTGCCGTAGACTGTTAGTCAGGGTGTTTACTATACGGGAATTTAAGGAAATCCGGGAATTGAACGGATTTTATTGACCTTCATTTTATTTTTCATGTGGAAAAAATTCGGCAATTGTCTGAGAATTTCATGAGGAAAATTTAGTAGACACCCTGATTATTGTAAAAAAAATATTGAAAAAATTATATTGGCCAATCAGGAAAGTATGAACAACCCACCGGATGGAAAACCCTGCTAACGAGCGAAATGGCTAGGCAGTTGCAAGCAGCCCGGCCAATGTGTGGCACAGGTACCCTCATCAAGATCATCGAGGTCGCCAGATCGCAAGATCATCGACTGTCTTCGATCGAATTCCCGGTTGAATATAATCGTAACCGTGGTTCCTCCAATATCGTGGATTCGTAACGCTGTCTATTAAAAAACTGACAAAAATAATACATTTTAAAAACAATACATTTTAAAAATAATTAATTTTAAAAATAATAAATTTTAAAAATAATTTAAGAAGGATTTTCAAATATTGGAAGATCGACTTTGGAATGAAATGGAGGAAGTCAGTGGTGCGATTTGACGAGAAGCAAACATTAGTCAAGGCAAAATTGATTATAATTTGAAGGAGAGGAATGTATTTTTAAAAGTCTCTGACTTGGGAAATGATTGTTGATAATGAAAAAGTCGCTACTTAAACTTTTATTTCATTGTGCAAAAAATGTTTCTTCTTTCAGAGAAAATTTTCTTTATTTTCGAAATTCGTTTCACGTCTTTACTTCTCGTCGCGTGGACTGTACCGTTAACGAGTTTCATCGATCAGATGAAAAGTTCCCCCAGACTTCACGAAGCGGGCGGCAAATTAAGGAGGAATTGAGAAAAACTTTGGAGTCTCGACTCTTTTTCTGTCTTACTTTTTCTCACTTCCGCTTTATTGCGTTCTGCAAGTTCAAATCACTTTCGGCAAATTCCTCCACCCTCTTCCATCCACGAGTTACGCATCCACGGTACGAAGATCCACGTTTTAATACGTAATTTAGCAATGCCAATCCCTTCTTGCTCGCCAGCCACTGCACCAAGGATATTATTTTTAGTTGAGTGCTCCTTGGAGATTTATCATATGAAATAATAGTTAATTAGATAATTTGACGCAATTATCAAAGAGGGAGACCATTATTTTGTCTTGGAGAAACAATATATGACCTTTTCTTTTTTATTTAAGGATATCCATTCTTAATTATAAAAAAAAGTGAATTAAATATGTAGAATCCAGAGAGCACTCAAAAAATATCGACATGCGCACTGCATTATTTTCAAATATTTTTACATGCGATACTTACCTGTGTGTGAACGAAGTTTGGATAGCCCAATGTTTTTTATAAGATGTTCGATGTTTATGCTTTTTCTATGGCAGTACGTGCATACTCTGCATACTGACACACAAAATTATTAAATGTACACCGGGAAACAATTTCATTGAACCAATCAGTAACATTTTCCTAAATGACGCATTATTATTGGGTTGAAGTTTTAGACATTTAGTCTGACGATTTTTTTTATATTTATTGGAATAATAACAAAAAAAAGTTTCCACTGTTCCCAAAATCCAAAGTTTTTATTTATTTACTAGGAGCAATTTTCGAGAATTTAGAGGAATTTGCTAAAGATTTTAAATAATTTTAAGGAATTTCAAGGGATGCTAAGAGATTTAGATTGATTTTAAGAATTTAAAGGGATTTTTAAAAGAGTTGAAAAGAGTTATCAATAGACTTTTTCAGAGATTTCACAAAATTTCAAGACTTTTTTATTGATTTTAACTAAATCAAGAAAGTTTAAGAGAATTCGAAAATTTTCGTAAAATATTAAGGATTTTCAAGAGATTTAATGATTGTTAAAAGATGTCTTGGAATTATAAGACATTTTAAAGAATTTTAAAGGATTTCAAAAGATTTTTAGGATTTTTAAAAGATATCCTGACATTTTTAAAGATTTTAAAGTGAAAACTCTTGAAAATTCTTAAACTGTTTTGAATTCTTTTAAAAATCCTTTCACCTTTCTTAAGATATATCTTGAAATTCCCTAAAAAATCTCTTGAAATTTCTTAAAAACCCGGGCAACGCCGGGTAAATTTCTACTAGTACGTAAATAAAAATAAAATGATTTTGGAAACTTTATTGATATTCTTAATCCAAAAAATGCAAAAAAACTAAAATAAAATAGAAATTTTCGTCAGACTAGACGTCTGAAACTTCAACCCAATCGCATTATTAGTAATTTTCGACTTTCAGAATTGAGAGCAAGAAATATACAATAGATTTGAATGAACTTCTCAAAATCTTCCCGGATATTTTAAGAATTTCCAGCATTGGAACTATTTCATTCAGATAATGAAGCCTTTCTGTTCCTATTTAAGATTGAATAATATTTACATATTTAAATAATATTTTACCAAGAAAAAATGATAATTTACTTCTGAGAAAAGTGCTCCCGTTTAATCATGATTTCTCGAGTATGGCGTGTTTAAAACGCAGTACATCGAACACTAAAATTCCGAGTGCACCTACCACTTAGAGAGTGATATTTTTTTAAGAAACCTAGATTTCTCTGTTTTCCCTTAGTGCTCTCTCTTAGAGAGATTTAAAGTTCAATAAACCCCCAAAAAACCAAAAAATGGAAGGACGCGAGAATTCCAAAAACTTCTTCGAAAGCCTATGAACCATGCAGGCTGTGAAATTGATAAAATTTAGATTTATACTTTCGTTCTGAATTCATGACTTCTCGAGTTCTTGAATGGTAGTTTTTCTTTCATAAAACCGAAACTACACAAAAGAGCACACCACGAACATCATCGCACGTGCATGCAGTGGCGCGGCGATAGCACCAGAGGGGGGTTACATAAAAAAATATATATGTTTATACATATACACGTGTATATGTATACATGCATACTATATACATATACATGTATATATATGTGCAATAAAACTTTTATAAAAGAAAGGAAACTCGAACAAAGATTCCAAAAGAAAGAGGGTACCTGCAAATGCATCGAGCTATGGCTGCGACACTGTTACTATAAATTATTCATTCACCTTCTACCTTTTTCTCTTTCTATTTCTTTAACTCTCTAATTTCTATCTCTTTCGTTCTATTCATCCTGTCTCTTTCTTTTCCTCTCGTTTCTTCTCTCATTTCCTCTCTTTTTTCAGTTTTCTACAAGAAATTACTCTTTAATAGCAATTTCATGACGAGCCAGTACGACTTTAGGTCTTCCTGTAATTAACAAAGGTTTATGAATCGGATGATCTCGATATATGGCGAGACTTCCAAAATTAGTTGCGATTAAAAAAATTGGTAGTGTTTTCTCTTTCTTTTTTTAATGGATCGTTTTAAAAATTGCTTAATTTTAAAGTAGAGTGTACAACTTTACATAGAACATAGAACAGTTTTTAACATAGAACAGTTTTTAAGTATGATTTTCAATTCCAGCTCTTTTCCGTTCATTTCAGAAAATACTCTTCCACCGAACCAATTTGCATAAATCTCAATTTATCTGATTGTAACTGTCGTCTCGTTTGTTGTGTACTTCGAGTTCCTCAGATTCTACAATACTCGTAAATGTTCCTAACTATACATACTAGAAATGAGCACAAAGTGCATTGTGCATTTCCCAATCCAAATAGTTACCGAAGAGAATTCAGATATATAGATTTCAGCATGAAATTACTAGCATCATGACGTGTATATACCATTGATCAATTGATCATATTCTACATTTTAATTTTACATTTGAGAGATTTTATATATATATAAATTATAAATACAAATTATATTCCTGAAAGTACTTTTTAATATGTAATTACGATATTTAATGAATTTATTTATTACTGCAATGTTTTCCAAATTTTTTTCTGTTCAGTAATAGGATGTTTGTTCTGAGCTCATTTTACTGCTTTTGCAGATTGTACTTGAGATAATAGAAAATTGAGTTTACAATGTCAAAAACCTGACTCTATAGAAGTTTTCTATGTATTTTCTAACGACAACAGCCGTGCCATGCTGAAAGCACCGGTTCTCGTTAGATCACTGAAGTTAAGCAACTTTAGGCGCGGTTTAGTACTTGGATGGTTGACCTCTGGGGAATAATACCGTGTGCTGTTGTCATTTACGTTACAAGCCAATGTACTAATAACTAACTGATGATATTGTATTTCTGTGATGTTATAAGTTTCTTTGGTGGATCATTATAAATTATTTTTTTCTTAAAAGTATACTATCTTGCAAGTACAAAACCAAAATATTTCCACTTTATTTCAAAAATTGAATTTTTTATGAATTTTTATGTGAAAAAGTTAAAATTTTGAAAAATTTTTTCTTTGTATTTTTTCATTATGAAAAAAATATTTAAAAAGCAAAAAAACTGTTGGGTCTTAAAGAAGAGACCTTAAACTAAGTTCGGTAGAAATTTAAAGTCGATAAATTAAGTAGAAAGAGAATGGCAACGGTTTTTCCACGTAGGGTCCACCTGACCCCTTTTATGACCAACACGTTATTATTCGGAGGTGTGATCACAACGGGTTAGACACTTTAAATTACACTTTTAAAAATTACTTCAAATAATTAGTAAATAATTTTAAATCCCTTCAAATTTTTTTAATTCTTTTAAAATCTTTAAGGGGTAACACCACTGTAAACGCCCAAAAAACACGTTTTTACAAGAATTTTTTTTTTTTGATGGAAGGGAAGGGAATACAATAATGATGATTTGGGAAGTTATTATTTATATATTGAACTAAAAAATTACAAATGTTCAATAAAAAATGTTACAAAATGGCAGCACTGGAGAGACATTTCCGTAATGTGTGTTTTCTTGGAGGAGTTCCGCGGCACACAGTACACAGGGTGCAAAATTTAATTTGGAACAAAATAAAAATTTTTTTCTTAATCTACATGAGAATAGCTAGAGAATCACGTAGGGGATTTAAAAAATATTGACTTTTGTGTAATTGGCAAGCATTTGAAAAAAAAAACTCATTTTTGGACAAAGAAAAACGGCACTTAATTGTTTATAACAATTGTTTAAATTAATTTATCGAAAATTTAATGAAATCGATTTCGAACACGTATAAAACCTTTTGTCCTTTATTCTATAAGGTTCAAAGAATTTTTTAAGCTAATTAAAAAAAAATCGATTTTTTGAAATTTCTACAGTGGTGTTTTTGTTACCCCTTAAAAAAATGAAAGCTTCCCGAATAAAAATAATATTACCGAAAATGTTTTTATTTTGAAAACAGTTTGAAAAGCACATTCCTTGCTTATTATAGCGAGCGAATTTCTCCTCGCAGACTAGATTTATATTCTCTTCCGCAAGTAGATTAACTACACGAGGCTCGAAATGGAATAATTACACGCGGTAGTTGAGTCAAACGAACGCTAGATATATATCATGCAGAGGGGTGGGTGAAAGAAGGGCGGTAGAGATAAAAGGGTCGGAGGGCATAAACTAAACACGCTCTAAGCAAAAAGTTTCTCTTCGCAGAACCTCAGCTTGCTTAGCAAGTGAAAATTTCCTTTCAGAACCTTGCATATAAAAAAAAGTGTTTACGATGAATTCCTTACGGTTTTTTCGTTTAAACAGAAGTGAAATAAGAATCAAGAAGTGGTAAATTACTCGATAATAATTAAATCCTCTTTTCTACCTTTTTTCTTCCTCTTTCAGAAATTATTGAATCTCCTCTGTAGCAAAAGAGTCTGTTAAGAGAATTTTCCTGTTCATTGGTTCGCTTCTTGTATTTGATACTTGAAGGTGAAATTTTATCAATAACGCTAAAATAAAATCACGTCAAATTTGATATTCAAAATTATTTTATAATTCTTTTTTTAGATTCTATTTCTGAAAGATTTCTCTAATATCTTTCACGCAGATTAATTTGTTAATTAACTTTATTAATTAAATACTGTAAATTTTACTCTGAAACTTTTGAAATGAAATTATATTGTTTTGAAAGTTTCCACTAATTAAGTTTCTTTCTCGGAGATCAAGAAATTAATAAATAATAACAGATCGTGCTTACACGCGATACCTGTGTGTTTACCGTGCATATTTACTGACATGATTCAAATTATCTCGGCGTTAGATTCTATATAAAGATTTATTTTAATACAGTGATACGAGAGATAAACAGTATGAGCAAAAGTGCACGTAATAAATTATTAAATTATTATTTTTTTGCTTGTTTTGTACCCAAGTTCTAGTATTGCGTGCTCTTAATAAGAGGCACGTGTAGTTCGTTTTACTACGTTAGTAATTTATATAAGTTTTGAGACACAAAAGGTGTGGTCTTTGGTGAAAAGTAGTTCCCGTGGCCAGAAGTTTATTGCATTTCTTTAAACCCTGTGGGAAATTTGCTGTTTCGTTTATTTGACTGGTGAAATATTTCAAATTAAAAGCGTAACAAAAATTGCAATTTTCATTCTGAATGGTTACGTAAACATCATTTATTCTTTTTAAAAAATGTTCAATATAGTGGAAAATAATTTCATTTCGTAATATTCATCATTATTAAAAATATTAATCTCTTTCTGCATCCATCTTATATCTGAAGTTATGTAAATCGTTTTTAAATCATTAAAATTTTACTCTCTCAACCTGAATTAGTTAATTTTTATTAATTAATTAATTTATTTATTAATAATTAATAATTAATAATTAATTAATTAATTTTCTGTTAAAATTAAAATACTGGAAATTCCAAGAAGTCATTTAAAAATAAAAACTAGTAAAAATCCAATATAAACCTTTTGAAATCCCTTAAAATTTCATAAAGAACTTTCAAATCACGTAAAATTCATCAAAATCCCTTAAAAATTTGTCAGTATTCTCTGAAATTCTTAGAAATATTTTGAAATTCCTTAAAATTACAAGACGACCTTTAAAATCCCTTTAAGTCACACGAAATCTTTTCAAATTCCTCAAAAATTTTTGAAAGGCTCTAAATTCTCCGACAAAATTTAAAAATCGACAAAATCCGTTAAAACCTCATAAAATAACTGAAAATTCTTCATAATTCTTCGAAATCCTTGGAAACATTCTAAAATTTTCTTAAATTTGTTAAATTAACCTTAAAATCACTATAAATCTCTTGAAATCCTTTTATAAATTTTGAAATCTTATAAAATCTGTTGAAATTCTTTAAATTTATTTTAAATCTTCTGCAAATTCCTCTAAATTCTCTAAAATTGCTTCTAGTAAATAAATAAAAATTTTGGATTTTGGGAACAGTGGAAACTTCTTTTTTTGTTATTATTCCAATAAATGTAAAAAAAATCGTCAGACTAGACGTCTGAAACTTCAACCCAATAAAGGAAAGTAGAATAAATGGAATAGAAGTGGATAAACTGAAAAGTTAATTACCCTAGTCAGTGCTAAAGGGATGGTCGATTAAGAAGGAACGAATAAATCTTTGGGGAACTTCCAAAACTCGGGATCAAATAGATCTTCGAGTGTAGAATCTCAAGTAGCCGTTACCATCAGTTTACTACAATGGCACTATTGAATCCTCGCGAATTTTCAATTCTGCTATTCTCTTTTTCTCGGTAAAACTAGAAGATAAGGGGAAACAGAAAGACGAGTAAAGGAAGGCCGTGGAAAGCTTTCAGGCTGGGACACTCTCAACTTTGTCAATATATCAGCGTCCAGCTGTTACTCGTGGACTGTATTACGACTTTACATTTATTTTGCTACTATAAAAGCGTACGAAACGATTTTCGGAATCGAGGCTGATTTTAAATGGCGAAACTTTGATGAATAATAAGCAAGATAGGGGATGAAAAGTTGGGGCTGTACATTAGCATGAAGGAAAGAACTACTTGCGTTCCGAGACTTTTCACTTGACCTTTTTCTTAATTGCATCTCATTCGAACTTAGAATGCATGCTCGCAAAATCTCGTCCACAACAAAAATAAATGTTTTACGGCCATTTGTAATATTACGTGGAAAAGTTTTTTTTTTTTTTATTTTATTTTTATTTTACTTTATTTTTTTTTATTTTTTATTTTATTTTTTATTTTAATCCAGTTCCGACTTTAAATCCAAGTCCAACAATTTAAGAGCACTTATAAGTGTCGCTTTAACCCGGTTTTAGATAATACCGCGGAAGCAATTGATGCGCTTTAATAAGAAGGTAATCTAGGTGTTCCTAGAAGAATTTTTATAGGTATTCTACTGCGCTGGGTTTTACGTCGATACTTGCACTTCTTTTTGTCGCTTTTATTTTTATTTTATTGCATATAACTTTATGGGAAAACGGAAACACTTGAGAACAGCAGATTCTGAAAAGAGGGAAAAAGTATTAAGCATAAAGTTTTATTACTATTACCTTCTATTCTTTCCAGCAAGGTTAATTGAGTTTTATAACCATTTTTACTCTCTTAATGAATCTGTCATTTAATGATTCTGTACTCAGTTCAGAAATGTTAGTTTGAAATGTTTTTATTTAATTTCAAAGATATAATAATCGAAGGAGTAATAGACAGTTCTTCCAATGTTCGATTATTAGTTGGAAAACTTTGTTTGCAATTACGTTTTGAAATTTATTGAGATTTTGGAGATATTAAGGGTTTCCACGCCATTGCAGCGAATTTTATTGAATTTTTATTTGAAGAAAATGCCATTCTAAAAGATTTAATAATATTTTAGGGGATTTGAGTATTTAATATTTTAAAGGGTATTAGGTAATTTTAAGGACTTTTAAGAGATCTCAAGGGATATCATGAATTTTAAAAGAATTTTACGAGAAATAATAATCAAAGGAGTAATAGAAAGTTCTTCAGTAATATTTAATTAATTTAAAAACTTTCTGGGTGGCAACTTGACCGAGAAACCGAAAAATAACGGCGGACAATTTGAAATTGTCCGCCGAATCGCGACCTTGATTTTGTTTTCAATTACATTTTGATGAAGTCAGGGTGTCTAGTGGATCGGGAAACCCGGAAAAACCCATAAAAGTCGAAAAATTGACTTTTTTCTAATTTTTAATTAAGTAATTTAAGTTAAAATTAATTAAAAATTATAAGAAATATTTATTTTACTTGTTATGAAAGTTTTAGAATATGTAATTTCAATTAATATTTATACTTCAGTCTGTGATTAAAAATAAGTTTAGCACGTGTAAATAAATAGTTGTTTTCTTTATATTATGCATTTTTTCTATGTATATTATGTTAAAATTTATATTTCTATGTATACGTTGACTTTTAAAAATCACAGTCGGAGGAAAAGAAAATTTGACCGGGAATTTCAAATTGCCTGATCACTAGACACCCTGTATTTAATTATTGATGTAATATAAAGATGAATTTCATTAAATTAATTGAATCTAGATCTGTTGTTTAACATGGACCCGAAACCTAAAGCCATTACCCTATTCGTGATAGAAATTCTAATTTAATTCCATTTAAGCATCGGCAGCATCCTCGAATAATATTGAATAAGGTGAAGAGATAAAGGGTAAACAAGAGATTTGCGGAGTGTTGTTACAAGGTTTACTAAGTTGCCTCGTGGAATTCATAGAACTAATTTGCATAAGTAATTAGAAAATAAAAGCTTACAGTTGAGGACGACATGTTGGCTTAATATGCTTCATTCCAACTTAAGAACAGGTGCAGTGACAGGGGTTTTTGGTAGTTGATATTAAACCCATCTTAATAGAAATTTGATGAAAAAAAAAGCTAGGAAAGCATTAAGAAAGCTAGGAGAGCATATTAGGGAAGAAATATAGGAGTTGTAAAGTTAAGTTGGAAGCACGAATGCTTTTGGTCTCCCTCGTGTATGGATATCGAGTTAGAAGTAGAAATAGGTACTCGAAGTTCGAACCAGCCACCAAGGCTGAGAAGAGACCGTTGGTACGTGGAGCGGGAAATTGATGCACTAGGTACGTAAAGGTCGAAGTGCCGCGTGGAGAACACTGCTACCCTGTTACCTTTTACCTATTCCTTTCAATCCCCTTCATACCTCCCCTCTTCCTGGGAAAATAAAGCACGCGCTGCAAGAACACGTCCTAACCACCATAAAATGTCCTCGACGCTAATATAATAATGGCAGATCGCTTCAAGACGTGCTCGGCAAAATGTTGTTCAAGCGGAAATTCATTTTTATACAAAAAAATTCTTCCAGATATTCTCTCAACAATAGCAGAAACAATCTTTTCAAGCACAAACAATCTGCTACAGGACTGACGTAACAATTTTTTGAATTTTCTTGAAAAATCGAAAATTCAAATTTTGAGCCAAATAACGCGTGATACAGAGAAAATTATAAGAACATAATTATTTGTCTTTGATGAGAATGTGTTCCTTAAGGTCGATAGAACCTTAAGTAAATTAGTTTTCTTCTTCATATGGTTCTGTTAATGAAAATTGTGTTTACAAATTAGTTGTATCATATTTTACTATTTCTGTGGTTGTTAGAACCATAGAGTTTTTTCCGTGTGTCTCTTATTTATTCTCTCAACACTCTTATTCCTATTTCTAAAAATCTCGAACCTACTTTCACCAGATATAATACCATCTTCGTATATTTCATGAAAGTAATGTTTTGGAATATTTTCTCATCTTCTCTTATACTTCCACTAAACTCTTCTACTTAACCGTTTGTTTGGAAGGCTTTTGGTGTGCTCGTGTGTTTTAAAGTGGCGCAGCCTTGTTCTAGCGATGTCTGATGAATAGCAAAGCGGTTTATATCAGTCGTTGCTGAAGTTGGAACAAACAAATTGTTTCGCTTGTATTGAGATACACGGAAATTACAATCTTGCTACAAAACAATAAATATACCAGCACCGAAAGATATAAATTGCATGGTATCATGAATAAAGGTCCAGGGTCGTATCGTACCGGAATACGGGATTATATACATAGATTGAAATTAGTTATATTTTTATTATTTTCATTGTTTTTATTTCTATTTTTTTTATTATTTTTATTGCTTTTTTTTATTTTTATTTGAATAATCCTAATAAAAAATTATTTAACATAGTAATTATTGTTCTGATATCTGCTGATCGAACCGGTCCCTAATTACTACGGTACGTCCCTGCGAGGGGTAGTTTCTATTTTTGCTGACCCTAATAAACGTGTATTTTCACCTTTTCAAGACCCGGAAAACACGGAAGCGGCGGATCTGCAGAGGAAACTGGAGATGCTGAACAACACGATGGATCAGGAGGCAAGAGCGGAACAGGCACGTCGACAGATATTATACAATGCAGGCCATTGTAAGTACTTGTCATCTTATTTCCTAAATAGCTACTATTCCTTTTGTCAGCCCTCTTCACTTCAGGTGCTGAACGATTGCTCTCATTTTGATTACTCATGCATTAATCTAAGTAGTCTCTTTAAATTCTTGTCTTTCTTAGAGTAACTTCTAGTCAGTTTTTCCCTACGTCTGGTTAGCACCCAAATAGGATTCAATTTTTATTATATAATACAAACAAATATAAATATTCATATCCAAACCCAAGTATGAAATGTAGAAATCAGTAGAGGGGTCTTTCAAGTTAAAACTGAACAGGAAATCCTAATTAGTTTGTATCGAGATACAGGCAAGGAAAAACTATTCTCGTATTGAATGAGGAAATTTCATTGATTACTAGTCAAGAATTTCCTCATTCAAATCTGTTCAGGAAATTCTAGTTAGGTTCTAACTAGGCACTACCTAGTTTCTCTAGTCTAGCTTTTCCCCATTTCAGCCCTACGAGTTACTAGAGAGTGTTAAGGAAAAACTAGACCAATTTCTACTATGGTAATTCCTCCACTTCAGCCGCTTATATTAAATAGCAATATTATATGCGCGCGGCGAACATTACGTGGACAATAATAATAATATATAACAATAATACATAATAATATTCAAATAAAAAAATATATACAATATTATATGATTCCAATTTGAAATACAACAATTTTAGGCCTTTCAAATAAATATTTTTTAATTTTAAGGTAACAACATTTGATTACATCAAATGTTGAAAATTTTTCAGGAATTTAAAGGGATTTTGAGTAATTCTAAGGATTTTATGGGATTTCACAAAATTTATTTGAATTTTGGGTCCTTTTAGAATAGATCATATGGACGTGGTTGAGACCTACTTTAAGAAAAAAAATTATATTAATATATAATGTTCCTGAATGTTGTAAGGGTCAAATTTAATTTTTCATATTTATTTTCCTTCGTAGAAATTAATTTTAAATGTTGGTGTGCACTTGTCACAAAATGCAGGTTTTTTTTTTAATCGGAATTCGTAATATAACTTAATCAAATCAGATTTATATTCATTGAATTGAACTTTCACTTGGCCCTAATATATTTTTATTTAAATACTAATTTTTAAATACTAAGATTAAACACAAAATATTGCTTCGAAATGTGGAATTTTGAGGTTTACAAATTGAGATTTCTTGGGTATTACTGTAAATAATGAAATTTGACTCTTCGAACACTCAATTTTTTAATTAGGTCGCAACTATGTTCATGATCTATTCTGGAATGACCTTTTTAGAAATATTAAGGGATTTTACGAAAGTTATTGGTGTTTTATGGATTTTTAAATAAGTAGCTAAGAATTATTGCGTGATTTTAGGAAATTTAATGTAATTTCAGGAGATCTTATAGGATTTTAAAGTTTGAATGGATTTAAGGACGTTGGACCCAAGTGTTAAGCTCAAAATTCCATTCTCCATTTTACTCAACAAAAAGTATAGATAAATATTTTTTCGTTCTGTAGCGCTAATCTTTTTTCAAATATAAGACTGCATATAGAGCGAAAAAATATTTGATTTCGATACTTTTTGCATAAAACAAAGAATTCGAAATCTAAATCTAAAAACATTGAATATTTTCATTTTACTTAAAAAATATTTTAATGAGATATTTTCTCGCTCTGTACGCATAATTCTAGTTAAAAATTGATTAATTCTACAAAGGTAAAAAATTCCAAATTTAATATTTGTCGAGTAAAATGAAGAAATCGAATTTTTAGATTAGAACTTGGCTTCAACACCCTTAACGAGATTTCATATGATTTTAAGTGATTTCGTTCGTAAAAGACCTAAAAAAAAACTTGTGCTTATAAGTTTGAAGGATTTAAAATTCCTTATTCGCAGAGACTATACAGATGTTATTTTAGATGAAAATTTTGAAATTGTTGTAAAGCATTTTTAATATCATCCTGTCGCCATCTTCTAGAACTTCGTGAAAGTTGCCAGGACTTGAAGAAGTTGGTTGTACCGGTATCGATCGGGCATTGCACTTTATATGTATACTCAAGTAGCAATGTTTCTTCACTTTACAGAAACTAAGTTTCACCTCTTGATTTCGAATGGCACAGGCGGCTGGCAATTTAGATTGTCAAAGTCGAAATTACTTTTTAAAGTACCTATATTAAAAACTTTAACAGCCTTGCATATTTCGCGAAACAAAATTATTTTCTGGAGACTAAGATTACAAAAACTAAGATTTCAGAATATCTAATTCAATTTTTGATTTTTAGCGGGGTATTCGGAGGATTCGGATTACACGTCAGATTTGAACTATCCGGTGTGTGGACAAGGTGCAAACAGTTCCGCATCGCAATTTCGAACCGCAGCCAATCAACTAGCAACGCCTCAACGATCGCTCGAAACATCCAGAGAGAACAGCTACGAGAGAGATGATCATCAGGTATCTAAACCTGAAGCTAAACAATCGAATAGGAGATTAAGTTTCTAGAAAAAATGTTTTTCAAATATCAAAGACGTTTTTCATTTATAATTTCAATTATCTTAAGTCTCTAAATCTCTTACCATCTAAGAAATTAATCCTTTTATCCACGTTATTATATTTTAAAATATACTAGCAGACCAACACGCGCGCTACGCGCACTATTATTTATTTTACTTCTTACAACTTCAAGTCATTCAAAAACTAATGAAATCTCGCTGATTTAAAATTATAGAGCAGGTTTGAAACAACAATGTATGCTAGACTTTAGGGACATATTTCGTAGAATTTTAAGGTATTTTAGAATATTTCGCGGAATTTTAACTTGGATTTCAAGAGATTTCTGATTTAAATGGTTTTCGTGGATTTTTAGGGGATTTCAAGAGGTTTTTGGGAGTTTTAAGAAATCTTAATGAATTTTAAGGTATTTCGAAGGTTTTCCTTAAATTTTTTTGCGCCATTAGTTTGTTTTTCTTCTTTCAATTGTAAATTATTCAAAAGCCAATCAGATTTGCAACAACAATGTATGCGAGATTTTCGAGACATTTCATGACACCACTTTTTTAAGATAAGATTTTGTTATTTGAAGGTATAATAAAAAGTAAATTTTGGTTTAGATTCCAGGAACTGTGAGTGGTAGACTGGCTCCAGGTAGTTATAGTGGATATAGTAGAGGTCATAGTCCGCGGTACGATGAACCTTATCCTGAAGAAGGTCCTCCTCAAAGATATTCTACACAACAAATCGCAGAGTCTTCCGAGCCACTATTTTACAATAGCAGACCAAGACATTACAAGGAATATAGGTAAAAATAAAAATGATAAATACAAAAGATCAATAATTCTGATAAAACGTAACCAAATCTTGTTGAAAAGCATTCTAATATTCTAAGAATTTTATATTGACGCCAATACAAGTCTGATTACGTGAATAATATAAAAGACTTTAGTCTCTCCACACTTTGGTGGTAGAAAAGATATATAAAATGGATATAGTAGAAGTAAAAAGATTTTTAAAACAAAGACCCACTGAATTTTTAAAAAATAGAAAGCTCATAATCTTAAATTCTAACACTGAGAGAAAATGGTATCATTTTTTTGTGATTCAGACGAAGGAAGCACACGTGGGATTACGAGGACAGGTACGACAAGAATACACGGGAGTCTCGTGAGAAATTCCGTGTTCTTTTGCAATGCAATGTCATTTCATACTTCTTGTCTTATCATAGTTTTCAACCCGTTATGAATCCATTAGAAATTATTAGAGCGACGTTCCATTACCATTAATATTACCATTATCATGAGCATTCTCTAGGCAAAGTAAAGAAATTTTTTTAAACACGAAAAATTCTAGAATGAAATTTAAAAAAAAAAAAATCTTTGATATTTCATAAGAATAAATAAATTTTAATGATTGAAAGAAATCATTATCTGCAGATTTAACAAACGTAGATTTAATCATTTACAATAAGCAAAATCACAGCTTTGAAACGAAACATTTCAAACTCATTTGTTTTTAGAAAATTCCTCATAAAATTGAATTACTTTTCAGTCAGGATGGTTGGTACAGCGAAGGCTATTATGATTATCATGGAACGAGAAACGATGAGTCGAGGATTTATAGTGACACAGAGTATTATCCAAGCACAACTACAAGCTCGTCCTCGAGAAAGAAAGGTAATGCTTTCAAAAATATTACTTGTATTATTACGAAATGACCATTTAAAAAAATATATCTCAGTTATTAATAACCAAAAAACAAATATCTTTCAAGTAAAATACATTTAGAGGTGTGAAGGAAGTGGAAAATAATTGAAAGCCTTACTAGTGACATATTTTTATTCTATCATTTTTGAGTTTTATTTTATTAATAGCAATGTTATATGTACGCACGCTAGAGCACAAACGAAATAAAAAGTATTTGACAATTTTTATTGGGTAGAAGGAAAGGTGATAAAAAAATAATACTTGGGGTTGCCTAATTTAAGTTAATATTTTTTCAAGATGTAACAATTTTAAGGTTTCTTTTTTACTGGGATATTTTAAACCCATCACATGACTTTTTAGTTTGATTATTATATAGTATTTATATTTATTACATTATCTTTATGTTACAGGTCCTTACAGAAGACCCTCCTTAGAAAGGCAAACGACTTTGTACGATGATCATTCCTATTACGATAGCTACGTAGGGGATGGAAGAGTTAGAAAAATGAGTGCCACTTACCCAGAATGTCAAACGGACATGGGTTATAATAAATGCTATGATAATATTACGGGATATATGTTTCAAAATGAAAGGTAAATTGATCATTCACTAATGATTAGCCAATTAAATTACGAAAGTATCTTACATTATAGCGTAATATATTTTTTTTTCAGGTATGGACAAGATGATGAAGACAGACAATGGGATAGTGGAGGGAAGTGGCTCTCAGGATCCAGTACACATTATGAAAATAAGAGAAATAGAAAAACGCTTCCACAGAGGCCTGCATCTAGTATTGGTATTCACAGGCCAGATTACAGACCCACTGTTACTAGACAGCGTAGCTACGAGTCCGAAGAACTCGATTATAGGTACTGGTATTTAAAGACAACAAAAAATAAGGCTAAGCCACTTTTTAAAGTAGATTCCTGTTACAAAAATTTCCCTGTTACCCCAAAGTGGTGTCAATTAGCACGGACACAAACAATAGAAAGTTATCGGGTGTTGGTAAATGTCGGTAACAGAAAGTACTAAGAAACCTTGGCTATGTATATTGATTTGAAGAATATTTTAAAGTAAAAGAATTTAATGAAGAATCCTTTTTAATTTCAGCAGCCAAAGTGCCCGCCACCGAAAAATGTTGCAGCGTTCCTTTTCACGCCAGGAAGGAACTGGTAAAAAACTACCCCCAACTCCTTCTAAGCCGAGTAGCGTAATTCTTGGTCGTAAGCCTGCCTCTCTTCCCACGACCCTTGGAAGACAACTGCCACGCACGAGAACTCCTTCTGAGGAAAGTTACTATAGGTCCGATTACAACGAGGATTATAATCACGCTTACCGTAGTGAAGACAACCTTCAACAGGACACCTATTCAGAAAGCGTTTATCCTGATCAGATCTATAATCAATCGCATATCACTGGATCAGTACCGGATAATCAGTACGTACCTGATCATTTCGTACCTCAAGTGGCGGATCAGTATAGCCAAAGTTACGAGAATCCTCCGACGCAGGAGCTCTACAACCAAGGACAACAACCATACGCACAGAACTCGTACAAGGATGATTATCAGCCCTTCGTAGACACGAATTCACAAATTTATAAGGAGCCTTATCAAGAGACAACATATCCAAAAATTAGTGCAGCTAACGATCAGTACGGAAAAACACAAGAGAACTATCAGTCCATGGACTATGACCAAAACATTCAACCCTTATCAACTCAACTCCTAACTTCGCAATCTCTTCTAACATCGCAGTCAATCCTAACATCGCAATCAATTCTAACATCGCAATCACATGTAACAACGCAATCACATATAACTCAACCTCATCTACCAACTCAGCCACAAGTAACCACCCAGTATCAACAAGACTACAAACTAGATTCTTTTACAGAGATGTATACAGATTATACCACACCTGTATCGACAAGTCTCTATGATCAGAATAACGTCTCAAGTTACGAGCCTTATAAGCAGAGTTTATACGATAATAAATACGATGTTGTTACCTCCGACGCTTATCATGAGACCTATCCGGAATCCTACGACCAACCTGCTGCTTTGGTTCCTGAAGATGATGGTTACACTGACTCTTACGGTACTCAAGAGACTTATCGAGACTCCTACGAGAAACACGATTATCAAGAGTACATTCCTTACAGCAAGGGAGAAGACACGACTGATTATAAGAATGATTATCAGAGTCAGTTTCAAGATCAGGATCAATTCCAAAATCAGGATCAGTATCAGAATCAGGATCAGTTCAAAAATCAGGATCAATACAAGAACCAGGATCAATACCAGACTCAGGATCAATATCAGGATCAGAATCAGGATCAGTACCAGAATCAGGATCAGTACCAGGATCAGGATCAATATCAAAAGCAGAATCAGTATCGAGATCAGAATGAGTATCAAGATCAGAATGAGTATCAAGATCAAGATCAGTATCCGTACCAAGAACAGTATGATGAATCCTATCAAGATTCATACCAGGGTTCTTTTGAGGAATACAATAAAGATCCAGCTAGCAATGAGAGGAGGAAAAGCGAAGTGCCTGAATTGTCTGTCACTACGCCTAGAGGTCAGACAAGAACTAATGGTTATCCTTCCAGCGAGTCTGAGTATTTCTACCCGTGTCAAGAAAAGCCAGAAATTTCTTCAACCGGAGCAGCAAGGAGGAGAAAACTTGGGAAACGAGATACGAGTCCCTTGTTTCAACAGAATACTGATTCTTTAGAATCGAGAGATGACGAGCTTAAGGATTCTTTCGAAACTGCTGTCAGTTCTGTAAGCAGTAGTCAACCGAGGAAAGCTTATTCTGAATACTCAACTGCTGGTGAATCTAGTCCTGCTCCAGCAACATTAGTTGAATCTCCACCAGATTCTGTTCAAGTTTCGAGTATGATGAATCATGTTACCAATCATATTAGCGCTGTTAGTACTGCAGCCTCTATTCATTCCACAATCAGCACGAATGGGAAACGTCTTTCTAGAACTGATTCGTATCAAGAGGATATAATCGAGGATGAGTATCCCGAAATTATTTCACATGAACCACAGAGAAAGGATTCACAGATGTCTCATCAGAGCCAAATTAGCCAGCATTCGTCTCAACAATCGCAGAAACCAAAGCTTACGAGAGGAGAGTCATATGTTTCTGATCATTATTCTGATCATTATTCTGAAGATGGGTATACGGACAGAAGAGATTCTTATGCACAACAAAGGAAGGATTCGTATTCCTCGACTACTCAAGAAGGTTTTAAACCTCCTCTTCAAAGGACTGATTCTTATCAAAGCAGAGAACTTAGTGGAGGTAGAGGTAGTGCTTATGGACAGAATTTCACGACTCCTCAACCGATTTCGAGGGCTGAGAGCTACAAAAGAGGATATTTTAAGGATCAAGACTCAATAGATAAGCCAGAAATCTCGTTGAGCAATGCTGTTAACGGAGACTATAAAATGAGGGATGAGACTTTGGAAAGGTGCGTTTTTTTAAATTTTATCTTCAGTCTTTTCAATCTAAATCTATCCAAGCTCTCAATTAGAATGAATAAAAATCAGGACACTGTTATTAACTATTTTTGTTATCACAACTAGATATGAACGAGGTGAAGAAGCCTTGTTAAGAGCCTCTCGGGAAAACTCGTTGGTGGAACCTTACAAAGGAACTCCACCTTCTGGTAGTCCAAGAGGTAAGGGTAGTTCTTTAAATTATTATAAAGGTAAGAAAATTTTAGGTAGTTGAAAATATGCTTTATAACGAATTATGGATGTTATTATTCTTCTTTTTTATTTGTAGGAAGTATAACAAAACAAGCCTCTTTGGATGAGAGTGTTCAAATGGACACTCCTCCAAGGAGTCCTCCTGAACCTCTTCCTGATGAAAAACTCCTAGAAATGGTGGGACCAGCTCCCATTCCTACACAACTCAAGGAAAGACCTGAAATGACAGCAAAGCAAAGGTGGATCTGGGCCTACAATAAAATCATCCTGCAGCTGAACGTGAGTTCTCAATTAATTTATTCATAAAAATAATAAATCGAACAAGTCTCAAATGCGAATTGAAAATTGATTCATAAAAACAGAAGTTTTACATCAAATTTTCTATACGGATGTAATTTTTCTGCATCTATAAATAGAACACTCTCGCCCAATTTAGGTACGCGTGAAATCCATCGATTTAAAGTCACTAACAAAATTAATTCAACCAAGAGGAGTCAAGAAACTATGCGGCCTCCCCAAAAATGTTGTAATCTATAAAAAGGACCCGCATTTTTTTCAGGCCTTCGTAGACAGCATTGTGGATAATGACCTTCAGAATCGAGTGATACTAATTAAATTCAATTTACTCATAGATCAAAAGAGAATTTAAGTTGACGCACGTTTTTCGTAAATTGGGTTAGAGTGTTAAATTCAGATCGTTGACTCTGAATCGCAGTTTTATTTTCAATTTAGACTCCACAATTTTCGAGATAATTTCCTCAAGTATAAATTAGAATCTCTGAAATATTTTTCATTGTCAGCTTCATTGAATTATTTATAAAATATTTTAATTAATGTCAGTAAGCTGATAAAATATGGAAATTTAATATTCAATTAACGACTTTTCGTGTAATAAAATATTTTCCGCATAATTAAACGCGAATATCTGAAAAATTCATTAAATTTCAAAGCAGACTATTGATAATATGGAGATGAATATGCAAATGAAGAATTTTGTGGAAAATTATAAAATTCAATAATGTAGAGCTGAATATTTCGAAAATATTCTCACTTATTGAATCAACTCACGTTGAATAATACAATCTCATTTAATTAATTAAATTTTTTTCTAAACTAATGTAAAAGTTATTTCTAAAAGATTGTAAATGAGAAGTAAGAATATTTAGGGAAGTTTATACTAAGTAAGTCACATTTACAAGTTTGCAATTTCTGGTATTTGAGCTAAACTGTAGAGAATTCTTCGCCTTTAACAAAGAAATGTTGATTGGAATCGTGACTGTAGGCTAATGTCGGCTTACATGAAACATCCATTAACGTAGGCGTGTTCGCCCTAGTAGATATTCAATCATACTTCTAACTACGCACCTGGTACTAGAGCCAGTGAAGTTGATGTTTGATTTTCAAACGGAATTGAAATCGAAAAAGAATTCTTAATTAGGAATTATAATTATATAAAAAATCTGCATTTGTTCAAGAAGTTTCTGCTGAACAGAAAAGCGATTTGATTACATTATAGAATCATCAAAAGTCGGTTCATTTAAAAAATGAGAATTCCCTTTCGATCTTATTCTTCCGCTTCCTTCATAAAATGACTAGAACTCTCATTCCAAGTGCAAAGACCTCAAGGATGGTCTATATAGGCCAGACTGGTTATGCTACAATCGGAAGCCCGTATGTCTGATGGCCTACGACTCGTATCACCTTCAGTGCAAGGACTTTCCTCCCGCACTCATCGTCTATCAATTCTGCTTGACACCAAGTCTCTTATTCTTCAGTCTCTAATTAACTCTCGGCAAGAGCCAATCGTGAACTTTAAATTGACATCAGAACTCAAACCACCACAAAACAGCTTGTTCAGCTCGTTTCTATCAAAGTATCGAAATTTCAGGTCTTGAGAATTTCCCATTAGTTACAAATCAATCCTGAGTTCGTTTACTCTATCTTACGAAAAAAAACTTGGTTACTGATCGAGTCGGCTTTATTGCATAGAAAGGCCCAAAGGGGTGAAGCTTAGCGCCTCGTTGACTCGAGAGTGAGAGACTTCCACATCCTCGTGGCCGATCTTCACAGGGGGTCGTGTTAACTTAAGTGAAAAAACCTGCGAGAGGTCTATTTCGAAGAACCACCATCTTGTGTGGTTTGAGCAAGGTAGACGACTCGGAAGCACATTGCACGACGAGTGGACGACCAAAGTGGATCAGTGAATTCATCAACTCTCTTAAAATTACCTCAAATTTATTTATTTTTGAGATTTGTGGTAAAAATGTTGCATCATCAAGCAGGACTTTAATTGAAACAATGTGGAATTTATTTTCTGATTATTGTTTTGTGTATTGTGCACGTTGAGGTAGTTACTAAAAGTTGGCTGGAAGATTAATTGGGTTGATGAGTAAACATATGTGCAACGTGAGATAATTGGAATGAGTATTGGACAAAATGAGTATTAAACTCTATCTCTTGAATTTCAAAGATTGAGAAAATGAAAGACTAAATAATTCACCGGAGGCGCAAAATCCGGTGTATAAATACACGAGGTTGGCCTTCGAATATGAGTTCACACTCGATAAGCACTGACCGGAAGAGGTAAGCCCGGATGTTGTCTATCGGCAAGATAATTCAAGGCATACTCAAAGTGTATCGCAGTGGCAAGTTAACAAGTCAAGAGAAAACTTGACCTTAAAGTAGTCTACGTTACAAATCTGTCCGAACTTCTTTGATCAATTTTCTGCTAAACTTTCAATTTACAGTTTTCTGCTTTCTTCATTTTAGTTTTGAAAAGAAGAATAATATAATTGAAAGAGATCCAGTGGAGTTTTCGTGCAAAGTATCTTCTGCGCATTGTCTAACTTTGAGATAACTTACAATGGAGAACAAAGCAAGGTCGACCGAATGGGCTCTGTTGTTTCCCTTGAAAGCTGGTCTTTTTGCGATGAAGACGTCCATATCTTCGAGAAGTGTGAGTCGAGAAAAGGAAAAAATCTCGAGAGAAAGATACGAGCAGCCTAGAGTTAGGATTCGAAGAGGATCTTCACTATCGGATTTGGATAAGCTGATACAGACCAAGTCAACTCTTCCTGATGTTGTAAGATCTACAGAAAAGGGATCAGAGTCTCTTCCCCATTCTCCAGCTTTTTCGAGAACAAATTTGCAATTAGGAAGTCCTCAAGTGAGGGGCAGTATTGGGGATTTGATGAATCTGAAAAAATATGGTGGATCCACTTGGAGTGTTAGGAGTGAAACTTTAATTGCCAAGGTGGTACCACTGAGTACTGTGACTCCTAAACAATGTTCACCGGTAGAAAAAGATGATGAAGATGTGGTAGACGACTTTATGGAATACCAACGAGGCAGGGAACAATTGACTTGTGCACAGAGAACTGTGAGACTAAGCAAACTGATTAAAAAACAAAGGAGGCAATCCAGGGTGCTTAGTCCTCATACTCTGCTCAGGGAAATTAAGGACTCTACTCAAGGAGTAAGTTTTCGATTGTTTTTGAAGGCAAAGTTTTTGGAAAGAGAAGTTCAGGGTGGCCACATGTCAGGGGAAAAAATTTGTCAGGGAAATGTTAGGGAAATGCTAGGGAAATGCAAATAGCATTCTTTGGGATTCTCTGGGTTTCTAATAATTTCAAGAGATTTCTAGGAATTTAAAGGAATTTCAAGAGGTTTTTCAAAAATTGTAAAGGATTTTAAGAAACTTTTAATAATTTAAAGAGTTATTTTTGATTTTTGAAATATTTTTAAAAATGTTAAAGGACTTCACGGACTTTTAATAAATTTAAAAAAATATAAGATTTTATATATTGTAGAGGATAATTTTAATGAATTTAAAGATGTTTCTAGGAATTTTAAGAAATTTCACCGAATTTTAAGGGATTTCAATAGTTTTGTAATAATTTTAAGGGATTTTGAAGCACTTTGAGGGATTTAAAGTTTCTCGTGGAATTTAAAAATATTTCAAGATATTTTTAAAGAATTTTAATAGAATTAGCGAAACTTTACGGGATTGCATAGAATATTAACAAATTTAAATGGGTTTCGTGAAATCTTAAGACGTTTCTAAGAATTTTAAGGAATATAAAGAGATTTTAAAAGTTGTCTTGAATTTTAGAGATTTTTACGAATTTTAAATGATTTAAACTGATTTTAAAGTTTGTCTTTGAATTTTAAAGGATGTTAAGAGATTTTTATATTTTTAAAAAATTCCGTAGAATTTTAGGGAATTTGAAAAGATTTCATTGAGTTTAAAAAGATTGAAAGTGATATTATGCGAAATTTTTGAAAATTTCAATAACATTATTGTTAAAAATTTATTATCATTTTTAATACTTTTTTGACAGGGAAATTTGTCTGAAAATCAGGGAAATGACAGGGAAACTGAAAAATTGAATCTTGTGGGCACCCTGAAGTTACTTATATACAAATTATGACCAGATGCAAGATAGATGAGAGATGAGATCGTTTGCTTTCAAAATTAATGATTTAATAAAAAAAAATATGATAAGGCTTTCTACTAAAAAATTCTATCATCCAGTCCAGTGTCATTATGCATGAAACAGAGGGTGGAAACTCTTTTACTTTTATTTTTTATTTATATAATGATATTTTTACGACCATATATTTTATCATATTTTATCAAGGTTTCTTAACACTTTTCGCGATAGAATTAGGTAATAAAATGTTCGTGAGTTAATTTTTGATGTAACGAAACGGAAATAATGCTTCGTTGATTGCTTTCAATTTAAAATTATAATGTTTCAAAGATTTCAATTTGAAAATAGAAATATTGTCCATGTTTTTCGTTTCAACATACATAATTCAAGGTATTTGTTTAGGAAAATCAAAAGACTTAAAGGTTGCGCAAAATGAATATCATTTTCCTTTTATCTGCCTCGTAATATCGCCCCCGCTTCTTTTTACTTCATCAGTCTCTCTCGCAATGCAATTATCACGCACTGTAGGTCGGTATCAACGGCAATTAGTGCACGGTTGTTGTAATTTCATTTTCCAACGCTGAGTTAGTATAGCGGTGTGCGTTTGAGCAATCTCAGCTCCCTGGATGTTTCTCATCATTCGAAGTGGAAAAAGGGGGAAAGATGGGGAGGGGGAGATGGTGATAGAACATCCTGGTCGAGGAGAATATTTATACCATGCATGAACCAGATTGCAGAGTACCTTCTGTGGTCCTTTATACATTTGTCCTTTCTGCATTTGTCCTTTGTATATATTGAAATTTTTGAATAAGATCCATCAACTAAATTAGAACCTCAGCTTTTCATTCACCTACTTGTATTAAAAACCTTGTAGTAAAATTCTCCGTCTGTTAATTTTAATCCAGGATACATACAGAAATTTTTCGAAAAATTGATCCTCTGTTGTTTTAATAATGGAAACAACCTTACCACGAAAAGTTTGCTTCAATGATCGTCTCAGGAGAAAATATTCAGAACACGATTTGGTACTTCTGCCTAGTATTGAAGCTCACCGAATTTTAATGTCCTGGGTTTCTTTATATTTCCCAATGGAGTAAAACATATCTTCGCCTTGATGATGTTCTACTTCGCGAAATCTTTGAAGCGAGAAAACTTACTGTCGGTTATGGAAGGACGGAAATCACAAGAGATTTGATGAAGTATTTCACAGGGCTTACATATATTGTTTCTTAGTGTAGTAGTAGTAGTGAGTAGCTTTGTTATTTTAGGGCTCGTTGAAATTCTCAAAGGCAAAGGGACTTAATTAATTATTGGGAAACGTCATCACTTTGAACTATAAAGTGATGTTAACTATTAAATTACCTTCATCCAACCCAGACCACTTGAATTATTACACTTGAGTAGATTTAAAAAATGCATTTTTATATTTGTTTCTAGAACACTTCTATCTCATTTTTCTGGAGGAAATATGTCTTGAGAAATTCGCTTCAATGTAATAAAAAGAATTTCCAGGAAGGTTGAGATTGCACCTTTATTTTTCATTTTTCTTCTCTTCTTTTTCTGGAAAAAGAGGTACAGTGAGACAGAGATTAAGGCACGAATTTTTACAGTTGATGATAACATGGGGAATAATTAGCTGCATGGATAAGAAGGGTCATTAGGCGAAACTCAAAAGTGTCACTAACTTTGAATGTGTACTTGGTATGGAAAATTTCTAGAAGAAATTGCGAGTCTTGGTCGTTTTGAATATGGTAATAATAATTATTATTTGTTGTCTCTATAAATCTCTGGGAATTATGAAACGAAATTCAATGATCTGTGAATGATGAATTTTTTTTATCTGTTTCAAATTCAATTATAATATATGTTTCAAATCCAATTATAATATTTGTTTCAAATTCAATTATATGTTTCAAATTTTCATTTCTTGACTGGGATATAATGCTGCAAAAAATGAAATATCGATCGAATAGTCTATACGAGGTACTTGGAGGCACCTTGTTAAACTTGAAACACTCTCCACAGTCACAGTGGGAAGATACTCACGAGGCTTGAAATATTCATGATAACCTCTGTTGCCAAAGGTGGATGACCCGAATTTGCTTTTCCAATATCCAATGTTTGGTAAATGTCGATTACTTCCCAAATCTCTCCCCAAATAATAAACAGAAATACAATTCTTGTATTTGTAAATATTTCACACCAATAGTCTGCATCCTGTTTATGAGTTTAAAATTTAAGTTTTAAAATTTTGAAATAAATTAAAATAATTTAAATTAAACCGAGAATTAATTTTCTAAGTTTCTGATTTTCTAATTTCGAAATTCTGATTTTTAACATTTACTTGGATTTTAGACGATTGTTGTCCTTTTATATTTAGATTTTTATCCCACGAAACATAAGAATTTAATTTTGAGCGCTTTTCTAATGTTTCATATCCAGTTTTCGATTTTCTATTTCCTAATTTTCTCCTTTCGATCGAGTTGCAGGGAATTTAGCTGCATCAGGAGTTTTTGTAATGGGCTAATGTGGACTACAAACAAGACCCTCTGAACATGGTAGAGACCCTAAAAAGTAAATTAGTTTCGGCCAATCGTCGCTTCAAGGATAAGAAACGTGTGAAAACTAACTCTAGGGTTTAATGAGGTGCCTCCTTTTTACCTTTAAAACATTATTGCAAATATACTCAAGGAACGACCACTGAGTTTCTGGGAAAACTAAACAAGTGTAAATACTTCTTGGAAAGACTGACACTCGTTCGCCACTTTATTTAGAAATCCTTATCGTAAACAAACAAACTAAAAGAAAATAATTTTAAAAAAAGAAGATAAAAAAAGGTGATAAAGGGTGATAAAAAAGTTGTATCAAATCTAGATATTTTTTTATTCTTCTGGATGGACTCTGTTTTTTATAATCGAGAGTTTCTCTAATTTATCCTCCAACTTTATGGATATATAAAAATTTATGTTCTCATAAATTTTCTTCTGGATAATTTTATTTGATGGATATCTTCCACTTCCATCTATTGGATTATTGAGATATGAAAATGCGTTATTAAATTCTATTTTTACCTCAGAAGAGATGTACTGTAATGAAAATAGAGATAAAAATGAGGATTCTTAGATTTTTAGTTTTAGGGTTGCTGACTTCCATCAATATTCGAATAAACATTCTTATAAAAATTCAGACATTTGAAATTCAGGTACTTCATGGAAAAATGACACATACGGCTATGTAATCTTTTTCCATTTTTGAAAATCGTTTTCTTTCTGCCCTTTATATACACAATATTTTATTTTTTAATGAATTTTTTTACTTTATATTCTTGATAGAATGATGTGATGCTCCAGGGGTAAATTCAGCTCCTGACCTGCGACAAAAAAGGCCGCGATTATACATACCTACCAACAGTAGTGGGTTCGCGAGCCGCAAAACCGACGGGATTTATTGCCCCACTGGCAAAGGGGTAACGTGTTTCCAACCGATAAAGCGAGAGAATATATTGCTAAACATGTTGCACCATGCGGTGCTGCGAGATACTTTTGTCGATTCAACTTCGACTTTTGGCTATGCTATATATGTACCAAACTCCATACTTCGCGATATCAATAGATCTGGTCTTCTAGCTTCACATCTTCTTCGATAAAATTGATACCAAAACTTCAACCTTTAAAAAAAAAACATTATAAAATTATAGAGAAAGCAGGGTGCCTACAAGACATTTATGTTTTATTAAAATTGATGTACAATTAGGAATTCAGATACTTGTAAGTCAGATTTATATTTTCAATTTACAAAATTAATAACTTTTCTCACCTTAAGGGTGTTGGACCCAAGTGTTAAGCTCAAAATTCCATTCTCCATTTTACTCAACGAAAATTATACATAAATATTTTTTTGCTCTGTAGCACTAATCTTTTTTCAAATATAAGACTGCGTACAGAGCGAAAAAATATTTAGTTTCGATAATTTTTGCATAAAACGAAGAATTAAAAATTTTACTTTAAAATTGAATATTTTCATTTTACTTAAAAAATATTTGAATTAGATATTTTCTCGCTGTGTACGCTTAATTCTAGTTAAAAATTGATTAATTCTACAGAGGGAAAAAATTCCAAATTTAATATTTGTTGAGTAAAACGAAGAAATCGAGTTTTATTTTTATTTTACAGCTGTAACTTTTGTTAAATTATTATTAAATTATTATTGGAGATTAGTCTTCGATCGTAATTAAACGTTAATATGACGCAATTGAATAATTAAAATATTTTTTAAACTCGTCCTTGGCAGATGTAGAAATTTATTAATGTGTTTGAATTTATAGTAAAAAGAAACTTTCAGAGTGATTGAGAAAACAATCTCTGGGACCTTGTAAAATATTTCAGTCGACAATTTGAACTCTTTTATTTACATATTTAAAGAGCCTCCTAAATTGGATCTTTTCAAAACAAACATATTGCCTCTTGACTAAAATGTGTATCATTTTAAAATGATTCTTGTTGATATTTTCATGAAGCCATATAGGCTCAGGTTTATAATTTCTAAGTATTTACCTTTTCTGAGACAATTTATAGTTCTTAGAAATTTTCACCTGAGTTCATTGTTCCACGAGGTCTCTTTTATTTTGATTCTATTGACTGACCTTGTACACACCCTGAATAGTAAGATTTCAAAATTGATAACTTAGTTTTCTTTTGACTCTCGTCCGGAGAAGTTGGGAAGAAACTTTAATCCGATAAAGTCAACGCGTAACGTGCTCGCGATTAATCTAGATTAATTAATTAATTTGTATTCTTAATTAAGTTTTCGTACCAAAGTGTTCTTTATTTTTTATTTTTTTTTTTTTAATTTTTCTAGAAGTTTTATCATTTTTTGAGTGTATTGTGAAGTGATTTTTCCGGCTCGTTTGTCTTCTAGCTAGCACAGTATGCTAGAAAAATGGGTGCTATAGAACACAGAAGGTATTTAGAATTTTGCATCTCAAAAATCTTACTCTTTTTAAAAATATTGGCATTATTCCAATATTATTATTATTATTCCATTATTTTTGTTTTATTATTCTACTGTGCGGGATTTTGTGGAAATTCGGGAATTTCTGAAAATTGTTCAAAATTTGATATATCAAATGTACTTGCCTTGAAATTGACAACAATTTTATTTGTAAGGCCTAAAATTCTTGAATCTCAAATTGAAATCGTAGAAATTTCTTTTTTTTTTGTATTTGAATATTATTAATTGTCCATGCCATATTTCCCACGTGTGTGTAATATTACTGGTCGTGTTTATATTAAACCATTTCACACAATTGGCCGTAATAATAATAATAGCTGAAGTGAGATCAAGGTAGTTGAGGTAATTAATCGTACTGGGAGTTAGTGGTGACAATTCTAATCGATGTCCGATAACCCTCCAATCCTTAGCTTTATCTGTCGACAATTAACAGTGCTTTGCATCAAATGTTGAGAGACACGTTTAAATTAAGAAATATAAATGATAAATACATCAAAGAAGATTCTTTTTAAGATTTTCTTTCATAAATAACGTTCGTTGCACAATAAATATAAAAAAGAATTTGTTGCTTTGAATTATCGAAATAAGTACCAAGGAAAGTCGAATTTAATCGGTAATTTATTGTATTATGTAGGGACATTTTTAATAGTTTTTACTAGACACCACTATTTATTCTAGTTTTATTTTATAAGCCAAAAATATTTTGTCCTTTATGAGCAATATTATTTTACTTCCTAGGGAATAAAATACATTTCTTATCTTGTAAAGCGAATATATCCTTGGTTTTACTATTCCAGATATAACGTTTCAGTTCTCTATGCCATAACGTAACGTAGTTATAGAAGTGTGCAGTAGTGGTATCAACATATCCTATCTTTGCGTGTTACAAGCAATGATAGCTTCTCATGTTACGATTCAACAGTGCCACAATTCTTAGGCTCCATATTTCAATAGACTTTATTATTTTTTTTAAAGGCAGTATATAATTTTTTGTCATAAAATAACTTTAAAGTATAGTTTCAAGAAAAGTCAGAAACTTATTGATCTAAAGATACACTTTCCAGATAAATTATTTAATAAAAATATTTCTTATTAAATAAAGCGAGAATCTGAATCCCCCTCTTTATAATTACCTTCATTTACAATTCCCAGTGTGAATTTTCCACTCGAAAGGAATTTCTAATAGCGACAAAAATGGGGTTGTGAGGATTAGGAATGCATAGAATCTCTTTAATATGAGAAGGCTCTAGATACGAGACACTCATAAAAGAAGCAGGGAAGTTAGATTAAATTTCCGTATTAGACGTGAGGTGAAAAAAAAATATAACAACTAATCTCAATCCAATAAAAGTAGTCAATTTGATAGCATAATTTCTCCCCTGGGATATTTATCGCAGCATAAATCTTTCTTTTAACTTTCTTACATCAAGTTTTTCTGTTTATCGGAGGAAAAATCATTCTGAGGGACATTAACAACTTCTTTCCTATTTTTCTGATTTTTCGCCTGAGGCGTATATTCAACACAAAAGGCATTACAGAATTTTGGAAAAATGCCAAAATCGTCTCAGCGAATCACATATTACATCGGAGTAAAAGGGGACTCGAGTCGAGAAATTTATTTTCGTTTCTTTCGCCTTTGGCCTTAAAGTTTTACTTTATTCGGCGGGAGTGACAAAACTAACGATTTCTTGTTGCAATAAATCAAACCTCTCTCTTTATCTTAATCCCTATAAAATTAGGATAAATCCAGAATAATGATTTTTTAATAGGATGTTGAAGAGGCTTTAATATTTAAACTTGAAGGGTTTGAATTTTTATTTCTAGAACTTTAAGTCGAATGTAAATATAGGAGCTTCTGATATAGGTTTTACAGTTAAATAATTATAAAACCTATGTCTTCGCTTTAATAGCTCTTTCCGCCAGCTGTAATTTATAATATATATATATCGTCTATAAACGAGAGTTGGTTAGTGCCTTAGGTCGATATAATTTATCTTACGGTATATGTATAACATGTCTGCAAACTCGATCTTCCCTTGGATATAACCTACCCTTACCTTCCCTTACCATCTAGATTATACACAATAGGTGTTGAAAGTTTCATACAGTCTTTATTCTTTTCCTGCTGTGCGACTTCCTGATTTTATTATACGCAAAGTTAAAGTAGTTTATAACTTCTCAAGAGAAATTAAAGAAGTATTAATTATTCAAAAAATTTTAAGTGTTTCCTTAATGTTTCAAAATATTATTATTGAGTAGTTTAGATTTCAGATTTAATTAAAGGGATTTAAGAGGTTTCAAAAGATTTAAATTAAAAAAAAATATTTCAAGATTCTATCTTAAGAAAATGGTGTCACGAAATATCTCGAAAATCTCGCGTACATTGTTGTTGCAAAGCTGATTGGCTTTTGAATGACTTGAAGTTGTAACATGGAAAACAAAATAATAGCACGCATGTTGATTTGCTGGTTTCTTAAAAATTTACAAAAAATTTCAAAATCCTTCAAAATTCGTTAAAATCTCTTTAAATATTCTTAGAAACCTCTTGAAATTCGTTAAAATTTGTAAAAAAATATCTAAAAATTCTTAGAAATCCTCAAAAAAATTTGACGAAATCCTTAAAAATTTTACAAAGTTTTTAAAAATCAGCAAAATATCTTGAAATTCCTTAAAATTATTAGAAATCTTATAAAATACTATGAAATCCTTTAAAATTTCTTAAAATCCTTTAAAATTTAACAAATTATTTATAAAAATCAAAAATCTCTTAAATTCTTTTAAAACGCGTTAAAATTCTACAAAATCATTTAGAAATTCTAAAATTCTTTTTAATTTAGTGAAAATTACTTAAAAATCGTCAAAATCCTTTAAAATTCTTAGAAACCTTTTGAAATTCCTCTCTAAAAAAATGGTGTCACAAAATGTCTTGAAAATCTGGGATACATTATTATTGCAAATCTGATTGGGCTTTGGAATACAAAATAATCGTGTTGGTTTACTAGTATCTTAAAAGATTTTAGAGAAATCCATATATATCGATTTAAATTTTTTTTTTAAATAACTCTATTGGGAGCAAAGTGTAATATTATAATTGCAGCATGTTATGTTTGTACATGTGAGAAATTGGTTATACAAAGTTGACCCGAGGGAAAATTTAATAAAGGGAAATTAAATGAATGTTAATTATATATTACTTCCTGAATGAAATTATGTTACAGTTAGATATTAAATAGGAAAATTAATGTAAGTAATTCACACCTTTTGAAATATACAGGAAGCTTTTAAATGCAAGGAAGTAGTGCTTCTTACAAAACTTTAAAATCGTAGACAAGTTCTCGAGGAAAATTCTTTTCTCCATTTGTACGCTAAACAAACTGGAAGGTCCTTTTATATGTATAACAGACTGTCTTTCCACAAAGTTTGCCTCTGGCGAGCTATTCTATTTCTCGTAAAATATGTATTTTACTTTTTTATGTCCTATTCATTTTAACTTTAGACAAAGTTCACTTCGTTTGGAAAATCTTGATTAAAAACAATTTATTAAAGCAGGTAGAACTGTTAAATTTGATTTTTTTGCAATATAAGCTGCCCTCCGCTTCGCAGGTGATTATTCAACCAACAGGGAGTGATTATTGTTTGTATACCAGGGATAGATATCCTGCCAAGCTGGTGAAAATTATGAGAAAATATACGAACACCAGGACATTTTAATTATTCGTCCGACTTTCATGAATAAATATGAATCTTAAAACCAGGAAGTATTCATTATTCGAATTGTTCATTTGCGGCCAGACGACCTGCTGAAATCTGATTTTGGCATCTCTTCGTTAAAAAAAAGATCTCCATATTATATTAAACGTCTGCTATATTACGTTTATTTAAAAGATATGTGTACGCTTTCTTAAAAGAGTATATAATTTGAGAATATAGAGATTATTTTGAAAGCTGTGGCTAGTCGTTCAGCTATCTAGGACGAATAGTTAAATCTTGAAGATTTGAATGGTTGAATTGTAAAGGGGAAGGGGTATTTCCGTTTTATCACTACTACCAATGAAATTCGCTCGAAAAGCTGGTCGAATAGATACTCCGTATTCTGTAACCAGAAATCAATTCAGTGCACATGATTCATCACCTTTGGAGTTTGAAACGACCGGGAACGACGTACTATATACTTTCTTCGTGTTTGCGAAAACTGTTATCGGATCTAAAGGTTACTTTATGTATTCCATGAAAATATAGCGCAACATTCTCTTTAATATACAAATAACAGAACTTTATGGTACCATATTTTTCAGGTATTAAAATATGCTACCATACTCAATTTTCGAGATAAAGTAAAATTCAGAAAATTGATCAGCACACAATTTAATATTCACACTATTTCTATTCAGAAAGGAGTAAAATTCAAAGCTCAAAGTTGTTTGATAATCGCGCTTGTAGTTTAGATAATTATTATTTACCATGCTCCGCCGAGCAGAGTCATAATTCGCAAAAGCTCTGCTTGAAGTGAAAAAAAAGAATTTCTTCACTCCAATCAAACATGCAAAAGCTCTCCAAGGATAATTTAAAAACTCTTTTTATAGTTTGAGGCTTGTTCTTTTTAGAGGAAAGTAGCTTTAGAAGTTTGTGTATTTCATCTACTAATAATATTCTCCTCTGTTTTCTGTTTTAGGTGAGTACAAAATAATTCTAATCAAACAACTAGTCAATTTGCTGTTTTGTTATGGAAGGTGAGTTAACTCCTATTTGCAAAATGCTTTGTCACTTATATTATTATTAATGCAAATAGTTATATTGCCTAAAAGCAGTATTAGGTACTGAAATTCACTCGAAACTTTTCGTAGTAACAAACATTACGCTCGCTCGTGAATGACTCTCAAATAATAATATTATTCCAATTCTGGAATAACGTAAGGAGAAAAGTTAAAAATATTATCTTTAAGTAAATCTACCTAGAAGGTAAATTAAGGTATGAGGTAAATTTAAGCATTAAATAGACTAGGTTTATAATACGAATAGTATTAAGCTCTAGTCTATAAATATAATATAATAGTATTGAAAGAACCTTAAATGTACCTAACGATACATTTTAAAAATTTTTTTTTTGTTATTAATTATTTTTTCTTCTTCATATACGAGTGCAAAGTACAAATTGTAGTCTCTAATTATCCAACTAATTACACATCCCTCAGAGAAAGTCAGCTATCTTGATCGGCTGGCTGCTCTTTCAATATTTATCAGTGATGGCTAACCGCTAACCATAGTTATCTGTGGTTATCTCTGGACAAGGAGTTCTCGTGCTTATTTCCGATCACGAAAAGATACAAGGTATGTTTAAAAGTAATTAACATTAAAAATAGAAAATCCTAATTTCTTCGTAAACGTAATACATGCACTCGAAGTTTCTGCGCATCTGTGTATTTGCACTATAAATTGACACAACTTCTCAAGTATAAATATTATACTTATTATTCACATTGGAAGTGAACTTTTCTTTTTAAATATTCATAGCACATGCCACAATATACCTTGTTTTTATGTGAAAGCCTTTCATTGGGATTCACCCTCTCAATCAATTTATATTTTATACAACTAATTCAAATCGAAATATTATCACACTACTAGAGTTGAAAAATTTGAATTTAAAAAGTAATACAAAGAATTCCGTACTACTTAATATAAAAATCAATCTCCATTATTTGGCTGCTTTTAGGCATTTAATATTTTAAGTGTATTTTTAATTTTTCAAATTTCTTCTAGTTTTATAATTAATTTTTGTATTATGAAAATATATAAAATAAATGCCTAAAAGCAGCTACATAATCCAGATTGATTTTCGTTTTACATGATATGGAATTTTTTTCCACTGCTTTTTAATCACTCTAATTTAATTTAATTTTTAATCTCTCTGCACTACTCAATAATCTCTTTTTAAATCTCCTTTCGCAGGCGATTTATAGCCAATTTCATAATTTATCTAGTCCGCTTCCTAATTATTTCGAACCACGTGAGGCAGATTCCAATTTTCTGCCGAGTAATGTGAATTTAGGTGCAATTGACCACTTCGTAAGCAACTCGTGTTTACGGTCAAATAGTAATAGGAATTTCGGAAGATTTAATCCCGGCTTTACTAGACGCATTTCTTCCTCGCATTGTGACTGAATCTTTATGGAATTATTGGGTGTGTAGGGTTGCCCCTGCGCTTTACGAACTGTCCACGCAGTTATAGGGGTGGAACTTTATGCTTCGTATCTTTATTTTGGTAAGGCTGATAAGCCTGCTGAAAGTCACGATAAAAATTCAAAACAGAAGTAGGTAAACGAACTGATTACTAAGGAAGGAAGAAACTTGTGAAAATTTCTAAGTTCTAAAAAATTTCTAAATTTCAACTTTTAAGAAATATTATTTTATAAATATATCGTTAAAGAAAATTGTTCACTCACACGGAAAAAAGAAAATAGCTGAATTTACCATTTAAAATAGTCAACTTGCACTCTGAATGCATTTTTCTTGGAATTTAGTAAGTTTTACTGTTTTAAATTGTAACTCTTACAATGAAAAAGCAGGGTTTGCAAATTTTCTTAGCAAAAATTACCATTTGAAATAGTAAAACTTACTAAATTCCTGGAAAAATGCGTTCAGAGCGCAAATTGACTATTTTAAATGGTAAATATTCAGCTATTTTCTTTTTTCCGTGCAATCGATTTGAAACGATTTGTGGTTCTCTTAAATCAAAAAAACAATTCAGACGTTTTTTAATGGGCGACTGTCTAAAGTAAAGTTATATTTACAGAGAATGAAAAATTCAGAGAGATGAAATACGACGAGTTTCTGGGTCGAAGCTGAGAGAGATCCGATAATTGAGCCTAGATTTTCTGTTACGAGTTGGAAAATGCAAGCATCCGGCTCTTTTAAGAAGGCATTCTTGCGATAAAAAATTTCTTTGTGAAATTTCCGTTAGATACAATATTTTATCATCACAAACGAGAAGCTTCTTCAAAAGTTTGTGCAATGTGATATATTGCTCGCAGCTGGCACCTTTTTTAAAATAAATCCCATTTGTTGCATTATAATGTCAATAGAAGGAAAGAAAAATAACTTTTTATTCGAATATTCTGTAAAATGTTAGGAATATTATACAAGTTAAGTAGTAATTCAAAAAATCAGTTTCTTTTTTATTATTTTTACTTTTTGAGTTCTGGGGAAACTCGTTTCCGTAACTTATAAACCTTAATCGCTTAGTATCATGTTTTTAAGGTTTAGGCATTTCTCATTAAACCAGAAACGTCGTTCATACTAGAAAAGTAGGTTCACAGATAATATCAAGACTAGAAAAAAATAATGACATCTGACAGCTTTATCAATAAAATAGAAATACTTAAGCTTTAATACAATTTTTACCTTTAATTCAATAGACAATCCTTCAGGTAGTTTACTCGAGAATTAGCTTAAAGTTACAGGATTCGTTGTTGTATCTAAGTTAGCACAATTGCTCATTAAGGAGTAACTTTATAATACACTAGTAACTTCCTTCCTTGTTACAAAATTCTACTCAACACTTCAGTGAAAATTTCTACTGATTGTTAGTGAAATGTTTACTAAAGTAATTGGGTTAAAGTTTCCCACGTTTAGTCTGCCGAACTTTTTTTATTTTTTTGACATTTATCAGGATGGCCACATGTCAGGGAAATCAGGGAAATGTCAGGGAAACGCGAATAATTGTCAAGAAAAATAGAAATTGACATTTATGCTAATTATGTTATTTTTGTCGTATTGCATATAGAGATTTTATAGTTTATTTAATAGATTTTAGAAACTTTCCAAGGATTTCGAAGGATTATAAAGAATTTCCAAGTTTATGGGATTAAGAATATAAAAAAAATGACTAGCAAATGAACTATACTAAAAATATTTTGCTTCGTTGCAAAAGCTCTTAAAATTTATCGAAGGGACGACTGACCTCGAGGTTAAAAGAAAGGGATCGTTTTTCTGTGAAGGTTATATAAGGTCGAAGGGATGATAGTAACCTTAGTAGTTCATAAATTCCTTCGCGGTACATTGAATGCTCTTGAGAGCTGAGAAAGTAAACGAGAGACTTCCCACTGGTCGAGCTTTATCAACTCCAGCTCCCTTTTGCGAGGTTGATAGGTCAGAGGTGGTGTTGGTTCGCTCAAGTTACTTGAAAACCAATAGCTTATTGAACCGGATCCAATAATCGAATACACGGTCTTGCAATCTGCGCACTTCCGCTTCTCTCTGAATGGACTGGTGAGATGGTTGTTGGATTTTAACATTGAAACAAGTTTAATCCACTGCCTGGCATGAAATATTGGACTAAACTTGTATTTAACTATAACGACTCAACGTTCACTGATATACTTCAAACTTGCACGATAAAGACTGAAATTGTCCCAGGTGCAATTAAGTTCAAACTTACACCTGCTTCCTCTTTAATGACTATCGGAACAAGAAATAACAGACTATTCTTCACGCATCTAGTCACTTTTTAAATAAAACTAGAATTTCATGGGGACGTCTTTGCCAGTAATTTATGCTTATGAATATTTTTTTAAAGTTTCAAAAAAGTTTTAAAGAAATATTAAAAAAATTTTAATGAACTGATTTTAAAGAATCCAAAAAATATTTTTTATGTTTTCAAATTACAAATCTTTAAACTCTTTTGAAATTTTTTAAATTACTTTAAATCGCTGGAAACGAATGTTCGTAACTTGAGCTCGACTTCTTAATAACGTAAGTTCCCTATCAAACATTGATTAACTTCTCAAATTTCATTCACCAAGTTCAACTTTAAGAAGCGTCTCATTATTCTTTGGACTAAGTTTCACTCGCATTTACCTAAAGTGCATTTTGTTATCTTAGAGGAGTCCTTTTATAGAAGCATTTTTGAACTTTATCTAGATTAAATCTTCTCAATGTAAGGGACGTAATAACAGAAGTCTGTAAATAGAAGTCTTCTGAATAAACCTCATCAAGATCCATACGACTTTTTACATCCAATTTTCTTGTCGTGCTTTCTTGCACTCGGTAATAAAAAAATGAAATTTATATGTATATTACACTTTCGCATTTCACGTATTATACATATTGCGAATTCTACGTTCTAGGTAGTTTTGTTTAAAGAAAAAGTACGCTTTAAAAGAAGAAAAATTGTGCAGACATTATGCATTAGAGTTACTGGAGCATTAATGTGTACTTGGGGTAAGGTGAATATTCAGAAAATAAAAAGTAGATCTGAAATAATCCTTAGAAGCACACCACTGGGTGCAATGGCCTAGATTTTAATAGTTTTAGTATCCTGATCCTCTAATCTGAATACTTAGTGAAAATTCTCTCACTTATTCATGGACTATATCTTTTATATTATTCCTTTCGAATTCTTCCTTTATATATCATGTACTCTATATTTCTTCGAGTGAAAACCCAGCTTCTTCTTTTTTTTCTTCTTCTTTCGAGTAAAATGTCACTGGAGTTTCCTTGACTATTTTTCATTAATCCACTTGGCATTAGAATAGGAACGTTAAATGTTAATTGTAATTGCATGCAGAGGATCAATTTGCCCTATCAGGATTATTCTGTAAACTCATGTAATTTATCGACATCATGCCCTAGTTTCGAATGACCAGAGAGATAGAATTTCTGATATGTTAGACATATTGGAAATATTATATTGTTATCTCAAACGACAGTATGGAAAAAAGGATAAAATATATCCAAAGTAAATGTAATAAATTGAGAAAAAGATCATAAAGCTTGTTAAAAGTTTTTCAATGTTTTGAGGAATTATTTTTGAAAATAATTATCTCTATCTTAAAAAAATGTCACAAAATGTCTCGAAAATCTCGCATACATTGTTGTTGCAAACCTGATTGGCTTTTGAATGACTTGAAATTGTAACAAGGATAACAAAATAATAGCGCACATGTTGATTTTCTGGTCTCTTAACACTTTACAAAAACTTTCAAAATCTTTCAAAATTCGTTAAAATCTCTTAAAATATTTTTAGAAACCTCTTGAAATTCGTTAAAATATGTGAAAATTCCTTGAAATTCCACGAAAAATTTTTTTTAATTCCTTAAAACCCTAGAAACTGTTTGAAATCTCTTAAAATTTCACACAAAACCTTCCAAATCCCTTAAAATTCATTGAAATATCTTAAAATTCCTCCATATTTTACAAAATTCAAAATCCATTAAAATCCTTTAAAATTCTGTAAAAAATCTCTTAATATTGCACGAATTCCTTATAATTCCACAAATTCCTTATAATTCCATGAAATATCCTGAAATCCCTTAAAATTCTACAAAATCATTTAGAAATTTTAAAATTCTTTTGAATTTAGTGAAAATTACTTTAAAATCGTCAAAATCCTTTAAAATCTTAGAAACCTTTTGAAATTCCTCTCTAAAAAATTGGTGTCACAAAATGTCTCGAAAATCTGGGATATACATTGATGTTGGAAATCTGATTGGGTTTTGAATGACTTGAAGTTGTAAGAAGGAATATAAAATAATCGCGCGCATAGCGCGTGTGCTGGTTTACTATATAGTAAAAGGGTTGTTTCAGAATGTCAAAAAGAATTTAAATTTGAGCGGCAAAATTCTATTATATATAGTGCTCAAGGAACCTGGGTTTTACTTCCGGTCGCGTAACCGCACTGACCATTCGAAATGTATACTAAAACTTGTTTGCGGGACCAGAACTTTATGCAAATGAAGTTCTACATCCGCATCAACCGGTTAGTATTGCAAGGACCAACGTTTCCTTGAACATTTCTGAAAATCGGTCAACTGGATACCGAATTGAGTCATCCAGTAAAATTAGCCCAGCTCCATTTATGCCTCTGATGCAAATTGCCAGGCAAAATTGTCACTCTGATATATGTAATTCTCTCTCTCAAAAACACTGGTTCCAAAATTATATTTCTTTAGTCAAGGACCATCCATAAATTACGTAACGAGATTTCTATGAATTGCAAAGATTTCAAGGTATTTTTAAAATTGCGCTGAAGTTTCAGACGTTTACTTGTCAGACTAAGTTTTTTTTCTTCAAAAATTCTCACTGAAAAAAAATTGTTTTATCTAAAATAATTTGTTTATTGAGCCAGAAAGCTTGGCAAATATTTTTGCGAACTAGAAAGTATTTTGAAACCCATTTTGAAATCTTTTGAAATCCAAAATGCTGACTTTTCAGTTTTTTAAAATTAAACTTTAATTTTTACCAACTCTTTTTTATTGCTTTGAATTTTTAAAATATTTTTTGAAACCCTGTGAATTCTGATATTTTTTTTAGAATTCTTAATTATATTTTTTTAAGTTCTTTGTATTCTTTTGAATTATTTTAAATAATTTTGGATACAGTTACTTGAACTGTTATCAATTTTACTCAAAATTACTTAAAATATTTGGATTTCTTTTAAAATCCCATGAAAAATTTTAAAACCCCCTAATTTTTTTAATGCATTGAGTTTTTAAGAATAATTTTAAATCTCTTAAAATCCTAGAAATCTTTTGATATCACTTTAAATGCCTTTAAAATTAAACTTTTCTTGTCCGGTTGGACATGTAGAATGGTTTAAAGGTTCTCTATTCGATCATCAAAGTTAAGCAGTGCTTCGCTTGGTGACACTCGGATGGGAACCGGCGTACTAGATGGAATGCTGAAAATGCTGAACATCAATGAATAGGCTCAAAAGAAATTATATCTGCCGTAAATAAATTAAATAAAGTGATGTATTGCGCCAGAAAACATGAGAAATTTTTTTGCAATAATATTTTTAGTTGATGATGAGAAATCATTGATGAAAAAGAAATTCGTTTCAACAGACGTCTGAAACTTCAGCTCAATATTTTTAAAGAGTGGAGAAATTTTCATGGATTTCAAAAGATTTAACGGATAAAACGGGTAAAAAATAGGGGAAAAAAGTGTTACGTAATTTATGATTGGTCTCTCAGATAAAAACTTTTTTTTATCATCCTCTGCAGTTTTTAAACTTCTATGTTGACCCGGAAATATCAGAGTCTTGTAACTTTTTTACCTGACAATAAAAAAAGTCTCATACAAAGCCAATGACACTGACCATAAAATACTGGCTTCAATTTACGGAAAACTCGCTTGGAATTTATGTCAATGTGCCTTGTAAATCTCGATTCAGGAACTTTAAATCGTGTTTGATTAATGTTTCCATTCTCAAACATGTGCTTAATCCATCACTTTTCTTTTTAAATTTATGCTCTTACATTCGTATTAATGGAACGTCTTCCTTGAGTCAATTAAAAATACCTACACACTTTATAAGTTTATTCACACTTCGTAAACTTTGCAAATGTGTGAGCTTCTCTTTCGAATTTACTAAATTTAATGTAACACCTCTCGTGCTTTAATCTCTTTCAAATCATAATTTTCAAATCATAAATCATAACTTCATTTTCACTTCTACTGTACTTTAATATAATTATTTACTTTAGAGCAATTTTTCTTGGAGGCTTTTTATGGAAAAAAAAAAAATTAGAAGCTGAAAAAGAGAAGCTATCTTGAAGAATCTGCCGAGGGATGAGGTTTTTTTAAAATTAAATCGTTAGTCCGCCACTTGTCGAGGGGTGACCATGAACATAACGAGATTTCGATTGGTGACAATTTGTGCAAAAAAGCTTACTCCCGTATCTCGTCTTGTTCCTTAAGTTGGATTCTCTGATCGACAAAAAGTAAAAAAAAAGCCCGGGTCAAACATCTCATTCCAAAAGTTCAATTCGATTAATTGAGGCGGAGAAACTAGTGATGGCTTCATAAAAAAATGTGCCAGCCGTTTCCTAATTGATGATCTATACTTTCTCCTGCTGAGTCACCTATTTCCATTTTATTTCCCAATCGAGAAAATACATTTCAATAAATTCTGTTCATCTCAAATATACAGTCAACAAATTTCTGTTAGCTTTATCCTTGCCTTTTTCATGCGTTGATATTTCGAGGAAAAAGAAATTTTATGGCCCGAAAATAATCGGCAGATGGAAAACGAAGCCAGTAGGGCAAAGTGGAACAATTTTAAATGCCGCGAAAAAGTAGAACTAACCTACTGTAGTAAGAGAACCAGATTTTATATGTGCTGACATGACAACGGAAAGTGCTCCCATCATCGGTTTTGGAATAGGATATAAAAAGATGATGGGGGGGGGAAGGGAGGAAAGAAAGCGTGAGTTTCCTATATACACTTTACGAATCTATGTTCCCGTTTTTCCAGTGCACCCATTTTCGTTCTGAAACCTAGTCTTCTTTTACCCTTGAACTCCGCACCCCGATTTCAAGAGCTTTTAAGTGCTTTTCTATGTCTGCTTCGACACGAGCTCAAAAAAATACATCTAGGATTCGTTCCTACTTAAAATTCAGATAGACTCCTTGGATTCGTGTTTCTCAGGATCCGTTTTGCAAAAATTGTAGGGATTTAGACGGACAAAAGTCAAAGTCAATTTAAAACAGCAAAATATTGCTGTTTTAAATCATCAAGTGTTAAAAATGTTAAAAATCGTCACTGTTAAAAATTTCTGTTGGAAATTTGCCAAATGAAGTTGGTTGCAATTAAGACATTGCTTGATAAATTCTCCCAGCATGTAAATTATCATCAGCTGACTCAAAGTGCGCTTCGCACATTTCCGTAATGTGTCGCCCGAGGTCTGAGGTCTATCAAGAGATCGAATCAAGCAGCATTTGGCGAACAGCCAAGAGGTCATAATGCAACACGTATTTACGTGACTGTAACCACTGTTGTCGGATAGGACCGATTAGCTCATCTAAATTTACTTAATTTGACTTCCCGCTGTCAAATGTGGTCGAATAAAGCCTACGCGAATTTACTCCAGTTACTGTGGTGAGATTATATTTTGTCCAAAGTGGGTGTATAATAATTATTCAAGAACGTGTATAATTAGTACTGTCATAAATTCATATTTTAATAGTCAGTGTTTTGTTTCAACCCTGAGTATGTGATTAATTTTAATTAAATGATTCTTACAACATAAAAATGGCAACGCGTAGTCATATGAAAAAAATTGGGCTATTTATACGGAAATTTCGGGATGCGTTAGAACATATTATTAGAAATCTCATCAAATTCCATGAAATCCTTAAAAATTCTACAAAATCTTTTAAAAATCAGAGAAATCTCTTGAAATCCTTTAAAATTGTTAGAAATCTCAAAATCCCATAAAATCCATAAAAATTCCAAAATAACTTTTAAAAATCGAAAAATTTCTTGAAATCCCTCCATAAAATTACCTGACAATTTAAAAAATTTCTTAAAATTCCCTGACAGACTTTAAAATCTCTTAAAATTCCCAGAAAATTCTTAAAATTTTACGATAGCATTTAAAATCTTTATATCCTTTAAAATCCGTTAAAATCTGTTAAAAGTAATACAAATCTCTTCAAATTCCATGAAATCCTTATAAATTCTATAAAATCTTTTAAAAATCAGATAAATCTCTTAAAATCTTTTAAAATTATTATAAATCTCATAAAATTCCATAAAATTCCTCGCAATTCTTAGAAACTTTTAAAAATATCTTTAAATTCCTCGAAATTTCAGGACAACATTTCAAATCCTTTAAAACCCCTTAAAATTTCTACAAACCTTTTGAAATCTCTTAAAATTTCGTGAAAAACTTCGAAATCGCTTAAATTCTTTGACATCTCTTAAAATTCTTAGAAACTTCTTAAAATTCCTTAAAATTTTAAAACACTTAAAATCTTTTAAAATCCGTTAGGATTCTTAAAAATTTCTTAAAATTTCACAAAATATCCTGAAATCTCATACAATTCTACGAAATCTTTTTAAAATCTTAAAAATCTTTTGAATTACGTAAAAATAAATTGAAAATCGTCGAAATTCCTTAAAATTTTGAAGTTGTAAGAAGAAAAAGAAAGTAAATGCACACGTGTTGGTTTGCTAGTTAACTTGGATCATAATTTTAAGTTAAATACACTTCTAAATTGTTCATATTGTCTGTTTACATGCATCTTGTATACGCCATTTACTCTGGAAAGTTATGTCATGCAAGCAATTATATCCCAGTGCCACTTCTGATTAATTACGCGACTTTATGATTTCACTGTGAAATTTGAAACGATATTAGGGTTAGCTTCTATCAATATAATAATATTTACTATATCAACCAAACACTACTCAAAAATATTCTCTTAAAAAGTAATTCATTAAAGAATATTAATTAGGAGAAAATTAGGCAACCTTCAAAATTCACCTGGGCGTGGCAAATAATCGCTACTAATTAAAAAAAACGCGAGTGGGACAGTCTAGGCTTGAAATTATTATTTATTTACTTTATATGATACTTTACTAGCATTATTACTTAAATAATTATAATTATAAATAATTATCAAATAATTTATTATAATTATTACTGAGATTTTTTTATGAAGTTAGTAGCCTCTCAACTTTGAAGATTTTCAATCAATATTTCAGGAGCTTTTTTCATTCCTCTTTCTTCTCAAGATGCTACTTGCCTTCATTCTACAAAAAATATACCCTGAAAAAAATGTCATTTAGAAGCTATTCCAAGTAACGAAACAATATAGCCATTTTTAATTTAAAGAAGATTGACTCGAATAAGAAACTCTTGAAAATATATTTCTCGATTACAAGAAAATGGCTACAAGATAAATTAGTTTCAGTCTTACATAAAAGAAATTTATATACCTTTTAGAGGTCCCGATAAAATCAACAAATAGCCCTTTGCAACTTAACACTGTGGAAATTATTACTTTATCAATTGAAATTCTTCTTACTTTTCTTGAAAGGTTCGCCTCAAAGTCTTGAAATAAAATAGAAAAACCCGTTTGAAAGAAAAGTACCTTCTTGATTGTGTCAAATATATATTTCAACAGGTGTTATTTTTTAATTTCCATAGAAAGTTGTTCGTCCTTAAAAAAAAAACTATTTTTTATGTGAATTTAATGTTGTATAAGCACTTGACTAAATATTGCAATGATGTAACACTGAATTTGAAATATAAATAGACAGAGGAAAGCAAGGAAAGAAAATTTTCGTTCTAAGTCAAAATCCAATCGACTTCGATTTAATGAAGTCTGTTTCGCTGACTTGGTAGAATTCAATCGCCGCAAGTTGCGAGGATTAAGCACGTTCTCTTCTGTGTAAAGTTATATTCAATTCGACTTCTGTGGGTGACATATAGACAAGTGAATCAATTTATTCAGAACTTTAAACTCCTTCAATTCTCCTATTGTTCTCTTCCCATCTAAACTATGATTTACATTTTACGCGAAACTTGTGCTAT